>BSBK01003466.1:600000-755000 GCA_027943335.1 Chamaecyparis obtusa | reverse complement strand
TATATTTTCTCTTATAGTTATATAAAAAGACACCAAATAAGGATAGTGTATCAATAAATGCAAAGTGTATACGAATAAAGATACTTGATCAATACAAAGATGTTTAAGATTTTTTACTTACTCTATGTTGGCCTAGGTTACTATCATGCATGTGGATTGAAACCTCAAAAATTTCAAAACTCAAAATACAAATTTACCATTGTTAGCCTTTTAGTGTTGGCCATTATAATATGATCTAGTTTATAGTTTGTGGATTTGCGTGCTATGTTATTATATTTAAGGACATCGCATACTTCATTGCTACGATCTAGATCAAGGAACAGTCATGAAACATCCATAGAGAACACAAGCTGAGTATTAACATCAAATCACTTAAATCATCCTTGATGTTATACATGATTGCTTGTTGTCTTCAATTTGTTCATTATTATTAATTCAATCGACCTAGGGGCTTGATAGAAGGAGAATAAATCTTTACATATGTGTCCTCAATCAACATCTCTTGATATCACTCCACTTTAGACATGGGTACATTCATAATAGTCATTAATTTTCTACCACTTTACTTTTGTGGGACAAGTTCATTTATATACATCAAAGTTACTTCAATACGTGGGAAAATCATTTTTGTAGGCACATAATCAAACCAAATCAAGATACAAAATGTTTATAAATTATAAGGCATTCATTTGATAAGGCCCTTTTTGTTTTTTTGCATTGACAAATCAATACTCAACATCTTCAAGTTAAGTATCACATTTAGTATGTTATATTTTGTGAAGTTAATTATACATATATTATTCTAGTTCAAACTCTAAAGTCTTACGTTTGAGTTGTTATTTAATTATTTGTTATAAATTTATGGTGAAATCTTTTATTATGACAAGACACATAGTTATTTTACATGTATAAGTGAACACCAATGCTTTAACATACATCTCATGACAACAACAAGAAAGTTAGACTGATGAACTTTTGTACAAATAATTTAACATATACTAACTTAAATATCTTAAACAAATTTACATAAAAATATTTTTAAAATAAAATCTTAGAACATATATTTAATTGATGTCACAAATTCAAACAAAAGTAAAATAAACATATATATTTAAATCTTGAAATAATTTGAACACAATTTTAAAGGGCAATGTCTTCTCACATAGTTATTAGTACTTGCCATAGGCTAAGCAAGTACTATTGCATCCGTTTTTGGATTTCTTCAATTAACTAGTGTTTAAAACTGATTTTTTCCATCAATTACAATTTAGTTTAATTTTATTTTGTTTAAAATAAAACATTTTCTATAGTCTATATGTAAATTTTTTAAGTTTATAAATTGTAAAATATATTTTTGATGAAATGATTGGCTAAAACATTTAAGGTCTTATAGACCTATTTTTTAGGCATGAATAAATTTTATAGAATTTATAAGAGTTTTTTTAGGATTTTTTTTTTTTAAATTATTTTCTCAAGTTCTCATGAAGTTTTTTTATTTTTTATTAATATATTTTTCAATTAAAAATTATGTTATTTGAATTTATTCTAGTTTATACTATTAATTTTTACAATATATTATAATTTAAATAAAAACCTATGATATTATAATATATTTATTTTTATTCATATTTTTAAAGTTTTTTAATTTTTATTTTTATTATATATTAATTATACATTAACAACTATTTATGTAAAAAAATTATGTGATTTTATTTACTTATAATTTTTTATTTTTTCTTTACAAAATATTAATATTTAAATTAAACTATATTAAATTAATATTTAATATTATTATAATAGTTTTATTTTAAAAACTTATTAAATTTAGTTCAATATAATTATATAAATTTATATTAAATAGAATTATATTTAATAAAATATGATAAATTTATTAAAATTGTAATTATATTTCACAATATAATTACAATTGATTAGACAAGTACTAGCCACTACGTGGCACTTGTTTTACATGTATAAATGAACACCAATGCTTTAACATACATCTGATGACAATAAAAAGAAAGTTAGACTGGTGAACTTTTGTACAAATAGTTTAACATATATTAACTTAAATATCTTAAACAAATTTACATAAAAATATTTTTAAAATAAAATCTTAGAACATATATTTAACTGATGTCACAAATCCAAACAAAATTAAAATAAATATATATATTTAAATCTTGAAATAATTTGAACACAATTTTAAAGGGTAATGTCTTTGACCAAAAAAATTTAATTAATTAAAAATAAAAAATAATAGTATTTTTATTTTTAACATTTTTGTTTAAGCAAGATTCACAATTATTGATTAATTTATTTTGAATGAAAATACTATTTTTTTAAATTTTGGTCAATAGATATCCTCACACTTGCATAAATGTTTCCATTCTATAAAAAAAGATAAAATAAAAAAGAGAAATTGAATTTGAAAAGTATCACTAAATTTCTTAAGATACTCTCCCTATTAAATAAATTAGAAGAAAATTGAATGTAAAGCTTTTAAACAATAAAGAAAGATATAAGGTGTGTGAAGAATATAGCAATGAGACGGAAATGCGGGTAGATTCATCCCCCCCAAAAAACACAAAATTCTAGCCGCCCTTGACCACACAAAATTTTAAATGAAATTCGCTGCAATCTTCAGAGCGTGTGTTCAGCAGCGCAGATTTCTCTATAATATAGACAAATCGTCGATATCATAATCGATATTCTTATCGATCGTAAATGGTAACAAGTTTGATATTTTACATTAGATAGATATATATATATAACAATCTAATAATTATTAATCATATATATAATATTTAACAATTCTCATAATAATAATAATATAGAGAGGATAGTTATCAAATGCTTAAGGCTGATAGGACACTTAGGAATTTGATTTCATCGATTGGTTTTATCCGACCGAAGCTACAAAACATTAAAATTGATGATTTAAGGAAGTTGATCTTCCTTTTCATTTATGCATTAGCAGCTTCCATATCTACTCTCTCCAACTCCTTGGAAATATTTTCAATCTCTTTTCTTGCCTTTTCTAATTCTATATCAACTTGGGATAAACCGTGTGACAATTGATCTTGATCCTTCTGATAATTCATCTTAATTCTAGTTACTTTTTGTTTACCTTTGTCCAAATTGAGCTTATAGGTTTGAGCAATTGACTAAGGGTTAAGAGGCTCTACTGGCTTTTGTTTAGGATTTGTTTGACTTTTGGGCTTATCTTTAGAGCTTACCTCATATTTCTAATCAAATATTTATCTTACATTAGGGCCTTCAACATTTGATTTAGGCTCCTCTTGATTCATGGCTCTAAGTGCATTCAATTTTCTTATAAGACTGTCTCTTTCAACGATAGCATTGATAACCTCATATTCTTTCTCATTTTCATTTTTCTTTCTCAACTCCATTTTTTCTTGGAGCTCCCTTCTCAGAAGATATATATCTCCAAATACTTCTTCAAGGTCTGGTAATGTTATCTCAGATTTAGAAGTATTACCAAGATCTATCAGATCTTGGTCTTCTTGATCTTGAACAGTTACATAATGAAATTCCTTTTTGAAGTCGTGAGGAGGAGCTACACCAATGGTGCTTTCTACTTTTTGAATTCTACTTCTACTTCGACCTCTCCTCTTTTTAGAGTATTGGACATAATCACTTCCTTATTCTTTTGTGGTATTTCCTCTTAAGAAGGTGTTTTAAATAATGCATCAAAAAATCCCATGCTATCTGATTCAGAATTTGTAGAGGATATTTTAGATTTTTTTGGAAAAGGATGTAAAGGAAAATCACTTGCATTATTAAACCTTGGTTTCCATGATGAGGGATCATTTCTAGTTTCAGCATCTCTTCATGTCCACCCTTTTTCCAAAGTTGTAGGAAGGTCACCCTCCAATTTCTCTTGTAGATGCTACTTAAAAAATGCCTCGGTGTTCTTTGCTTTACTCATAATGAGAAATCCTTCAAAATCTTGTTGGCAAGTGAAAGTGTCATGCTCCAAGTGGAAGAGCTCATCCAAGGCAGTCAACAACCTGTGGTTCACATGGATATCAAAAATGTCAGTGAGCTTCCCTAACCCACACTGATCTAAGGTGGCACGCTCCTGATCTGAGATGTTCCACACTAACCTCGTGGTCAAAGGATACGAGCAACAGAACTGAGGGTCACTCAACTTCACCTGCATATAAAAAAAATAAAAAGAGCATCAATAACTTGATCAAATCTAGTAATATGTGCAATAATCAGAGACATGAAGCATCATAGAACATCCAAAATCAGATAGGTGAATCAAAATGAAAAGTATGAACATTAGAGGACAATAAAAAATAGGTGAGATCAAGCCACTATTTCCAATATGATGAAACAGAGAAATATAGATTGTGGTACGATAATCTTCACCAACCAGTACAATAGAATCCTTTGATATGATAAAGTACACTGGATCGTACGATGAAGAAGTAAAAAATCTACAGTTCGTACAAAACAAGGGTATACATTAAATGAAAATTCCTACCAACTAAAATTATAAATTCATTCAACCCATATTATCCTACGAAAATTCCTATAGACTCGCATGATAAAACTACTTTGTCGTATGAAAAAATGCATAAAAGCATTAAACACATGACAAAAATTCACAAAAATGCATGAAATTCAACAAAACAAGTTTGGGATTAGATCACTTACAAGTGGACCATAATTCCACGATTGGTTGTGTTGTCTCTAGAGCTCAAATCAATGACTTTGGACTGGTATAGGCATTTTGACTCACGAAGGGCTCACAAAGTCTCAAAAAGTCAAAAAGTGAAAATGACCCCTTGGGCCCCTTTTATACCCAATTGACCTAATTTTCAAAGCCCTTAGATTGACTTGAAATTGACCCCCTTACTTGATTAGGATGTCTTGAATCCATTTTCAGGATTGAGATTAGAATATGGCCTCAATCTCTTAGTTTAATTCCCAATCAAAATTTTTGGTCAAACACAGTTGACCACTGATGCAATCAACCTCTTCAACGCATTATCAAGCGAGATTATGTTCAATTCAATCTAAAATCAACCTGATATTATCAAATTGACATGGTCAAACCTAGTCAAATATTGTCAAATATTGGTCAAACTTGGTCAAAATGACCTTGAAATTGCTCCAATCTTATTCTCAATCATCTGTAGCCTAATCAAAAGTGAATCAAATCTTGATATAACATCATTTATCCTTGAAATTCAATGATTTTTATCAATCAAATTAGTTCAAATCAATGTGGTACCTTACCATATTCTGATTTCAATCCCAAGGGGGCAAATATTTTACATCATCAATCTCACAATTGACTCAAAACATCAAATCAAGAAAGACCTCATCGCTAGGGGCATCTCAACTTCATCAAAATTCATATCAAGTGGAGGTCCTTCAATCTTTCTACACGAGTGATTTCATCACTTCACATCAAATTACTCAAGGAGGCATCTGAATCAGTCGAATATCTAGGGGCATATCAGTTTCATTAAACCACACCAATCTGATAGTATCTTATTAATCAGGTAATTAGGTTCATCAAGATCCATATCAAGTTAATTATCCCAATTAATATCTTAACAGTAATCATTTTCATAGCACTTCATCAAGATGATTATTCATTCAAACCAACCTTGTGGCTTAAGAGTCTTTCTAATATCGCTTCACATCAAATTGGTTAGTTGTCATCATCATCGTCGAATAGGTGTTCAGTTTCATTGCTTCACATCAAGCAAAGCATTTTGGTTATTCTCTATCAATATTCGTTCAATCAAGTTCAAAGTTGTTATCATCGATCCTTGTTCAATCAAGCTCAAAACCGGTGTCTTTGGGATCTCCAATCAATTCTTTTCCAATTAAGTTTAGAATTAGCACTCAATTCTGGAATAATTTCATTATTTCAAATCAAACCATCGCTTCTTTGACATTAGATGTTCTTTAAATCCACATACTAATCGCACACCAATTCAAAGAGGGGCAAATGTAATCACCTAAAATCGGTCTAGTAAACCAACATCCCCTAATTTTAATTAATCGGCCTAAAAACCTTAATCAAAGGCATTAAAATAATATAGGCCCAATTATGTGAGTATTTCATCAAATTCACTTACATAATCAAATCAATCTCCTAAATCAATCATCAATCAAAAATCTCAAATCCTAATATCAAGGTTATCGCATTGATAAATCAAAGCCATTTAATTAAAAGTCCTAAACATATTTTAATTAAGTGAATCCATTCAATACATGTGTGTGCACATAAAGAGCTAATTAAAAAGAATTAAAAGAGGGAAATTCCTATTTTGTCTCATTCCCAACCAAACAAACAAAAATTTGACCAATCAATGGGTTCACACATGGATTGAAAGAGGAAGAATCTCATCCTCTCTTCACAACCGAATCTTGAACATCCATTTTGATGGAATTCCTATAAAAGGAAACTCAGTCCTAGCTCAAGGCATCTAGGTTTTTATTGCAAAGAAATTCTACCATTTTAGTTACTCAATCTAGATCATTTTCTAATCTCATTCTAGTTTTAGTATGTATTTTCTCTTATCTTAGATTAATCTTAGTTTTCTTTCAATCATGTTCATTTTCTTAGCGTAATCTTGCATTTTTTATCTTGTGTGTAGCTTATAATTTCAATTCCTATCTTATTCTTTGCATGATCAATCAATATTTTAGAGAAAAGAATGCAATCCTTGCATCACACTTTGAATCTTCCATTATGGAGTTGTCTAGTCACTGATATCATATGCTATAACTGAGATCATTATTCATAGATCACATTCGCTTCATATAGGAAATAATAAGTTGGTTTTATTGGGTTTTAATTGTGCATTTCAAATTGCTTATCACAATTTCTAACCCATTAGAGTAAGGATTTATTGAAGTGTAGTTATAATTTAGAACCACATTTAATACACACGTGTACAAATTTGAGACCCACTTCCTATATTCAAGGGGAGATCTGGAGGCATGAATTAAAATGATTTGTGTAACCATTAAAGCATTAGGATTACTAGGATGAGGGGCAAGTCACTTTGTTGGTGATCATGACACAAGTTGTAACTAAGGTGATAAAACTTGACTACACAAGTCAATGATGAAAAATTAATATAGAGATATAGGAAAACATAAGGACATAGGGTTGATCAAAATTTGACCTATTAAAACCCTAAACTATCATCAAAACCATAAAATATTATAGGGGTGATAATGTTGGCTCTAATTGGGTCACACATTTTGTATAAATGAGGCAAGAAATTCAAAAGTCTCTGACGTAGACTGGGTTAGACCAAAAACAAAAGGACAAAAAACCAAGAATATGCATAAAATGCACAAGGACACGATTTTTGCCTATGGAAAATAATATTTTAAGAATTGTTTGTGCACTAGAAATTCTTAATTGTGTCCATTCAAATTCTACAGAAAATATGTGTTATGGTCATGCAAATTAGTGACAATAAATGGGCCTAACTAGAGAACTTAATAAAGTTTTCCATATTTTCCCTTCTTCTGATATCAGAATTCATTATAGAGAAAAAATCGGTCATCAACCAGAAATTTCCTCTTAGTCGCTCTCTTGTCAAATATATATTTGATTTGTTGCATCTTCAAGATAGTCCTCAGAGCTAATCTTCTAGTTTCATCAACTTTAGTTAATTGGTTTATTCTATTTACCATTAGATCTAAGATATCATAATCATTGTCCTAGATAAACTGATAAAATGGCAATAATTTTTTAACAAACACCTTTGCATCTACTTCATAAACTTATTCAACTAGTGATTTACATGTAATTTCCTTTTTTATAACTACCCTATTAACCCATAATGTCATTTTGATTTTTGAATCCCAAGAGTCTTTATTCTTCTCTAAAATCCTGTTCATTACCTTTCATTTATCTTTTGTTATGAGATTCATAGATTATCTATTTCCTTGTGCATGATAGGGTGATGAACAGGATGTGTCATAGTTGTTGTAGAAATTAGTAAGCTTATCATATCTAAAGCACATAGCATTATCAACAATGACTTTGATAGGCACTCCAAATATAACAATAATACTCTCTAAAATAAAATCCATGACTACTTGAAAGAGGAAGAATCTCATCCTCTCTTCACAACTGAATCTTACTCACTTCTATGAATCTACAAATACAATAGGATATTAATGGATTGACATAGAGAATTTGTGGGCAATAGTCTTGAAATAAAGTGTCCGAGCTACAAACTTAATTATACATCAATGAGAACTTTTTTTGTTTGATACTCATCTAGGGAGAACAAGAGAACACCATTTCTATCTCTCTAGTACAAATCTCCTACTATGAAGATGTATAAATGTCCTCTTTTGATTATTATTCAATTGTTTATATCAATTCCTGTGTCTCAAATAGTAGATGATGTTATTAAATTAATAGGATTTTTTTAGACTCCAAATCACATTTTCATCTCCCTCTACAAAATTCACTTGAGAAGCTTCAAGGTTTGTTTTAGCCATAAACCTTCCTAGGAATTATCCTCTAAAAATTTTTGTGGTTTGGATTTCAATATTAAATTACTAGGTCTTACTAATCTATCTACACATTCAGCCTATAACCTCTTGCTACATAAAAAACCCATTGGCTGAAACTTTTGGTAAATAAAATATTATCTTGGCTCCTACCAAGTAAGGCCTAAAGTTCTTGATATATTTTACAAGGGAATAAACCTTGTTTGTTGTGATGTCATATATGATCTCTACAAATTTTAAGGACTTACAAAAAGATGCAATTGATTTTTCAAATTGCTCATTATTCCTTTGTAACAATACTACTACTAAAGTGTGGAAAGATGCAAATGATAATATCTAGAATGGTTTTCTAAAATGAGGGGATTTTAGCATAAGTTCTTGTTTTATCACCTCCTTGATAGCCATGAAAGCCTTAACTAATTCTACCCCCCCCACCCCCCAATGAAATTTTCTCATGCCTTTATCATCTTGGAGATTGACTTGGTTATTTATACAAAGTTGGGGACATACCTCTTGACAATATTTATTTGGCCAAAGAAAGATTATATCCCTTTAAATGATTTGGGGATAGGAATTTTGTATATCATTGCAACTCTTTCAAGGTCAATTCTCACACCATCCTTTAAAACAATATGAGACAACTTACCCTATGTAACCTCAAATATACACTTCTTTGGATTTAAATATATCACATTATCTAAATCCCTAACAAATATCCTTTCAAGAAGAATAAATTGGTCATCAAATTTCTTAAAAAAATAGTAAGATCATTTTTTATAAACAATAATTATTGCATCTATCAAATCTAAAAATCCAACATCCATGAATCTCTGGAATATTATTGTAGCATTTTTCAATCCAAATGGCATTTTTATTTATACATAGGTACCCTATGGAGTAGTGAAGGCAATCTTGTATTGCTCTAATTCTTTTATCTTCACTTGATTATAGCCAGAAAATCCATCCATCAAGGATAATAAAACACAACCTTGTAGCATTCTCTATATTAGGAAATGGGTAGTTATTCTTCAATGAATAAACATTAATATTCCTAAAATAAATTCATACTCAAATATTTGCATTCTTCTTGCTCACTAACCAGTACCAAGTTTAAGACCCAAGTGGAGTCTCTAATAGGTTTGATGATTCCACCATCCCTTAGCTTCATTAGTTCTTGTTACATTTTTTTGCTAACTTTGGGTTGATGGGTCTCTATTTTTTTCTAAAAGGTTTTCCATCTAGTTTTAGACATATCTCGTGCTACAATAGCTCCTCTTTATATTCTTTTATTTAAAAATAAGGCCATTCAAAAACATGTTTATATTTTCTTAACAAGGAAATAAGAAAGGTTATGAGTTTTAGACTAATCTTTTTTCCAATATACACTTTCTTGGGAGAGGTTTCATTCCCTAGATTCACCTCTTTTAGATCTTGTTCATGAAAAAGTACAGGTTTCATCATTAATATATCAACATTATGAAATACTCTTTCTAATGCAACTAGTCCTTTTGAGATCATATTTTTATTTATTTATTTATAACTTAGTTTCCAAAAATAGTCTCCTTATCATCCATAGCTTCAAAAAAAACTTGGAAGCCAATCTCTTGTGAATGATACTCATCAATACATTACAAAAGTTTCAACAAACATACTTCAACATTAAATACTTTCCAATTACAAACATTGTCGGGTATTCATGGCCTTATTTTCATCTCAACTCTTGAAATTCCTATAAAGGTTATATATCACCAGTGCTCAAAGTGATGTTAGCGTAGAAATTTTCCATTGCATTTTTTAATCTTTCACCATTTAAAGCAAAAATGCATCAAAACTTCTAGTGTATCCCATACTATAAATGTGTATTTCTTCAATATTTTGTGCTTTGAGGAGTATTTTTATTTGACATATGAAAATACTAGCTTTGGATCACCCAAAACCCTTAAAATTTTGATAACATGTTTTACAACGATACTTAGATCCAACAAAAGTGTCTGATAGTGTGTTGTATTTTTATTTCATTCAAAATTCATTGGAAAAGAATACTTGAAGGTTTTGCCACTTGGCACAATAAAAATAATGTCACCTTCGTATCACCCAAAACCCTTAAAATTTTGATAACATGTTTTACAACGATACTTAGATCCAACAAAAGTGTCTGATAGTGTGTTGTATTTTTATTTCATTCAAAATTCATTGGAAAAGAATACTTGAAGGTTTTGCCACTTGGCACAATAAAAATAATGTCACCTTCGTATCCTCCATTTTATCCTGCATCACCAAAGTACATTTTCCATAATCTATTTTGATCACAGTGATTTTGTATTTCATCAACTAATGGATCATCCTAAACTAGTACTTGTTACGAAGTATCAACCATAAAATTAAGCATATCCATGTCACAAAAATAAATTTCTTCATTTGTTCAACATCCTCAACTAACATAGGGGATATCTTCTCCCTATCTAACATCATTTCTTTCCCATCAATAGGGATCATAGCATATGAAATATCTAATTCCATACTTCTTCCTACTATAACAATCCATTTTCTTGGCAATAACACGCCATAATGTGTTGGAATATCTACTATAGCTATATTCTTGCAATATTTCTTCCCTACAAAGGATGCAAGTCTACAATCAACATTCTTCATAATTTTGATGACAAGGACAACTCTTGGATACTTTACATAACATCTGCCATAAGAATTTTCCACTTACAAACCTAAATCTTTTATTATCCCTACTGACATTACATTTGTAGATGCTCCAGAGTCAATCACAAAATTATTTTCAAGTTTTTTTATTAATCAATAAAGTGACATAGAATGGATCTATCTGACCATCAACTTCATTTAAATATGCAACTCTCTTTTCAAATTTTTGATTTATTTGATTCCCACTAGGTGTCATAGAAGTAGTTGAAATTAAGGACAATGCATTCCTTCTACATTATTCTATCTTCATCATTGCTAACAAATGAACTAACACCTTTATCTGAGATAAGGTTCAAATCATTGCAGATGTAGGAACATTATAAGAAACCGTAGTATGTGTCTTACCTACCTTAGATTTTAGAAAGAAAAAAAAATCACATTTGTAGAAGTTGCTTTGGCAAAGTCATTGGTAGGAATTTCTCCTCCACATGGGCAACCTTCTTCTCAGTTTTTACATTTTTAGGCCAAACTCTATGATTTTTAGCTACATTGTTCTTTCCTTCAAGCTTCTTGGAATCTTCAAGTACTTTAGCAACATTTTGTGAACTTCTTTAATAAATATGTGGCTAGGTTTTCCTTGATTAGTATTAATAACCCTATTTCTCAAATTGTAAATGCTTCTTGCTTGGGCAATAGAAACAACAATAGGAAATCACATATCTTCATTTGATGGTCTTCTAAGGTTGATTTTCTTTAGTTTTGAAATAAAAACATTTACCAAGGTACTTTGTAATCCATTTTTATCATTAGAGAAAAATTGTTGATGATAATTTTCTTTTATTTATTTGATCATCAATACCTATTTATATGCAATCCTCATCAAAAGATGAATATTGTTCTCCACCAAATATGGTTTAGTATGCAATGGGTATTATTGCACTAAATAAACACAAAAATCACCAATAGCCCACGACATAATTTTCAATAATTATTCATCTAAATTAAATGAATAATTTCATTGTTAAATTAAACCTAGGTACATTCTCCTATCTTCTAATAATTAAATAATTTTATTTATTTAATTATATTTTCATCTATAATTTTTAATTGATTTAATTAATTATTAATCACTTTTGTCATAATCGTCTATCACCATTAATCAATCTTCTAAATCAATTTCCTTCAATAAATTCCCCTAATCAATTAAACAATTAAATAAATTTATTAAATCCCTTAAATTAACCCTTCCACGTGAATATTAAATAATTCATCAATTATTTAATCTATTTTTGTATTTCTCACAATAAATCAAAGAATCTTGATTTAATTTGACTAAAATATGGGATAAATAAATTTATTTATTTATCTACCTTACATTCTAATTTCCTTGAAATCCTATCATCTTCACCTCCTAATTTTCTCTCATCTTATCCTTCTCACTCGCTAATTTTATTTAAATCTTATCTCACTAATTTCCTCTTTATCATTCTCAATTTCTTATTCCTTCTATTCTTTTATCCTCATAAATTTTCATGTCTAACTCACAATCTAATTCGTAACTATTGACTACCTGGAAATTCAATCAATCTTCAATCGCTATATAAACCCACCCAATTCCTCATTTTCAACAGCTACAACTTCAATATTTCTCGTGATTAATTTGAGCTTTCTAGTTAATGATTTATGAGCCTCAAATTGTGTAGGATTTCCATGATGCGAACACTTATCTATATGACACAATTTTCATTTTTGCACCACAATTGCTTGATGTTTTATACAAGTGACTATTCCAATCTTAATTTGGGCTTTGTAGGAGCCTATCACCACAATTGTTCTAATTGGTCATGCAATCAATTTAGTAATCACATAATTGACTGATCATTCTCATGTTCTAATTAGACTTTTTTTTTACTTTTTTTTATCTACTTTTATTTAACAAATTTATTTAGACTAGAGAATTTAATCAATTTATAATTTTAACATCATAATATGGTTAAAGGAATTGATTAGGAAGTAAGAATTAAAAAATGGTTAATCTTTTTTTTAACAAATCAAAATTCAAGTACTAAAGCTAATTAAATGATTTATGGCTAAACATGCTACAGTATTTGATAAAATTAGTATATTGAATTACAAATCTTTACAAATTTTATGGTTTAAAGGACAATTAATTCTCTATTAGTTGAAATTTATCAAATTATAAAAATGATTTCTTATTTTCCAGTCTGAATTTTTCACTAAACAATACTCACGTAATTATTAATTTAAATGTTGCAATTGTTATTTACTACACCATTTCTTTCTATAACATGTTTATTTATTTAGTGTCACAATTGACAAATGCAACAGTGTAGTTGTTTCATTTGACACCACATCTAACTAATATAAAGGGGAGCTAAATTTTCAAGTTTTATATCCATTTAATAAAATCACTTAGAGGTTGGGATTCATACCTAAATTTTAACTCACCTCTCTTACCATTGAGACATTGTGATAGGGCACGCTGATCCTGTCAATTCAGGGAAGTCGATGCCCGGTACCTGCAAACCTATATAAAAAACAAGCATGTACATCCATATATATATAACAAGCAATGACAAGGATCGAGACATCGTGTGGATCCCACAAGTAGGTAGATAACTACGACTCCATCCTTCAACCACATCAAACATGTCAAATAGAAAAGTAAAACATACATGATAGCCATACACATGCAAGTATGTGGTAAGTAAAATCATGAACATAAACAACAATTTAAACATATAAATAGTCATCATCAAAGTAACTAACATCATCTAACTACAAATATATGATATCTCATAACTATCTAATATCAAATCACCATGTAATGTCATACATCCAAAAACCTCATAATAAAGCTAAAATAATCAATGCACGCATGAAAGTGGCCTAAAAGAGTTTGACAATAAACTGGAAAACAAACTATGGGTGGGCACTACAAATTGCATAGGAGTAGTTGGAGAATTTCCACTTTAAGTTGTATTATCGTATTATTACATTCCACTTTATTTGTTGAATGGACACCTTTAGTGCACTTATCACTTTATCACTCTCCACCTTTGTTGCACATGTTGCACTAACTTTATTACACATTGGAGGATGATCCACCTTTGGTGGACATGTGATTCCACCTTGGGCAAGTGATAAGTTGTCTCGTGATTACCATGTAATGAGAAATCAACAATTATCATTATCTTATTCCTCTCCTTTGTACTCACCTGGGTTGTATAAGCAAGGTCTCCCCTCTGTAATGATCATGCAATATTCCAATCCATTGTATCTACTGTAATGCATTATTGGTGAGAATACAATTTAGTCTTCTCAACATTTCTCTCTTTTTATTGTGCTTTCCATTGCCTCTAAATATTGGGTGGCTACCTTTACAGCCAAATATTACACGGTATCAAAGCCATTAGAGTGCCATTGCATAGTCCTTTTTTGCCCATCTAATACCTTTTGCGGTGATCTATCTTCCAACCAGAAACCAATTGCTCCTATATTTTCTTGGCACATTAGTCTAATTGGAGGACATCATCAGTGGCCATCTATAACACACTCTCAGTGGCATCATTACCACTTGCCAACTTTTCATCTATGTTATATTCTCTTGCATCGGCTATGTTGTACATGCACCAATATAAAGTGTCATCCATCTTTGTACTTTGTCATTGATGACATATTTGATGTAATCCTTTTGTACTCAATATATTAGGAAGTATATTATGAGACTTGGTACATGGCTCTAGAGGAGACTTAGAATGTACCAATCTATCATTAGTGAGTATCCAGATGATACTCAAGAAGGTGTCTCCATGCCCAATCTCTATCATATTGCAGTGGGTGATTCATCATCAGTTCTTTATTGGCATTGAAACCTCATTTTGTCACACTTTGACATTCTTGGTGCAACATTGGCTCTATTTTCTTCCTATGGAGGAGCATTGGTCATCATCTGAGGCCATCTTTGCAAGAGATTTAACATTAGGGGGAGGGGGGGGGCTTCATGGTTTCTCTTCTTCTCTCTCATTCATTATTGAGAGCATTTTCATCTCTCTTTTGGAGGGGAGCTTTCTCCACATGATTTTCTCCCTTTTTCTATTTGTGAGAGATTGCATTGTATTTGTACATGGGTACCTAACATGGCCTAGTAGCCAAGACCCATCTTATAACATGGTACTTATAACTCCTTATATTCATATATAAATTCCTTTACATATCATTCTTCATCTACATCTACTCTTTGTTGTCCATTTTACCATTCACCATGTCACTTATGAATAGATCTCTCGCTATACTAGTATTTATTACATGGGATGTGGCCCTTGGATAGTATCCCTAGATCACATTCTATGTTCCAAGGCTCACCCTCCACATACCTCTTGTGGTAAGATACATGAAAAGTCCTCTAGATTTATCCATGCATCCTTTTCCCTTCCAATAAAGAACAAATATGATTTTTTTTATGCACATTTTATTAGTCATAATGGCCAGCATATTCACAAAATAACTTGTAGTGGAATATACTCAAGCAATTACAATTGTACCTAATTTTATTATGGAAGTTACCAACAAGCTTGATTGGTTGATTGCATGATTAATACCAAAGATTGCATAGATACGTATGTATATGTATGTGTGTGTTGGGGGGGATAGGTTTAGGTGATGTTAAGGGACAAACACCTATATTTTCTCTTATAGTTGTATAAAAAGACACCAAATAAGGATAGTGTATCAATAAATGTAAAGTGTATACGAATAAAGATACTTGATCAACACAAAGATGTTTAAAGTTTTTAGTAACTCTATATTGGCCTAGGTTACTATCATGCATGTGGATTGAAACCTCAAAAATTTCAAAACTCAAAATACAAATTTAAAATTGTTAACCTTTTTAGTGTTGGTCATTATAATATGATCTAGTTTATAGTTTGTGGATTTGTATGCTATGCTATTGTATTTAAGGACATCTCATACTTCATTACTACCATCTAGATCAAGGAGCATTCATGGAACATCCATAGAGAACACAAGTTGAGTATCAACATCAAATCACTTACATCATCCTTGATGTTATACATGCTTGCTTGTTGTCTTCAATTTGTTCATCATTATTAATTCAATCTACCTAGGGGCTTGATTGAAGGAGAAGAAATCTTTACATAACACATTCTCAGTCAACATCTATTGATATTACTCCACTTTAGACATGGGTACATTCATAATAGTCATTAATTTTCTACCACTTTACTTTTGTGGGACAAGTTCATTTATATACATCAAAGTTACTTCTATACGCATGAAAATCATTTTTGTATGCACATAACCAAACCAAATCAAGATACAAAATATTTATAAATTATAAGCATTCATCTGATAAGGCCCTTCTTTTTTTACATATTTGACAAATCAATACTCAACATCTTCAAGTTAAGTATCACATTTAGTATGTTATATTTTGTGAAGTTAATTATACATATTTTATTCTAGTTCAAACTCTAAAGTCTTATGTTTTAGTTGTTATTTAATTATTTGTTATAAATTTATAGTGAAATCTTTTATTATGACAAAGCACATAATTATTTTACATGTATAAGTGAACACCCATGCTTTAACATACATATGACAACAAAAAGAAAGTTAGACTAATGAACTTGTGTACAAATAGTTTAACATATACTAACATAAATATCTTAAACAAATTTACATTAAAATATTTTTAAAATAAAATCTTAGTTCATATATTTAACTAATGTCACAAATCCAAACAAAAGTAAAATAAACATATATATTTAAATCTTGAAATAATTTGAACACAATTTTAAAGGGCAATGCCTTGTCACGTAGTTATTTTACATGTATAAGTGAACACCAATGCTTTAACATACATCTGATGACAATAAAAAGAAAGTTATACTGAAGAACTTTTCTACAAATAGTTTAACATATACTAACTTAAATATCTTAAACAAATTTACATAAAATACTTTTAAAATAAAACCTTAGAACATATATTTAACTGATGTCACAAATCCAAACAAAAATAAAATAAACATATATATTTAAATCTTGAAATAATCTGAACACAATTTTAAAGGACAATGTCTTTGACCAAAATTTTTAATTAATTAAAAATTAAAAATAGTAATATTTTCATTTTTAACATTTTTGTTTATACAAGATTCAAAATTATTGATTAGTTTTCTTTTAACATTTTGTTTATACATATTAACTATTAATCCTATTCAACATCAGCAAGAGAAATGGAGCGGGTGGGCAGAACAGGGAGTAGGAAAGGAGGAATTCAAATTTCAAATGTGTCTAGCAAGGGGAATGGCAGATCTGATGTTGGTCCCTCGGGAGGTGATGGTCAACTGGAGGACACGGACGCAAATGACACTCAAGGTAAGATTCCTGATGTCAGACTTGGGACAGGGGACCCGGGAGGGGGACCCATGAATGAAGGGGCCATGTAATTAGAATAGGATGAAATCTAATGTTTCTGGCAAAAGTTGGTCAGGCCTTTTTGGTGTAAAACCTACGGGTAAGTCCTCTCTCCCACCTGTGAAAATCTTATCCAAGACTGTGGAGGGAACTTTTGCTATATCCATTCCGGATCAAATAATAGATGTTAATATATCTTGAATGGCTAACTCTCTTGTGGGGAGATTCTTGGGATCTCGCCCTAATATCGAGGTGGTAAGGACCTTTGTTAAAAAGAAATGGGTATTGAAAGGCCAAGTGGAGGTGGTTGCTCTTCCCAAAGGATGCCTGGATTTTTCCTTCTCATGTGAGGAGGATTTAAGGTTTATTATGTGTAATGGACTGTGGATGATAGGAAAGCAATCTATGATTCTACATAAATGGTGTCCTAATCTGGATATGCAAGAAGATCTTAATGTGCAGGCGTCGGTCTAGGTGACTCTCTCGGGCTTGCCTCTTGAGTTTTGGATGGAAGACATCTTTAAGGGCATTGCAAATGTCTTTGGGGAACTCCTTTCTATGGATCATGTCACGGTATCTAGAAGGCGCCTTACGTATGCCAGGATCTGTGTTGGGGTGCAGCAGGGAGTGGATATGCCAGAATCTATCACTCTTGAATCCAAACTTGGATCATGGACCCAGAAGATAGAGTATGAATCAACCCCCTTTGCTTGTTTTCATTGCAAGAAAATAGGCCACTGGGCGAAACAATGCCCAAAGCAATTACCCCAAAAGAAAAAAATGAAAAAGATATGGGTAAAGAAGGTTGTGGCTAAAACAAACTCTATTGGGGGTAGTATTAATGGGAAGAAAGAAGGAAAGAGGGATGGGAAGGATATGCCTGTTGAAGGATGTGACACTTCTCACTCAGAGACTGAACAGAAATTAGGGGGTAGTACCGAAGTTTTAAAGGAATCCATTACTAAAAGCTCTAATGAATCCTTTGTTGAAGATATTCAGAGTAGGCCTTTGGGGGCAAAAGAGGGTAATGATAAATTTGATGCTTTCCTATTCGAACAAGAGATGTCGGGAGGTTATGGCTTCTTGCTACCCTCTCAAAGTATGGTAATTTGGCAAGATGCTCAAGTCTGTCCGATTTTGGGATGCTCAGAGGATAAGATTTAGAAGATCTCTGATACTCCGAGGGGTCCTGACAAGCAATCACCATGCCCATCTAAATCTACTAAGTGGGGTGATGAGGTGGATATAGCGGAGGCCCTTTTGGGAGCTGAAGAACAGAATGAAGAAGGATGGTCCAAAGTGGAGAAGAAAAAGACAGTTAAAAATGTTAAGAAATTTAAAGATCGAGGGCAGATGAAGCATGGTTCCTCAACCCTCAGAAGCACTAGAAGCACTAAGACTGGAGATGTGGGGGCTCCCCATGTTTCCCCAAGAAGACCCTCAAACCAAAAAAAGTGAGCTTTTGAGACCAGTAAGAGCTTAGCGGATGGCAGCCAAAAAACCATCCTAGAGTCTGGCCCATTCCTTAAACAATGAAGTTTATCTCTTGGAATGTGAGAGGATTAAATAATCCTCATAAGCAAGCCATGGTCAAAAACATGATCAGAGACAATAAGCCTAATATTGTTCTTTTACAAGAGACTAAGATGTCTAAGGATAAAGTTCAGAAAATCCAATTTTTTAGTAATGGTCTATCCCATGGAAGTGATGCGGAAGGGGCCTGTGAGGGTATTGTGACTAGCTCTGGAACTGTAATTTCATTAAAGGGGAAGTTTTATCTTGTGGTATTAATGTGACTAACATTAGATTCTGGCACATTAAAGATGGCACCTCTTGGGTTTTGACTAATATTTATGCTTCGAATACTAGGTGGGGGAGGAAATCTTTCAGGAGAGAAGTTTCTAGTTTTAGGAGAGATTTTGCTAATGAGGGTTGGATCATTATGGGGGACTTCAATACTCCTTTGAAGGAGAATGAGAAATTTGGGGGTGGCCAACCCAATCTGGACAACAGAATTGATCTTATGGAGTTTATTGATAGTCAAGAGTTACATGACTTAGATTTGCAGGGAATTAACTATACGTGGACCAATAGGAGAGAGGGAAATGAGCTTATTCAGGTCAGACTTGACAAAGCTCTTGTTAGTAGCAACTGGTTCAATCATTATTCTTGCTCCTTATCTGCTTATATCAGAGTTGGTTCTGACCACTACCCGATAACCATTAGAGCTAATTTCAATGGCCTAAAAAGGAACTTTCCTTTTCACTTTGAGAAAATGTGGACTATCCACCCTAACCTAGAAAAATTGATTGAGGAGTGGTGGAGTATCATGATTGAAGGAACGACAATGTTCAAAGTTGCTAAGAAAATGAAAAATGTGAAGAACAACATAAAGAAATGGAATAAAGAAACTTTTGGAAATATTTTTAACAACAAAAAGAAAATTGTTGAAGAACTAAAGGAGATCCAGGACAGCATTTAGGAAAATGGGTATGGTTTTCATACAAAAAATGAGGAAGATACTAAAATTATTAAATATCATGATATCATCTCAAAAGAAGAATGCTTTTGGAGGCAAAGGTCTAGAAAGATTTTCTTAAAGGAAGGGGATAGGAATTCTAAATACTTCTTCATCACCACAATGAAACATAGAATGGGCAACAAAATATCTAGACTGAAGGTCAATGGTACCATTAGTGAGAAGGATGAGGATTTTAGAAGTGAGGCCAATAACTTCTTTGGAGAGCTCCTAAAGAAAGCTAAGAACCTGGATATGGAGTGCCAAGAAGAGTTGTTGGATGGTATTCCCAGTATTTTGAATGTTGATCACAACAGAGCTATTACTGCTATACCTTCTATGGATGAGATTCAAAAGGTTGTGTTTTCCTTTGAAGGTGATAAAGCCCCTGGTCCAGATGGTTACCCTCTTTTCTTCTTTCAAAATTATTGGAGGATTTTGAAAAATGATGTTACAAATGTTGTTAAGAAATTTTTTGGGGCAAGAAGAATCCTCAAGGAACTGGATGGCACCTTTATTGCTTTGATCCCAAAGAAAACTGGGGCTGATAGCTTGGACCAGTTCAGACCTATCAGTTTATGCAATTCGGTGTACAAGATAATTTCTAAAGTCCTAACTTCCAGAATTCTCTCTTTTCTTCCTTCTTTTATCTCTGGACAGCGGAATGGGTTTGTCCTTGGAAGGCAGATCCTAGATTCTATCATCTCGGTCCATGAAAATATACACTCTCTAGCCATGTCTAAGAAGGAAGGTTTTTTACTTAAACTTGACCTGTCCAAAGCTTATGACAAGGTTGACTGGGACTTTTTGATGGCTACTCTAGAGGCTTTTGGTTTCAACAAAAGAAGTAGAGATCTTATCCACTGTTTGATCTCCTCTGCTACCTTCTTTGTTCTTGTGAATGGCTCTCCTACTCCCTTCTTCAAATCTTCTAAAGGTCTTAAGCAGGGGGACCCCCTTTCTCCTATTCTCTTTGTTATCCTAGCGGAATGTTTGGGAAGACATATTGGCAGATTGGTTAACAGAGGTGATTTCAGGGGTTTGAGACCTTCTTCCAAGGACCTGATTTGTTCACATCAGCAGTTTGTGGATGATTCCATAATAATGGGTGAAGCTTCTATTAAAAATGAAAAAATCATTAAAAAGGCCCTTGACAACTATGTTGGAGCTACGGGCCAAAGCATTAATTGGAATAAGAGCTCTTTATTCTTCATTAATGTGCCTAAAAAAAGATAAGAAAGATTAAAAAAAAATCTTGGGTTGTGAGGTGGATTGTCTCCTAGGGTCCTATCTTGACTTACCTCTATGCCTTACTCCTCTGGACTCTTTTTGGCAGGATATGATTGATAAATTTCACAAAAGTCTTGTTGGTTGGAAGGGTGCTCTTCTTAGCCAGGCTGGTAAGATTGTTGTTCTCAAAGCTACCCTTCAAAGTATTCCTCTCTATGCCTTGAGCCTTTTCAAAATACCTAAGAAGTTTGCTGAAAGTATAGAGAAAATCCAAAAGAACTTTCTTTGGTCTGGAGTCGAGAAAAAGAAAAGAGTGGCTCTTATTGCTTGAGAGAAGGTTTGCAAACTGACAAGAAAAGGGGGTCTTGGTCTTCGCACTATTAGAAGTATAAATGAATTTCTTATGGCTAAACTCCTTTGGAGAATGTTCAAGAACTCTGGAGAATGGAGCACTATATGGCACAACAAATATAATAGGGATAGCTATGACTTCAATAATTTCTTAAACTCTGATTTTATCCAAGGTGGATTGTGTATTTGGGGCAATGCTTTAAGAAGAAAAGATATGATAAAGAAGGGAGTCAAATGGAAGGTTGGTAATGGCAAGAAAATTCTCTTTTGGGATGACACATGGCTGCTTGATAAACCCCTTAAGGAGGTACCTATTTGGAATGAATTGCTTATCCTTTGCAAATAAATTTTAGGCATACATGTGGAGGACTATTGGGAAGGGGACAAATGGACTAATCTGGCCAAGATTGATCCTTCTCTTAGGAGTTTAAATAACCTTTTGAATGTTTTGGTTATTATTGATGATGAGGATACCCTAATTTGGAGACATAATGCTAATGGCCTGTTCTCGGTCTCCTCTCTATACATGCATAACTTTGAAGATAGTCCTGAACCATGTTGGTCTAAAGCTTGGTTCAAGGGATTAACTCCTAAAATTAATGTTTTCTTTTGGATCTTATTGCAGGATAAAGTTCTTACAATTGACAATCTCAGGAAAAGAGGCCTTGTTCTTACTAATAGATGATGTCTTTGCAAAAAAGATGAGGAGAATATCAATCATATGACCATCCACTGCTCTTTTGCTACGCAAATATGGGAAAAATTATTTGATATGATGAATATGGAGTGGGTGTTCCCTCAAGACATTCAAGAGTTGTTTACTTGTTGGAAGCCACCGACTAACAATAAGTTCCTAATTTCTTTTTGGAATTTCTTCCTTCCCTTCTTGTGCTGGGGGATTTGGAGAGAAAGGAATGATAGGATCTTTAGGAACAAGGAGTCTAATTGGGATAGTATTTTCCACAAGATCAAGAGAGCTCTATTGGAGAATTTGGGGATGATTAAGATTTATCAAGACTCGAAGGATGATTGAGAGGCAAAAGTCTATAAGAATTGGAAGTTTAAAGGAGGGAAAGCTCAAGATACCAAAAGAAGTCTGAGAAGAGAGGCTAGGTGGGACTGCCCCCCTAATGGTTGGGTTAAAGTCAATTTTGATGGTGCCTCTAAAGGCAACCCTAGAACTGCTAGTTGTGGTATGGTTATCAGAGATGAGTATGGGAATTGCAAAGGGGCTATGGCCATTCCTATAGGTTTTAATACCAATCAGGTGGTGGAGGCTAATGCGGCTCTTCATGGGGTGTTGTTAGCCAAAAGGAAGGGTTATACCAAAATATGGATTGAAGGGGACTCCTTAAATATTGTTAATTGCTTGAAGAATACCATGACCCCCTCATGGACCATTGCCAATGTTATTAGCAAGGCTAAAAACATTATTGAGTGCTTTGAAATGTGCATGATCACCCACGTTTTCAAGGAGGACAACTCGGTGGCTGACTGGGCAGCGAATGTGGCTTGTAAAAGCCAGGTGAAAATTAAGTGGAATGATGGTTTTTGTCTCCCTTGTGAAGGGTCATCATTAATTAATAAGGAGAGGATGATGAGTAAGAAACATGTTTTGAATGAAGGGTTTATTAATGAGTATTGAGTGTAGTAATCTGTGTGACGATCATGAAGGACAGTGGGTTGATTTTGAGATAATAATTGGGATCCTTTGGCATGATTTGTGGGTTTTGCAAAACATCAATAGGTTTTACTACAATTTGAAGGCTAATTTGCAGAGTGTTGGGAATTATTTGGAGAAGGGCTCTCCGTTCTCTTACATTGCTATGGGTGGCAAGAAGAGGAGGTGTGAGCTGGTGAGCTGTAGTGACTAAAAACAAAACAAGGAAATATGGAAGATTATCGAGGATGGGGGTCTGGCGGCTTATATGGAGAGACTGCATGGAGGGAAAGTTGTTGTGACCAAAAATTTCATCAAAAACTAGAATAAGGGGAGTGTTTTGGTTGGTACGCAAAATATGGAGGTGACTAAGGAAGTGATTGCTAAAGCAACTGGCTTGATGACTGAGGGCATCAACTTCTACAGGGATAGGAAGATTTCAGACAAAGTTCTGGAGGCATTTGCACCCACGGAGCAAGAGAGGAATCGAATGGTTAAGGTGGATAAATCGTACTTTGATCCTAAGTGTATTTCCAGGCCTTGGCGCCTTGTTTTATTTGTTATTATAGGTTATATTACCCTGGATGGTCGTTATACTAAAATATACAACCATCATCTTATCCTTCTGAACCACTTTAGGCATAGGGTAAAAATAAACTTTCCTTTTTACTTGCTGAGTTCTCTGAATGCCTCTATCCTCCATTGGCAAAGGGACCCGGAGGGTGATCATGCCTGCCATGAAGGGCTCATGGTCCTCATCTTTGAGGTGTTGAAATCTAAGAAGGTAGAAAGACCTCAGCTTAACAAAAAAGTCCTTGAAGATTATGACACGGATGGGAAGGATTCTAAGGAGCCTTTTATGGAGGACACGGAAGAGGAAGAGGGGGACTCTGAGGAGTTTCTGGAGTCCAGCCCAAAGAAAAATAAAAAGAAAAGGAAGGTGGAGGAGATGACCAAAAATATGGATGTTGAGGCTGAGGCGAGTAGGGAGGAAAGTTCTAAGAAACAAGGGAAAAAAAGAATAGAGCCCATCGGCAAACATACCAAAGCCAAAAAAGAGAAGAAGAAAATTGCGAAAAGGGTTGTTTTATCCTCTGATGAGGGCTCTTCCTCTCAGGAAAAGAGTAATCAGGATGACCGTGTGGACACCAACCCTACTGTGGAGGAGAGTGTGGAAACTGAAAAAAATGTGTGGGTGGAGGAGAATATCTTGCATGAGGTCGCTCAAGCTGTGAATGACATTGGGAAAGATGGGTATGAGAAGGATAAGGTCAACATGGAGAAGGAGAATGTGGAGAACTCTAAGGAGAAACCGAAGGAAGGGAATTAAGGGTTCTAAGAATACGAAGGGAGGGAATATGGATTTTGAAAATCTGGGATGTTTGACTTTTTTTACTACCCTCAATATTATGAAGAATGATATCACTGCGATGAAGACCCATATTCACCAGTTGCAAAAAGAGATAGAGGTTCTTAAAAGAATGCACTTGAGGGAGAAAACGATGGGCCAGACAATTGATGAGCTCACTGATACCGTCGCCAGGGCTGAGGGTCTTGCTGTTTTCAATGACAGAATTACTACCATGGAGGTCAAATTTGAAAACAGTAACAATATGGCAAGGAAAATTGAAATTATGGAAAAGAGAATTGACAAGCTGGAGAAGACTGTGGGGAATATTGCTGAGCAGAGCTATGCTATCCTAAAAGCATCAAATGAGCATGTGAAAATCCTGGTGGACAAGCTTGACAATGGGAAAGGAAACCATGAGGTTATGGATACTAAAAACACTAAAGATGATCAGGGCCCTAGCAGGCGTATGAGGTCCAAGTTCAAGAAGATGGAGGATGGCAACAAGAACGACATAGATGATCTGAAGTTGTCTGCTACAAACATGCAGATTCTTGTTGATCAAGCAGCTGAACTGATGAAATGTGTTTAGACAACATCTTGTTGTCTTGCTTTCCTTTTGATGTCCTTTGTCTTTTGGCTATTCTTTTTGTTTAAAGACTTGTTTGTGTAGTGTTTTTTGGTGTTGTGGCACTTGTTCTGCTGATGCTTAAATGCCTATTCTGATCTCCTATTGTACAAGGTTTCGAGTCCTTTCAAAACCTATTTTTACGTAATCAAAACATTTTGTTTATACAAGATTGAGAATTATTGATTAGTTTTCTTTTGTTTATACAAGATTCAAAATTATTGATTAGTTTTCTTTTAACATTTTGTTTATACAAGATTGAGAATTATTGATTAATTTTCTTTTTAATAAAATACTACCATTTTTATTTTTGATTAATTAAAAAATTTGGTCAATAGATATCCTCATACTTGCATAGATGTTTTCATTCTATAAAAAAGATAAAATCAAAAAGAGAAATTGAATTTGAAAAGTATCACTAAATTTCTTAACACACCCTCCCTATTAAACAAATTAGAAGAAAATTGAACGTAAAACTTTAAAACAATAAAGAAAGATATAAGGTGTGTGAAGAATATAGCAATGAGACGGAAATGCGGGTACATTCATCCCCCCAAAAACACAAGGTCCGCCGTCCCCTGATCGATTCTGCGAAATTCTAGCCGCCCTTGACCACACAAAATTTTAAATTTATGGTTTTCTCTATAAAATGGGATTCGCTGCAATCTTCAGAGCGTGTGTTCAGCAGCGCAGATTCTTCCTACTTCCAATTTGAGGGTGAAATCTGTAATTCTGGTTATTTGCAGGGACTCGCAGAAATTTCTGGCTTAATTTTAAGCTATAATTCGTCGACAAATCCTCAATTCTTTGCTTTGATTACTCGCTGATCTACGAATCCAGAAGAAAATTTCTGCAGATAGGCAGCTTTTTTGTGCGTATAGGCAGCATTGTGGTAAAAAACTGCAATAAACAGTTTTTGTGGTTATTTCAATCCTATCGAGTTTGATAATTGGGGGTAGGGCCCATTATTGGCATAGATGGCTTTAACCGGGAGCATTGTGGTTAAATCAACCGCGGTGACTCGTTTGCCGCGCGCATTGTTATTAAATCCGAAAGAGGTTACCTTGAGCTCCATTTCCAATTCTTGCCTGCATTTTAAGACAAAAAAGGCTAGCATTTCATATCAGTCTGCCGGGATGTCTTCGGGTATTGTATTGAAGAAGGGGTTTAAAGTGAAGGCTTCTCTGATCGAGCCCGATGGAGGGGAGCTGGTGGATTTGGTTGTTCCTGAGGGACAGAGGGCGGTGAAGAGGATTGAAGCGGCTTCGTTGCCTCAGGTTAAGCTGAGTAGGATCGATTTGGAGTGGGTGCATGTGGTGAGCGAGGGATGGGCTAACCCTCTCAGAGGGTTCATGCGCCAGGCCGAGTACCTCCAAGCTCTTCATTTTAATTTCCTCAGGCTCGAGGACGAATCCATTGTCAATATGTCTATTCCTATTGTTTTGGCAATCGATGATGAGCGGAAGGCCGCAATTGGCCAGTCCAAGGATGTAGCTCTCCTCGGCCCAGATGGAAATCTTGTCGCCATTCTTCGGAAGTAAGTCAATCTCTCTCTGCTTTCTTCAAAATTGCCTTGTTAAAAGTCTGTAAACAAGCGAATCAGTTTTTATTTTATTATGAGTGGGGCGAGGGGGGAAGGAGCATGGGTTGAGATTTATACAAAGTATTGACGATTGAGGGGTATCTGCACTGGTGATTGACTAAATTTTAATGATTGAGATCATTCCGTCAGATTTTTTGACTAAGCATTGACTATTTAGGGGCATTCACACTGTTGATTTGTCCCTAATACAGTTTTAGGACGTAATGTGATGCAGAAAACCTCTATTGGTGCAAATTTGAACTCTAATCTAGTTGATAATGAATCGAAACAGAGCAGAAAAGAACACAGCATAATAAATCAAACCAGAATTGTTAGACTAAACAGCATAATGAATATGCAATGACTCTGTTGATTCTTTGCCCTGTAATTTATTACCTTCTATTGAATACAAAAACTAACACAGTATGCAAGGAAAATTGTGGACCCCGTTTTAATTCTTTATTTACTGAGCTATTAATGCAAAATAGAACATTCTTAAAATTACCCAGCCCAAAATTCCAAATAAAACTTCTCTCCTAGGAGCACACTACTTCCATAAAACGAAAAATGAAAAATAAAGAAGGGTAAAGCACTAAAAGATCATTAAGCAATCAACAGTAATAACTCAAGAACCTGACTATCATGATCTGCCCCTCTACCACATTAGGTACTTGTACAATTTTTCACATGATTTCTTCTTTTGCGTATGGTTTCTTTTTGGATCATAAATTTATTTTTTATTTAACAACTCGTTCTCTTTCTATTTTTCCTAGGTTCGTGTTGTCTTAGACCGACCTTTTGTGGTTCTCCTCCACCAAAAGCCATTATGTTTCTTGTTACTTGTTCAACCTTCTATTGCGCCAGCACATAAACAATTGAAAACAGGAATCCTTTGCATTATGCTATTTAGACAGAACAGAAATCTTTTGCATTTAGACAGAACAGAAATCCTTTGCATTATGCTATTTAGATATAATTTCCAATTCTTCTTTGCAGTTTGCATCTTTTCCATGGCTTGTTGCCCTATCATGGATTATCAAGAGTCCATTTTTCTTCTTCATCTATTTCTGCTGTCATATCAACTTCTATCATGCTCTTCACGTTAATTTTTCACAATATTTATCCTCTTTTGTAAGGATTTATTCCTTTCTCTCATCAAATATGAGTCCTCATGATGTAATCTCCATCTTTGCTGTTGCTTCATTTTTAGTGTGGACTACTTCTATAGCCCAACATCTTGGGCAAATCGTAATAGTTGGTTGCATTCTTCTTCATTGCAATCTTCTAAATCTTCTCCTCGTCTAGGATGATCATCAATACTCTTCCCTTCTTCAAGGCAACGTTATTCCGTTCACTTATCTCCTCTCTTGAACTCTCTGCAGAGCAATTTAAGGGCCTTTAATTCACTAGTAATTCTGCTAACTCTTCAAGGGATTTAATCTTTTCCCTGTTCAGGCAATTCTATCCCTTGAAAAAAATTAGATTTTATGGCTTTCCTCTCCGAAAACAGAAGAATATCATAAGAAATATAGGAGGTACAAGAGATAGAGGTTATTTATTATCATTATATTGAATATTTTTTTCTTATTAAAGAATATTGGAGGTAGCCTCCTCAAAGTAGCAAATTATTAAGTATATATAGTCGCATGCTTGCTATTTTGTTGCTCTATTCATAAGTAATCTTATTACATATTTGGTCTTTTACAGCAATTTATATTCCTTATATGTACAATAAGTCAATTATGTTTTCTTGATTTATTTATAAAATGAACTGGCAATAATGTATTTCATCAATGTGGTCATATCAATGCATTGCCTCTATCTTCTCAGGTACATACATATCCAGGTTTGAAATATGCCATTATGTGCCACACCCACTGTTTTTCCATGCACATGACATATCGTTAGATTTTAGACTTGTATTTATTTGGGTTTGAGCTAATCTAAACTGGCAATTTATATTAACTGCATTTTATTTTACTATATATTATAATCGCATGTCATCACAACTTAGAGCTTGGAGTCCGCCCTGTCCAACATTAGGCATTAGTGCCGGTCAGTCTGTCCTCTGAAGGTTGCAAATATTAAGTTGATAACTAAGCTTAAGCTTTGTATTCCTGCAGCATCGAGATATATAAACACAACAAAGAGGAACGGATTGCAAGAACATGGGGAACGACAGCCCAAGGATTGCCCTATGTGGAAGAGGCAATCACTTCAGCTGGAAATTGGTTGATTGGAGGTGATTTGGAGGTTCTTGAACCAATCAAATATAATGATGGTCTTGATCATTATAGGTTGTCTCCCAAAGAACTTCGCAAAGAGTTTGAAATACGCAAGGCAGATGCAGTTTTTGCCTTTCAGCTCAGGAATCCTGTTCACAATGGGCATGCCCTACTGATGACACATACCCGCAAGCAACTTCTTGAAATGGGATATAAAAATCCTATTTTGTTACTCCATCCACTGGGAGGCTATACCAAGGCAGACGATGTGCCTCTGGATGTCCGAATGGAACAACACAAGAAGGTATGTTTTGTGTTATGTAAATAGATGCATAAATCTTAGGCATAGAGATGCATATTCCATATTATCTCGTTCAAAAGCAATGCCTCATGATGTTGTCTAGTAAGGAAAGGCATAACCTATACGTGTGCCTTCATGTCACAACATTAAACATGGTATCTCACTTTCTGATTTGCATTGTTTTTCTTAGGTGCTTGAGGAAGGTGTGCTTGATCCAGAGACAACAGTTGTGGCAATCTTCCCTTCTCCTATGCATTATGCAGGACCTACAGAAGTTCAGTGGCATGCAAAGGCAAGGATCAACGCAGGGGCAGACTTTTATATTGTGGGACGTGATCCTGCTGGCATGAGCCATCCCACGGAGAAACGCGACCTATATGATCCTGATCATGGGAAAATGGTGTTAAGTATGGCCCCTGGCCTTGAGAGGCTCAGCATTCTGCCATTTAGGGTATGAATGGTTCTCTATACATTTTGAAGCTTATTTTTCTCATGTGAGACTATTTGTTATATGCTATGTTCTTGGTTGAGGAAAGTCCCTGTAGTATTTCAAGAGATTTTCACTTATTGTGGAAATAAGCTCTTGATGGTTAAGAGACAAATATAACACTTGGGTACTGTTTTTTGTACCGAGCCAATACATTTCAGATTAGCGATCACTCTCATCAAGATGACTAATGACTTTTCCCCTAATTTGTGCAGGTAGCGGCCTATGATAAAACGCAGAAAAAAATGGCCTTTTTTGATCCTTCCCGGCCACAGGATTTCCTTTTCATTTCAGGCACTAAGGTTTGTAAAAGATCTTGAATGTAGTATCAGAGAGTTTTTCTCGTTTTAATTCAAAATGCATCTAGCATTCAACTTAATTTTTAGAAACCATATTCTGGTTGTTTAGTTTATGTAGTCCTAGTGATTCACTCCCAAACATCATATTTCAAGAAAATTTAAAAAAGCTCATATACAATTTCCATGGTACAGATGCGTGCTTATGCTAGGAGTGGCGAAAACCCTCCAGATGGCTTCATGTGCCAAGGTGGGTGGAGAGTGTTAGTGGACTACTATAAGAGTTTGCAGGCTGAAGAAACAGATCAAGCAAAGGTCCCTGTGCCTGCCTAGGATCTCAGAACTGCAAAACATTTTTTTAGTCAATGGTTGCAGTTTTGCTCATTTGTTTTATTTCTTTCATTATCTATCTTATTCTGGAGAGAGCCCTGTATTGATGTATCATTTTGATGTGGGAATCAAAGGTCTATTCTGGGGCCTGTCAGTTTATCCCAGCAATATGATATTAATCAATAGCAGGGTATATGTCTGAAAGCAGCAATCTGCACTTATAGTCTAAACATTCAAATGAATCTAAAGTTCACTCAAAGATTTTGCACAAACAATTTCGCATTTGTGATGGGACTAGACAAATATATTAATAAATTTCTTTATTTTTTTTCTACTCAATACAAAGTTTGATCAGTTCTTTCTAACAAATATTCATTGCATTTTGCTTTTTTGGGCCTAAAACCTTCATGTTATTGAAGACCTTGGAATTGGTACATATGAAAGAATTGGATTGGGCTTGTTTGCATTAAGATTAAAATATATTTTTCCCCCGTTTTTTTTTTGTTTCTATATTTAATATTTTTGAGGAAACCTTTTCGTCCAAGTGCTAAACTAGAGGCACAGACCTTTGATTTAGAAGTTGAGTCCTAAGGGGTATATTGGCTAAATTTGTGAGTATTTTAGCCTTGGCTGGTTTTGGATCACAAGCATGTCTAGCAGGAAATTGAACCCGGTTCATTATCATGATAATTGTTCTGCCTGAGATTCTTTCACATGTTTGCAAAGTTATAAGGCAAATAAAACAATGGCGAGAAAAACAGATCGGATACTAATCTCAAGGAAGTCTCCATTGGTAGGGGTTTATCAGAAATCATATTAATTGATCGTAAAATAACATAAAGATATATATATTAATATATAATTACTCACATAAAATGAAACATATACATTAAAATGATGGAAAGAGTATCAAAATAAACTTATATAAGATTCTCTTCTATCATCAAATGTTATGGCACTTTGATACATCAGTACTATTTTTTTAAAATCAAATGAAATACAATATATATAACTTAAATTTCACTTGAAAGATTGGCCTTGCTCCTCCTCTATCCTAGGTCCTAATGCCCTTTTATTCTTGTCCTTGATGCTTTAGTTTGTGCTCTAAACCCATTGCCTTGGCTCATGAAGGTGACAAATGTAGGGCATCCTATTAAGATTGTTCGTTGGTGGCTAGTAGTCTCTTGAAGAGGACCAAGTGCAATTGATAGTACATAAATCAACAATTAAGTTTGCATACAAGCATGTGTGGATAAGGATGGTCTAGTGATTTCAATTGATCTATTATAACCATCAATTTATGTGGTCGTATTAGATGAGAAGTCTATCATGTGAAATGCTCAATCATAGTTGTTATGGAGTATATGGTAGAGAGGCTTTGACATATTGCATCTACAATAACAATTAGGTGTTGAATTGAAAGTGGAAAAGTGATACGAGATGGGGGAACAAATAGACCTTACACTTGTTGCACTACCCTAATTGTATATAAGACATTCTTTTACCCGCTTCTTAAAATCTTTAAAATGATCAAACTTCAGCTTAAGTACACCAACATACAACTTAGTTTTAGGGTTGACAAAATGTTGTTTCGTAATATCTAATCTCTCACTTGGTCATATGATAATCAAGTAGAATATTCTACCCTTTTGGCTTCTCATTTGACATGTGAGGGGTTCAAACATGGGTAACAATTCCCTCCAAGTGGATGTCATTGAAGTCAATTTAGGGGATGACAATAAAATTCTATTATCTTTTTAATTTATTATTATTATTTTCAATTTGTTCTTGAATTGTTGGAGGGTTTAGTAGAGAAGGGTTGAGTGAGTAAGGATTTGGGTTTTGAACTAGTTCATTCATATTACTTGTTTGAAATTAAAAATATACAAATTTGTGATTTAAAATAATATTTGATTAATTATATACAATTTAATTTAAATATTTAGAAAATAAAAAAAAATCAATAAATCATATCCAAACTTGAGTTCAAAATTAATACATGAATAACAAATGAAAACCTTCAATTATATAAATAATTTCGATATAATTTAAAAAATTAAAAAATTAGTTGTAGATAGATTTTTATCCTAGAAGAAAATTTGGCTTTGAAATATCTAGTATATATTTTGCCCCATCTAATATATGTTAATTCTTTGCCTTTTTTTTTCCAATGTTCTATATTTTGGTAAACTCGCAAGTCACAACATGTATTTTTTAGAAGATATGGGAACTACATTATGGATATCCATTTTGTTTTGGTATTATCAAATTTTTACCTAACCCATACAAAAAATTAGATGTCCATTTCAATATTTTGTCTAAGATGCTTTTTTATTTGCATATTGCCACTATTTGATCCATGATAATTTTACACTCACCTTAAAGAGACAATTTGGTTACAAACACATGGTATAAATATTCATTTAAATTGCAATTTTATTAGTTTTGGATGTGATAATCAAAATGCTATTGTATTAGCTAGGAATCCCATGTATTGTGCTTGTACTAAGCATGCTATTGGTTAGTGTCGATTTAGGGTAAGTGCATGAAAACATGGAACCAAAAACAGGTCTTAAGTGGTTGACTTTTTTAACTCAAAATTAGGAAAAACTAATGTTGGATGGAAAATTGAACATGATTATGCTCAAAATTTGAAGACATGACAAGCACAAGAATTGTAGTGCTCTCTCTCTCTCTCTCTCTCTCTCTCTCTCTCTCTCTCTCTCTCTCTCTCTCTCTCTCTCTCTCTCTCTCTCTCTCTCTCTCTCTCTCTCTCTCACACACACACACACACACACACACACACACACACACACACACACACACACTTCTTTTGATATGGTGAAGAATAAGGTCCGCACAAACTGCTATTATTTTTGTCAAAGATAATATAACATAGAATCTAGTGCGCCCCCCCTAAAATGTTAACCTTTTGCTTCTATTTCAAAATGGCTTCAACAAAAATTTAGCTAACACCATGTAATTTATGTCTAATTTTTAAACTATTTTTTAATAAATATATAATATTTAACTAATTTTCAAAGTGGACACATCTTGAAAAATTAAAAAAAATGAAGTGTACTCCATCCTATTTTTTTCAAAAAAAATATTCAAAAAATTATTAATTTTGTGTAGAGTATATTAGGTAAATATGTATGTATATATAAATTTACATGCATACACACATTCATCCACATATATAGTGAGAGAGAGTATATGTATGTATGAGTATATACATATACATACATACATACAAAGATATATATTGTCCTCTCTCTCTCTCTCTCTCTCTCTCTCTCTCTCTCTCCATATATATATATATATATGTGTGTGTGTGTGTGTGTGTGTGTGTGTGTGTGTGTGTGTGTGTCCCCTTTCTCTCCCTCATTCCCCCCCCCTCTCTCTCTCACCTCCTCTCTAAGAGAAAAAATTATTAAACTATGATAGAGTGCTTCTTAGAATTTATTTGACCTAAGCATTCTTTGTTTGGACATACAAGTAGATAAGGGCCCCTCCTAATTAACCTCTCTTAGCTTTAGTCAACCCAAAACCATTCGATCATGCTACAAATGAATGCATTCTTACAAAAAATATCAATTAAGTGTAGTGTAAATTTGGAAAGAAGCATATTTTAAATTTCATGCATCATGTGGCAAAAATATTTCTTCCAAAATGTTTTGGTGGCTACTCGATTGTTTCACGTTGCTCTATTTTGACACAACATTTTAAGAGTCTTGAACATATGCACCCATAGCACCCCATATTCAATCTATGAGACCTATCCTTCTATCGATTTTAGATGTGAAGATAGCCCCATTTGCAAAATAAAATATTTTGGAGTCTTCTCAAATATTTGTTCTTGGAACACACAACCATCAAAACCAACTTGTGCATGAGGGAAAGCATCATCAGTGTGCATTAGCCCAAGAATGAGATTCTTTACAAATGAAAGAGGATAAGCTTCCCTTCCCTTCGTAACCACCTTTTCGGTTAGTTGCACTCAATTCTTGATCCACTTCTAGTTCTTCTAAATCATTTTCTAAAGCATCATTTGTTGCACCTCAAGTTCCTTCAAGTGATCCAAATGAATTTCACCCCCAAAGGATGCAAGTGTTCATCTCTCCCTCTTTGGAATTTCCTTTATCACAACACTTCCCAATATTCCACCCTTTGTCGAACCCATTGATATACTTAACACAAAATTCATATCTAGCATCGCTCTTGCTACTCACCTCACTCCATAATGCATACTCCATCCAAGATTTCCAAGAACTCTCAAGCATGCCATAGTTGATGTGAAGGTTCCTCATTAATGCCAATCAATAATAAGTTTGAGTAGGTTCCTATTTCCACTTTTTGTTTAAATAACTATACTCCACCATCTCTGCCACCAAAAATTATATTTTCTTCCATTCTTGTCATTGAGGATACTCCTCTTGAGTTTTTCACTACTCTACCAGAGGTTGACAACGGCCCTTCTATAATTTAGCATCTTGCAGTTGAGTCACCACACTCTTGGAAGAGGTATAAGATGACCATGTCTAGACAACTTCACACCAAATATATTGTTACCTATTGTTCATCAAAGGAGGAGATTATTTTTAGAGCCAATCAATGTTGCAAATGTTGTGATGCAAAATTGCTAAAGGTGTCACAAGTTATTCTACTCATTATAGTAGATTGTTCTTACATCATATGCATAGGATAATAGTATGGAGAATTTGAGCATGGTGTTGGAGAAATTATGATGAAATCAAATCAATTAATTCTAAAAACTTTGGCCCTAAAATATTCACTCTGGTCAACTTAGGGCTTTCATATTGTTCAAATCCTAAAACCCTAATTCTTAGTTTTGGGCATGTAATCTTTTATTATATTTCTCATTGATCTAGTATCACCAATAGTCATCTACTTAAGTTATCATTTGAGCCTTTGTAGCCATTTGATTACCACTTCCTATTTCATAGTGTTATTGTCTTGACCAAAGGAACAAAGACTTCACATTTCCTAAGTCAGAGGGTTAATTTTTGGCTTAGATCAAATCAAAGTCTACAATTTAATCCTAAAGAGAAAACAACTTTTGCACATTTGCCAGATGCTTGTTGTTAGTAAAATGGTGTCTCAACCTTCGCATACACAAAGGTTACTATTTATAATAAGTTTACATTTGAGCACAGATTGGTCTAAAATTCTCCATAAGGTTGTAGATTGACTAAATAAACATGTCCATAAATTTCATTGCAAGATCACATCTAGAATTGACAATACTTAAGTTCTTATTTTGAAAAATTTTAAATAACAGTTTCAAAGTCAATTTTGAAGGATTTAGAGGCTTTGAAATGATTTGAAACTATTTGTAGCCAAAAAAAATTGTTATATCTTGATATAGCATGTCACAAGCTTTTTGAGACTACAAACATTTTTCCAATTGAACACTCAGTTCAAAAGTTATGGCCTCTAGAAGTTACGTCTCCTAAAATACGAAATACAAAAATTTGTTAGGTACATAAATGACTTTTGAAAGGGAGTTACATGTGTTGGTGTTTGTTTATCAATTCACAATCCTTTTGACACTTCAAATACTTGTCAATTGAACACTCAGTTCAAAAGTTATGGCCTTTGGAAGTTGGGTCCCCTGAAATAGGAAATACAAAAAAAAATTGGGCACATAAATGAGTTGTAAAAGGGAGTTACACGTATTGGTGTTTATTTTAACACATTGTAGGACATCTTGGATCAGAGATAATTTGCACACCACTTTTTGAGTGGTTTTATCTCACGGTTTTGTGTTACCGTTTGATGGTTTCATGTATTGTCTCCTATATATTAGGCATGTGAGAAATGTTGTGTGTAAGAGAATTATTGAGTTACCTCTAGATCTATGGATAGTGATACTCCTATAAGAGGCTTGTTTTGCAAGTATATTTTATTATGTTTTTTATTTCTAAATAATATATTGGGCATCTTTTAGAGTTTGGGGCTTTTCTCCTAAATGGGCTTTCCCTATGTAAATCATTATGCTATGATACATATGTTATTTATCCATCAATGTTGCAAGCAGGCCTAAGTGTGTGTGGAAGACCTAAGGAAAAATAAATTTATTTTGATTTTGAGTTCAACAAGGAAGATGGTAGTGCATTCATTACAACCTTGTCCACTAATGTAGACAATGATGCATGGTTGATTGACTCATGTGCATATTTTCATATGACCTCTAATAGAGAGTGTTCTTTTTAATATGAAATATTTAATGGAGGCAAGGCGTAGTTGGGTGATTATTCGCATTTAGATATTGTTTGTAATGGTAAAGTTAGAATTAGGTTTACTGATGGTAGAATAAAAATGATTAATGATGTGTTGTATATCCCTACATGATCAAAAATTGTTGTTTGTGAGAAAATGAATATATGTGGTTGTGAAAGTAGTATTTAATGTTGCAAGATGCAAAATGATCAAAGGTGTTATGGTGATCACTAGAGGTTTTAGATTTGGCACACTATATGGGCTGATGCATACATTGTTGAGTGTAATCAATGCTTCAAACTTTAACCCTATCTGATCTTCAGATGTCTCCCAAAATGGCGGTTACTTCATGTGTGATACATGTCAAAATGACATCTATACAATATTTATATCAAACTGATTTGACCTAACTAGGGTTTAGAGACTATCTTAGAAAACCTAAGATCAACAGTTCAAATGAATAACCTAGATCATCTTTACGTAGGAATCATCAATTATTAAATGATTACATCCACATTTAATTTTATCTTGATCTTGGTAAATCATTTTCTGATTGGTGTAAACTATTTGCCTTGTAGTTTGTCCCATTCCAAATTGCTATGTCATTTCCTGTTTCACTCAGTGTAAACTGTATTCATCACTCAGTATTTAACTAGTGCTCAGTATATATGAATGTTCGGCGACTACTGTGTTCGATACTCGGTAATCATCTAGCTCAGTAAGAGTACTCGATCAAAATTGTATTCGATTAGTGTAGTGTTCTACCTTGTATTCTTCTCGGTGTCTAGGCTCTGCGTGTTGACCGACTAGCATGTCTTGTCTCCTTTACCTACTGTATGACTAAATGATACTAATGACAACCATTAATGCTCTTAGGAGTAACAATAAATTCCATGTTGCTTACTTTTGAAGGATCAAAATTATGGCACCAACCCAAAAATAAAAAATTATGATCATTAAAGGTAAGACATATACCTTTCAAAAATTCTTTCTTAAGAGAAGTATCCTTATAGTCGATAAAAAGAAACTTATCACTAAGGATTGTAATACCTACCTAGTCATGGAAGTACTCAAGGAACCATTGTGAAATCTCCAAGGTTGAGCATTCAGATCCCAACCCGCAAGAAAATAATTCATATTCTTTACCATATCATTGTATCTCATCTACATACCTATTATTCATGTGGGGCACAATTATATCCTGAGGATGGATAGATGCAACTTGCTTAGGAGTGGGATTAGGGTTTGAGCCTTGATTGTGAGGCCGACAATTGTTGGACATTGAATGAACCCTAGAAACCCACTTCCTACTTTTGATTTTATGTGAGAGATTAGGATGTTTGAAATGCTTAGGATTATGGGGAGACACCTTCTAGACGGGATTAAAATTGGATGAGGTTGATGTGGTGAAACCCTTATCAGATATGGAATTAGGAGGAAAATTTGGTGTCCTAGGGTTACCTTGAGTTACGAACGAATGAGGGTTTATTGTGCTGAGGGAAACCCTGTTCTCTCTATATGTAAATGATGGTACATTCAAGGTTAGAGGAATTACACACATTCCTCCTACAACACCCTTCATCTTATCAAAGGAGTTCCCTTTTTTATTTGTGGCCCACTATTCCTTTCTGGACACCACCTTCCTCTAATATGATTCTTGTCTTCCATCAAAAGAGGGACCCCCATCCTAAAAATCATTTCAAAGACTACCCCTAAAACCCTACTCTCTGTGAAAATATTTATCTATGAAAGGCTTCTTAGAAGCCCTAGGAAAATGCCTATTCCTTTTGGTGAATTTCTACATATTAGTTGTATGAGAATTAGGCCTTACATTACTGAGAATAGAGAATCTATTGTAGAAACCATGAGCAACAGAGGGATTAGATCCTGAAGAAGCATTGTGGGCTCTTTGAGTCCTAAAAAAATTTGAGAACCTTGTAGAAATTGAGAGTTTGTTGTTCATTGTCGTTGTCGCAAAGTTATTTTTTACTTTCATGGAGTAATTAAAGAACTATTTAATTAATATAAGAAAAGTTAGTAATTAATTCAAACTCACAAGAGTGGTCAATTTTGGATGTCTACATTTCCCCTCTTTTATACAATGTGATTTTGAGCGTTTTGTCAAAGAATTTCTGATCAGGTCCTTCCCCAACTTTCCTTGGAGACTGTAGGTGGATTTGATGCTCCCTCGAGAAATTGATCAAAAAAGTTATGGGAAGATTGATCTCTTGACAAAAGAAGATGAATGTTAGATGATAAGATGACATATCATGACAAAGAAGAATGGTTAGTAAGAAGTGAAGAATGGTAGAAGATGATGATGTTTACTAGATTGATATTGTACATAGGGATGGTTGATAAGAATCATGTATTGTTTCAAGAAAGACCTATCCTATATAAGACTAGTGACAATGTCTGGTTTCAAGGAAGACATACCCTATATAAGATAAGTGACTGCGTCTGAATTTGGGAAAGATATATCATGTATAAGACAATATGATCATTGATTGATTGATAGAATGATTTGAACAATTGGATGATTGACTAATTTGACTGACTAATTGATAGAAGAAATGTTAGTGAGAAGCATGAATTAGTGAGAGGAATAAAGTCTTAATTAGTTGCAATAAAGATTAAATAGTGATGAATCTGAGTCACTATCGAATATTTTAAACAATTATTATCATTGCGCCTTATATTGAAAAGAAAAAGATACAAATGCACCTAGATATTGACCATCTAGATACTACTACAATCTATATTGAAACAAGCAGAAAGAAAACAGGAAATATTTTGACATTTTTCTAGGGTTGTCTTAGATCGTGCATATGTGTGGATGCCAGAGGCATGATAGTATTTATCACATTCACCCTAAATCATCCTTGCCCTTGAATTTTATCAAAACACTCCACAACCAAAAAACAAAGAAAATGGGATTATGAACAATCATAACCACTTGCACCACTCACTGGTATCCTTGAGGAGCATAGGAACACAATCATGAAAGATAAATTGATATTGGACTAAATTGACCAAATTTTCCAATAGCCTTACTAATTGTTGATTGGTTTGATTTTTTTGTTTGATTGAATGTGGATGTGTCTGGTTTCATAAATGGACTAAATGTATAAGACTGATCTATCTGGTTTTGAGCGGATCCGCTATTGTATAAAGACATCGACGGATTGATTGATTGTCTAATCAATAGATGAAAAATTGGATTGTTGATAAAGATACGTCTCATGAGTCCATTGCTAATTTATGAAGCTCACTTTTTTTATTGAAATTTAAAATTTGATGCTTGATCGCTTCTTTCTTCTTGTTGTGATAGAAATTTTATTGCAAGATTTTGACATGTTTTGGGTTTTTTTTTCTTAGTTTCTTCAAGACTTTTTCTAATGTTTTTGGTTCATCGTAGGATTCTTATTTTTGAGGTTGAGGTATGTGTGACATATCACATAGGTGAAGGCTCTTATCACAAACACCCCTAACATTGTTTCCTCCTTGATGAATGTTTTTATATTTTTGGATTTTTAGGATTATTTCAGGATCTTATGTGATGTTTTTTATCATTTTTTCATGACTTTTTATCTAATTTAAAAGATTTTTTTAGGAATTTAAGAAGTTTTTAGAGATTTTTTCATGACATTTGCAAAAAAAAAATTAGGACTTTTTATGATGTTTTTGGATTTTTTCGGGACTTTTTTAACAAATTTGCTTGAGCAAGATTCATTGAATTGCCCCCATTGTCTAAAAAGATAAGGAAATTATGGATTGATGGATGGACTGGTAGATGGATGAATGTGAAAGGTCTCTTAGTATCTCTTGAAGTTTTTTGGATGCCAAGGACTATCTACATGATGAGATAACATGTTTTTATCAAGCTTAGGGATTGGACATGACAAGATAGGGTAATGAAATGGTTCCCTGAATGACATGTGGTTTACAGGAGTGAAAATGTCAAGAGGATGTTGAAAACATGTTTTTCATTGTACATCCTTATTTTATGTGAAGACCAAGAGAGGTATTTGAATGAGAAACTGACAAGACATGAATAGGATAAGCAAGATTAGGAATGGACAAGATAAGGAATATGGATTGAAGGTTTTGATAAGATAGGTAATAGGAACTAAAAGGATGTGCACAAGATAAGGGGTATGGAGAAAATGGATGTGGACAAGATGAAGCATATAGGACATGTGATGCTTCTAGGGAGATCCCTAGCCCTGTCAAGATCAAAGTTGGGAAAAAGGAAATATGGGTGCTAATAAGATAACATATATGAGGGACATAGGATAATGGAGGAAATGAAAGGGATAAGATATGTTATGATATCATGGATGGAGCCTGCCCCAAGTATGGAATGCAAGAAGTCCATAAATTGCACATGTTTCATGTTTGCTAGGTTTTCATCATGGTTCTTTTTCAAATCGCATGTTTTCTTGGTTTTCACTATTCGACGAAATTATTTATCTTTATTTATTTTTTGTTACCAAGATGTTTGTTTGCCAAGTTTTCATCAAGGAAACATTTTTTTTTTCTTTTTTGACTTTTTGGAAGATGGAAGACTCATGATACAACATGGATGAAGGCCTCAAGCATATTTTTCTTTGTATGGTTCTCTTGAAGGACACGTAATAATGGATCATATCTTTTGACAATATGCTCAAAGACGTTGGTAGGGTAATGAAAAAGGGAAATAAAATGGATGTTTGGATGAAGTGGGATAAGGGTTTATGCAAAGGATTGGATAAGGGGTATGGAAGGTTGGAAATATGTGTTGGATAATGGAGGGATTATGAGAAGACTTGTTTAGGATTATGTGGAAAGGATGACAAGGTCAACATTGTCACACACCTTGAAGGGTGGTAGAGTAATGGAGGAATGGTGGATTTGGAAATTTTGGATTTTGATGGAGAAGTAAATATAGATTTTGATTTTGGGAGATAGGGACCTAAAATGGATTTGGAAGTGGATGAAAAAAAAATTATGGTGAATTTTAAGAGGCCTTGGGAAGCTTGAATGCCAATTTTGATTTTTCTTTAGCTTGCAAGTCTTTTAGGAGAGACTTGGGAATCCACACAGTTATTGACTTTTCTTTGCTTTGAATTTCTTTAGAACACATTTCTTCAATGAGGGATTTAGGAACCCACATTGTCTTTGATATTTACTTTCTTTGCGATTCTTTAGAACACATTGCTTCAATGAAGGATTTAGGAACCCACATTGTCTTTGACTTTTCTTTTTGTTCGATGGGCCTTTGTGGCCTTTTTTATATTGATTTTTTCTTTGTATCTACATGTCGATTAGATTGGACATGTTTATTCTTTGATAGATGTGAATTATTGGACTTATGTATTTTGTGATTGGCATTCAAGTTGGCACCCAAGGTATTGGTACTTATGGATGGATAGGAATGATATGGAGGGTTCATGGATGGGTGGAAGGTTCTCCAAGATGTGTGCATATGTTGACCTTGATTTAGGAAAGGACAAGTAGATTGTGAACTAGTGTATGGAGGAATATATGGACTTAATATGGATGGAAGGGATAAAAAGGAAGGTATACACTTGGATTTAGATTTGGAAGGGATACCAACATCTTGAGATATGGAATGGAGGTGATCGTCATCTGAATTTTCTTTGATATGAAATGGTTAAAATATAATTTTTCCATGGAGGTCTAACCCTTTGACTTGATAATGCTTTCTTTGATCAGTGAGATACTTTCTATCAAACATGAGCCAATTTTGAGGTGGATATGATATGGGAGAAATAATGGGATCATGAAGTGTACCAGACTAGATGGAAGTAGAGGAACCCGTTTGACATGGGTGGAGTTCATGGACAACTTGCATAAGTGTGCTTGGATCATAAGGGGGATCATGAGGAATAATAGGATCTTGCAATGGAATAGGAGGAATGAAATGGTCATTTGGTAGGATGAGATCTTGTGGAGGATATGGAGGATTAGGACATGGAGGTGAAGGAATGGTAGGCTCATGAAGAGGATCTAAAGGGATGATGGGATTTTGTGGTGGAAATGAAGGTGAAGGGATACTTTGACCTTGAATTGGAAGGGGATCATTTGAATCAATTTTAAGGTTGTTTTTCTCTTCACTAGGAATGGAATCATTTAAAAGAATGGATAGGATGTCAGGATCTTTCTTGGAAATAGGAAGCAGAAGGTCCATAAAACTTGTAAGGATGCTTTTTTATTGGGATAGATTGGAATCATCATTGATAGGATAGACATGGATGGTCAAATCATTAATAAATTCTAGGAAGATAGGATCTGGGTCAAATATTGGATAGGTTTGGTGATTGTAGGGATCTTGATTTATTTTAGGACTTGTTTCTTCATGTTTTGTATCACCCTCTTGACTTGGGGTATGAATGGGGTATGACATGGTGGATTCTTGGAAGGGTTAAATGTTTTGAGATGACAGAGAAGGAATTTGATGGAGCTCTCTAGAGTAGGTTTATCTGGGAATGGAGCATATGGTGGCATTGGATCTAGGACAATTGAATTTGACTGGTCAGAATAATATCCTAGGAACTCCAAGGATTGGACATCCTTTGACAGTGATTCATTGCTTAAAATTATCACATATCTACTTAGAACATCATGCTAGACTTCATTAAATGTATCAATCCGGGAACATGAACATGAGATGATGGCTACAAGGTTTATGCTTTAGTTCTCTTCAAGAGTCATCACTACTAAAGTAAAAGCTATTGCTACATGAGATTTATACTAGAAACTAAAACTACAGATTAACTCTCAACTTTGAAGGAAAAACTTAACAGTAAATAGATAATGCTTCAAAGGTAAACCTATGCTATAGGAAATAGTCCATGGTTCTGTTACCAGTGGCTACAGGAGCAACAATGCTTAACAACTTCAAAGAAACTTAACTGAATCCTACTTAAACATGAACAGGGAATTCACCTCCCGTGTGGGCCCCCACAGAAGTATGAATGAATTGCAACTCAGAGATTGAAATCTGGAACTATCATATATTCATTTGACAAAACATAAGTACAATACAGAATATCAAAATATTTCACTTTGTTGCTAAATTACAATATGAATTCCTCGAAACATCTAACTAGCTCAGAATCATAAGTTCCAGCTTATTTAAAAGCAACTAAGAAAAACAAAACACCTCAAAACTAGGTCCTTCATTACATAGCATAACAACTTCAGTTACAGGAATGACAGCATCATTTATACAAGAAGATAAGCCACATTTAGTGCTTCAAGAATATAGGAACACTTGATAACTAGATTGAATTGGTCTGAATTAGCAACCGCAAGGTTATGGAAGGAGTGGAGCTATGATGGAATCTGAAATAGTTATTCAACTTAAAAGACCCACTCATCCTTGAGTCTGTGCTCCTTGTTGACTTATTCTTCTCCTGCAAAAGGTTAGCATAACAGAATCCACAACACAAATCCAAGGCAGAGATTATAATAAGTTTTCATATTTTAATGTAGCCTTGTCACACGGCTGCAGGAACACTACCCATTAAAGCTAGAGAAGAAAAATACTAGATTCTATCATAACATTCATTAATCTATATATATATATATATATATATATATATATATATATATATATATATATATATATATATATATATATATATATATATATATATATATATATATATATATATATATATATATATATATATATTTAGTCTTGTCCTTTAGTTTCAAAAGTATCAAATATACATATGGCTAAAGCTTAGAAACATAAAAGTATGTATATTGTTCATGAAAAACCATAAGATATTTAAGTCTGAACTTAGAAAATCATAAACAAAACATCCCATAAACTTGACTCATAATTTCCCCCTAGCTTAGCTATTTGCTGGTCCCCTAGCAAATAAATTCTTCAACCTGGCTGTCAATCTATAATCAACAGTTGTCCTCTGCCCAGTACCTCCTTCTACAAGACTCCAATAGAATCCCTTTGTTTCTCTGTGTTTCTTCCACCTGTCCTTTTCCTTCTTCATATCAAAACTATCCAAATTTTCTAATTTTGCAAGTAGAGGAGACATCAATAACGGAGGCTGAAAGGTTAGTGGAATCCAAAAACTTTCCCTCTCTCTTCCCAAGGAAATATACCAAGGTGCTCATTGGGTTGCCATAGCAAAGTTGAGAGGTGAATGTGGTTCTTTGTTTCTCATCTCCCTAGATAAACTATTCCAATGACACTGAATGGCATTTCTAGCCTTATTCAGAATCTACCATCTATTCATATGCATTAAATGCTTCATTTCTCATCGAATAGATGACCTTGCTACCTGATTTAGAAGGGGCAATTCTTAACCAATTATAATAGTAAGTTCGCAGATCTTTGGCTTCAGGCCTTAGATACAGGGGAGTTTCTAGCTCCAAATCCCTATACACTTTGGCTTGAGTGTCCTAACTAATTTCATTATGTACCTAGGACATAAGGGCTCTGAGCTGAATATCCCCAACATAAAGCAAGGGATTCCAAACTCGGTCATTAGGGACTGCTAGGTTGTGGAGATAGAGTTCACATAATAGATTTTGAATGGTTGTAGGAGAGTTATGGAAGGTTTGAGAAAACTAAGTAGGATCTTGTAATGAGGGAGATTTGTCTTGCATAATACAAGTCATCTGATAGTTTAATAGTTGTTCTTTGAGAAACAAGGCATAGACAGGTGAGGGGGATCTACAACACATCAGGTTAGGAATTAGAGATGTGATTTTGTTAAGTTTCACACTCAGCTATTCTATCTTTTCCTCCTGAATAAGTGTTTCTTGGTAATGATAGTCTATTACCCTATTTAGTTCTTTACATTGTTGTTTCCACTACTCTCTCTCAGAATTTAATTGCTTAGACAATTGAAAGATAACAGATAACAAAGATGTTGAACTAGATTGATATGTTATTGAACTAATGCAAGAATTGTCTACTGCTTGAGGAACACATGACTTACCACTGCTAGCACTTGCCCTCTTCAAAGGATTTGTCCAGATGGTCATAGCCCTCTCAGTGTTTGAGCATTGCTGAGCCACTGAGGCTAATGTATCTAATCCTTCATTCAAAATTTGCTCTACTACCTTATTCACAAGGTCTGCATCAATATCTGGGTTTTCTTCATAGGAACTCTTTTCTACTGTAGGAGAAAACATTGTGTCATATGCTTCCCTGATGTAACTATCAGAGTCATCACTATCTGAATCATCTTCCTGAGGACTCCTAGAGGTTGAACCTCTCCTCTGAAACACATAAGCTTTCTCTCTTGAGCTGGAGTCATCACCAATTATGATGACTTCTTCATTTATTGGCTTACCAGGAACCTGCTTTGTTTCAAAATTAGGAAACCCCTCAAATGTTTCCTACTCCATAATCTCATTCCATTGTTCTCCCTGCTGAGAAGTTTCATGTTGTACTTTAGCTTCTTGCTGAATGTTTCTATCCTCTTCTTCCTTCCATCCAGATTCTTGTTCTACATTTGGCTCATCAACTAGAATCTCTGTAGTTGTGCTTAACTTCATCCTATTACTTCTCCTTAACAGAGTCTCTTCCTTCTTTTTTGAAACTTTCCTTTTTCTGGAAGTGCTTGTGGCTGCAGGAGATGCCTTAGCCTACCAACTAGTACCAGGGTTAATTTTCTTTTTCTTGTCCTTTGGGGAAACTATTTCCACTGCAGGAGCAACTTCAGCCTTTTCTGCAGAAGTCTCCAATTCCTCTTCGTGAGTTGATCTTGAAGTAGAGGAATGAGGAGAATTAGGGGTCCTAACCCTATATTTCTTTTTGGATGAAGAACATTGTCCAATTTTAACAAAAATTTTCCTAACCCCTTTAGCGGATTTAATCCTCTATCCCACTCTACGCCGAATTGGTTCTGGGGTTGGTTCCTTAAACCCTTGCAGTAGAAATTCATCCCAGGAGATTTTTGACTTTTCCCTTAAGGCTTTCTCAACTATTAATTTGATTAAATAGTGATGTGAGATAGAATTGTGTTTACCCTCCTAAACTAGAGTGGCTTGTTTTGACAAAATGCTAAACACAAAACTAGGAACATTGATAGGCCTATTGTCATACCTTAGACAACTCAAAATATTAAAGTGAATGGAATGCAGGAATGAATGCCACCCTTCATAGGTAAAATATCTAATGACATGAACCGCACATTGCCTGAACGGCTCTAGAAGAGATAGTCTAAATGTACCTTGTTTTCGGTCAACTTCAAGTGGTGGGTCCAAATGTAGAGTGAACTAAGCTTTGGAAGTAGTTGGATCAAGATTTTCTGCAAATTCCTCACCTTCCTACGGTAACCCCATAACTTCTACCAAAATTGTGTACGAAAATGGCACCCTCAGTCCTTTGACTGTTGCCACACCATCTTTTAAAGAGTTAAGAAACTGAAGTGCAACTTCGTCATCCCAGCTGGTTAACTTCTGAATATAATCCAACCAACCCCTTGCCTGAAAGTATGGCCTGCAGGCTTGGTCTTCTAGCAAAACATTATGCACAGTGGGCTCCCTGCGAATGAGGTCACCCCCCATCTTCTAGTTTTTGAGATGCCCAAAACAGCCAAAACAGAGTTGCAGGAGATAAAAAATAGACAAGAACAATTTCGAACAAGGAAGCGTAAAAAGACAGGTTGCAGGAAGATTTCAAATTTGGAAATTTCTAGTAGTGCAGCTCAAAAAATGAGCTCATGAGTAATGCAAATGCAAATTATCTCTTAACTTATCATAATTACTCATAAGTACTTTCCGCAAAACTCATACTTGACATAACTTGCCACCTTTACTTCATATGTGCGAAATAACAACGCAACATAATGATTTGCAAAAAGTGTCAAATCATGACAAGAAATGCAAGTACGACAGGTTAAAAGAATAAATATAAAGATTTCATAAACATAATCACAAAAAAATGATTAACTTCCCCCCCAATTAAAATATTGCAAGTGGTCCCACACTTGTAGTGGTGACAAGGCATACAGAAAAAAAAATTAAAATTGCATACCTTGAAATGTGTGCAAACTTGAATGGTTGTTGAGGTGGCAATTGTTGCTATCCATGAATGAAAGAAGAAATGAGATGGATGGGTGATAGACAAGAAATGAAATGGAATTTTATTATGAAGTGACTTTCATTAAGAAAGTGTTTATTATGAAAGTGACAAGATCTTTAAAGTGAGGAAGGCAAATGAGCAAAAAGCTCATTACGAGTTGCTACAGGAAATGTGTTGGCAACAACAGATGAGAATTTTTGTAGGAACTCATCCTTACTTTGGGGTTTATGATATAACCTCAATCTGTGACCATTGACCAATAGTTTAAAATGAACTAGATCAACTGTGGAGAGCTAAACTGCTCCATTTGGAAAGACTGCAATAATCTCATATGGTACAAGCCACCTAGTTTGGAATTTCCCCGGGTTATGCTGATATCGAGAGTCATAGAGGAGTACCCAGTCACCTATAGAAAATACTTTGTCCTTTACATACTTGTCATGCCATTGCTTGCGCTAGTGTTGTATCAATTCTGTAATGTGCAGGGCAGATTTTCGCCACTCATCAAGACCATTCAAACTTAGTATTTATTCTTGTTGTGCTGTAGTGAGGTCCATCCCAAGATCAAGAGTTGTCCCAAGTGTCTTATGTTCAAACTCTATAGGCATGACTGCAGAGTGACCATAGACAAGCTCAAATGGGGTGAAACTGATTGTAGACTTCCATGTAGTTCGGTAAGCCCAAAGTACTTCAAGAAGTCAGATAGCCCAATCTTTCTTATGGATGGCTACTATTTTAGTGAGAATAGAATCCAATTCCCTATTGGTAACTTCCACTTGCCCATTATCTTGGGGGTGATAGGGTGAATATTTACCATGCCTGATGTTGTACTCTTCCATGAGAGCAGCAATCAAATTGGAAGTAAACTGAGGTCCTTGGTCAGACTGGATTTCTCTTGGTACCCTGAATCTTGTGAAGATGAACTCATAAAGGAATTTTGCAACATTGTTATCCCTTGGGTGCTTCATAGCTTTAGACTCAGCCCACTTTGTAACATAGTCAGTGCATACAAGGATATAGGATTTACCTTGTGAAGAGGGCTCAATATGACCGAAAAATTCAATCCCCCATTTGTCAAAGGGTGCAACAACTACCTGTGGCTGCAGGGGCATTTTATCTATCTTAGTAGGTCATCCCATGCATTGGCATTTGTCACACTTTTTGGTGTACTGAGCAGCATCTTTGTGTAGACTGGGCCAATAGTAACCTGTAGTCAATATTTTCAATGTTGTTCTTTTGGCAGCAAAATGTCCACCACAAGGTTCATCATGACATGCCTTGAGGATATCATAGGTTTCATCGTCTCTTATGCATCTTCTGGTTACTTGATCAGGACCGGTATAAAACATGAATCTAGAAATCCATGAATAATTAAAGCTCTTTTCTGTCAACAATCTTCTTTCTTTAGCAGAGAAATGAGCTGGTGTCTTACCAGTGGTGAGATAATTGGCAATATCGACATACCAGGGATTGTGTGCAGACAGCAGGAAGAGATGTTCATCATAAAAACTGTCATCAATGGCTGGAGGATCATTAGGTACATGCAACCTAGAAAGAAAATCAGCTACCACATTGGTCTTACCAGGTTTATCTATTATGGTAATGTCAAATTCCTGCATAAGAAGCAACCAGTGAGCCAATCTTCTAGAGATTGCAGGCTTGTTCATGAGATACTTAATAGCAGAATGGTCGGTATGCACATAGATCTCATATCCAGTAATGTAGTGTCTGAATTTATTTAGGGCATAGATGACTGCAAGAAGTTCTTTTTCAGTGACAATGTAATTAAACTCAGCTCCCTGCAATTTTTTACTAATAAAGTAAATTGCATGCTCAACTGAGTCCACTTTCTATCCAAGTACAACACCAATAGCATAGTCTGAGACATCAATATGGATGTGAAAAGGCAAGGCCCAGTTCGGTCCTCTCAACACTAGTGGTGTAGTGAGTACTTCCTTCAGCTGTAGGAAGGACTTTGCACAGTTAGAATCCCAAGTAAATTCAACATCCTTTTTGAGCAAGTTATACAGTGGTGCTACAAGTTGACCGAAATCCTTTATAAACCTTCTATAATACCTGGCATGGCCAAGAAAACTTCACACATCTTTTTATTTTGTTGGAGTAGGTAATGTGCTAATCACTTCAATCTTGGCAGGTCCACTTGAATACATTTTGAAGATATGAAATGTCCCAAGACAACCCCTTCTTCCATCATCATGAAGCATTTTTCACTATTTAGAGAGAGGTTATAATCACATCTCTGAAGAACTTTCTCCAAATTTTCCTTGGCCTCATCAAAAGTATGCCCATATGTGGTAAAGTCATCCATGTAAATCTCCATGCAATCAGCAGAGATATCTGAGAATATACTAATCACAGCTCGCTGGAAAGTAGTTGGGGCATTGCACAACCCAAAAGGCAGCACTGAATAGGAAAATGTGCCCCATGGGCAGGTGAATGTTATCTTCTCCTAGTCTTCAGGGGCTATTTGTATCTGATTATAACCACTGAATCCATCCAGAAAAGAGAAGTATTTCTTTACAGCCAGATTATCAAGGACTTGATCTATGAATGGTAATGGAAAGTGGTCCTTCTTAGTGGTTGTGTTAAGCTCCCTATATTCAATAAAAACTCTCCACTTACCTCCTTTCTTAGGTACTATAACAAGAGGAGAGACCCACTGACTGTCAAAAATGGGGTAAATGAATCCAACATTTAACAACTTTTGCAACTCATTCTTAACTATATCTCTTAAAGCCAGATTAACCCTTCGCTGAGGTTGGCGGATAGGTCTACAGTCAGGGCTGATATAAATTTTATGAGTGCAGAGCTTAGGTTCAAGGCCTTTCATGTCAGTATGATCCCAAGCAAAAGCTTTTTGATGTTCTTTTAGAAGCTGCAGGACATCTATCTGCTGAGAGAGTGTCAAAGTACTGTTTACATTTAACTCCTATCCTGGGCTGACCTCTAGCTTAATGACCTTTTCTACCATAGACAGCTGAGCAATTGGAACAGACTCCATTTCATTAGACAATAATGTATGAAGGAATTTTGAAGTTTCTGAATACTGCAGAGCATTGGAAGGTGGTAATAGAGTTTCAAGAATACAATCCTCTTGGGAACACACTTGTGATTACACTCCATACTCATTCATGATAATGGAGGAAATTATTTCATCTTCTCCCCTAGAAGCTACAAATTGTTCCTTGGATATCATCATTAACTGGTGAATGGAATTGACCTTAGGTTTAGTATCACCCAAGTCTGGCCAGATTATCTGGTCATCTTGCAACATAGGTTGAGCTGGGGAATATAGAGTCAAATTTTTGGTGTTGACTCCAATGGATATAGTCATTTTGCCTGACCAACAAGTGATATAGGCATCTACAGTAGCCAGCCAAGGCCTGCCTAGAATTATTGGATACCCTCCCATGTTAGCCTTTGGAGAAAGGACAACAAAGTCTACCGGATATTCCCAAAAATTCAAGGTGACTATTACATCCTCTACCATCCCATCAGGTGTAATGGTGGAACTATCAACAAGCTGAAGGATGGTGGCGGTTTCCCTAAGACCGATGATATACAATGGAGACATTACTTCTTTGGTCATGACATTTATGGATGCACCTAAGTCAATTAGAGAATTTTGGACTTGTATTCCTTGAATAGTGACTGTGACCACAGGGCTACTAGGATCAGAATACTTTGGAACTGTCAATTTCTCCAACATCAAATCAGATAACTGGCCTAGGACATGTATGGTTTTAGGATCCTTTTTCTTCCTCCCAGGTTGTTTGATACAAGCTTCCTTGATGGCTTTAGTGTATGCAAGTACTTCCTTTATGGCATCCAACAATGGTATTTTAACTATCATTTGCTTTAGTTGGGCAAGCAAATACAACATTGCTTAATTTTCCACTAGCTTAGCTTTCTCTTCCAACCTATGAGGAAATGGGAGCTCTTGAGCAGTAGGAGTAGCAGGTTTGACTGGTACCTCAGTTGGCTCTACCGAGGCATCCTCAACTTTGGTGATGATAGGTTGTTGTGGAGGAGGAAGGGTTGTGCCAGACCTTAAATGAATATTATTCAAGGAAATAGCATAGCTCTGCTATTGTTTTATTGGTTTAGCATTGTTGGGATTAGGAGTAGGCTGAGCCAACAACTGAGTCTGTTTAGGAGAAGTAGTGTTGGCTGCAGGAGGAGGCATCAGAGCCGAGGTGGTGGCATCAAAGCTTACTGATTTGATTGGTTCATCCAATTGTGTGGTTGTCACCACCCCTACTGGGGCTGTTTCCAGGGTTGTTGCCAACCCTGGTGAGACTACTACCAACCTTGTTGGGGTTGTGACCAACCTTGCTGAGGTTGCTACCATCCTGGCTGAGGTTGTTGTCAACCTTGCTGAGGCTGATGCCAGCCTTGCTGGGGTTGCTACCAGCCTTGCTGAGGTTGTTGCCAACCTTGTTGAGGCTACTACCAACTATTAGACCCACTAAATCCACTATGCTATTGGTTTTTCCATACATTATTACTATTAAAATTTTGAAGAGGATCTTGGGGAATACCTGGTCTCTGAACCCATGGCCTTTGCTGGGAAATGTAGAGCACCTCTCCATTCTCATCAATGGATTTGAACTTGATAGGCATAGGTTGGGACTCCAGGCTCGCAAGAGACTTACACCGACAATTCTTTTTCTTCTCCCTACAGTGTGGATAGTACTCTGCTAACATTGCATCAGCTTCATCTTTCTTTCTCCTTGCCTACATTATGTCCAACTGAGTAGTGACATCATTGATGATGTCTTGCTTGAAATCTGACAATAGATTGGATAGCTCCATTTTGGACACACTTGCACCGTTGGACTTGTGAGGCAAGGCTCTTAAGCCTCTTCCTTTCTTAATAGTAGCTCTAGAATAGTTTAGACATATACTCTTTATGTCATCCCAATTCTTCTGGGTAATGTCCCCCCTTGCCATAAGGTCAAGGGCCTCTATGCTTCCATCATTCACACCTCTAAAAAATAGATGCTTTTGAGATTCTTCATTCAGCTCATGTTGTGTGTTACGTTGTAGGCTGAACATGAACCTGGAGACAGTCTTCCAAGGTTTCATCTTCCTTCTGTGACATTTTAAATATGTCATCTCCTTTTAAGTCCCCTCCTCTGCAATAATCTTTGTACTTATACAGAAACATGCTACACATTGCATTCCAATCTGCTACAGAATCAACACCCGAACTCATAAACCATCTTAGTGAAGCCTCCTTTAAAGTGGAAGGAAACAACTTGAGTTTATGGGTGTCAGTGGTGTAGTCATAGCTTCAGCAGAGGACATCAAACTCAAAGAGGAAAGTCTCTGGATCCTCTGTGATGAGTCCATAGAATTTAGGAAGTGTGGCTGCAGGAATGTTCTTCAGATTTTGGTTACCTTGCTAAGTAGGAATAGGAAAAGGGAAGGTAGGATGAGCCATTACGTTATCTAGATATTTTGGGTGAGCAAAGAGGGCATTTAAATGGTAAGACTCTTCGAATGATGGCGGTGAAGGTAATTGATCATAGGCATTAGCAAACACGTTCTCAAACAGTTCTTCTTCTTGTGGATTCTCTAATTGGGGTTCCTCAAGCATTGGATTGAAAACCTCAAATGGTTCTTCCTGATTAAGGTTAGGTAGGAATCACCCAAGATGATCCCTACATCTATGCATGAAAAATTATGCAGAATGCAAACTAACTTAATGACTTCTGGGTCAAACTAAATTGACACCATCCCCGGCAACAACGCCAAAAATGACTGGTCAGAATAATATCCTAGGAACTCTAAGGATTGGACATCCTTTGACAATTATTCATTGCTTAAAATTATCACATATCTACTTAGAACATCATGATAGATTTCATTAAATGTATCAATCTAGGAACGTGAACTTGAGATGATGGTTGCAAGGTTTATGCTTTAGTTCTCTTCAAGAATCATCACTACTAAAGTAAAAGCTATTGCTACAAGAGATTTATATTGGAAACTGAAACTACAGATTAACTCTCAACTTTGAAGGAAAAACTTAACAGTAAATAGATAATGCTTCAAAGGTAAACCTATGCTGCAGGAAATAGTCCATGGTTCTGTTACCAGTGGCTGCAGGAGCAACAGTGCTTAACAACTTCAAAGAAACTTAACTGAATCCTACTTAAACATGAACAGGGAATTCACCTCCTGTGTGGGCCCCCACGGAAGTATGAATGAATTACAACTCAGAGATTGAAATCTGGAACTATCATATATTCATTTGACAAAACATAAGTACAATACAGAATATCAAAGTATTTCACTTTGTTGCTAAATTATAGTATGAATTCCTCGAAACATCTAACTAGCTTAGAATCATAAGTTCCAGCTTATTTAAAAGCAACTAAGAAAAATAGAACACCTAAAAACTAGGTCCTTCATTACATAGCATAACAACTTCAGTTACAGGAACGACAACATCATTTATGCAAGAAGATAAGCCACATTTAGTGCTTTGAGAATATAGGAACACTTGATAACTAGATTGACTTGGTCTGAATCAGCAACCGCAAGGTTATGGAATGAGTGGAGCTATGATGAAATCTGAAATAGTTATTCAGCTTAAAAGACCCACTCATCCTTGAGTTCGCACTCCTTGCTGACTTATTCTTCTCCTGCAAAAGGTTAGCATAGCAGAATCCACAACACAAATCTAAGGCAGAGATTATAATAAGTTTTCCTATTTTAACGTAGCTTTTTCACACGGCTGCAGGAACACTACCCATTAAAGCTAGAGAATAAAAATACCAAATTCTATCATAACATTCATTAATATATATATATATATATATATATATATATATATATATAGTCTTGTCCTTTAGTTTCAAAAGTATCAAATATACATATGGCTAAAGCTTAGAAATATAAAATTCTGTATATTGTTCATGAAAAACCATAAGATATTTAAGTCTGAACTTAGAAAATCATAAACAAAACATCCCATAAACTTGACTCATCAAAATTGTAGAAGGGAATCATATCAAGGAAGGGATAAGCTTGTAAATTCATCATGGATAGCCCTTGGGAAGTCTCATTACTGAATATATCATTGCATGGAAATGGAAAAGATTTATCGTTTGACGCTTTAGGAGATGAAGGAATGGGGGGAAATATCGAAGTTTCTTGAGGGACAACTTCTTCATGGGAGGGGGATGTGTCATTGGTGTGATTGTTTTGGAATCTGCCATTGCTAGACATGGGTATATGATTTTGATTTTCTTCAACAATAGTATGATGTCTATGAACCAGTTTTTGAATCAAACTATTGAAAGGTTTGGATTGTTATTTTTTCTACTTGGGTGATCTTGTTGGTGACACCACATTAATATTTTCATTTTTTAAGTTATTTTTTGACTAAACATGTGGTAAAATAGGTTGTTGATTGATTATGATTGGTTTATGTCCAAAGGATGACATATTTGCAATTGTGTTTGTTTGATAAATCCTTAGTAATGGATTTGAGGAAGTAAGAGGATATTCATTGAGATGTGATTTGATTGGAGGCCTATAGATTGGTTGATCAACAAAGTAGGGATATAAGTCCTCTATGGTGTAGTATTTTTGTTGTCTCTGACTTTTAAGATCATCTACCTAGATTCACATGTCTTGTATTTCTTGTATGAGGATATTAGTTTTCAATTGTTGTTGTGCCATCTTGGGGAAACTTTCTGAATAGAAAAAAGGGTATGTGTCACCATAGTAGTTGGTTTATTGTTCTTCTTTGTATGGGGGAAATAGATTGATGTACAATCCATCTTATTTTTTCCTTGTTTGAACTCGTATGAGTGGTCTCTGACCAAAAGGGTATGGAAAAGATATCTTGCTATTGATTTGAAGTGTTTAGAGTGTGGTTCAAATTGTTGTAGCAGTGATTCCAAGATTAGAGGGTGTCTTTTGAATTCAAGTCTAATAGAGAAAGACTCGTCTCTATGATCTTAAAACTTGTTGATGTTTGATTGTGATCTCTTAATTCTAAGGACCTAGGATCCTCGATGGAAAACTTTGAAATCTTAATCTTAAGGCTTTTTTTATAACACTTGTAACATGAAACTTGAATGAAACAAACAAAATGACAAGCACAACACTCACTTTAATCAATAGTCTTAGTAGCTAAACCCTGAGTGTATGTTCCAAAATGTTTTGACAAGTCTTGCACAATAAGGGATTCTAAACAATCTACCTAAAGTCAATTTGGTTATACATGGTTGAAAGGGTAGCTTCTACTTAACTAGGTTATAGTAAGGATTCTATTTAGATGGATTTTATTTTATCCTCTATTACAGAGGCCTCCCACACACATAAAAACATGATTTTACGCAATCTCGAAAGATGACTAGAGGAGATTATCATTCCAAAACTCTTTTTGTCCTCCACCCCATTAAGGATGAAGACATTTTATTTATAGTGGGTCATATTACTATGGCTACAATAGTTGTATCCCACTTTGGGTTGTCACTCTCATCATCCTTGCTAAGGCATGTTCTCAGGAGGCGAGCCCTCTAAGGTTCTAATTTAATCTAAAAAGTGATGAAATTGAAATGAAAAGTAGGCCTAGGATTTTGATTACCCTAAGAAGGGCAAGAGCATATCCTTGTGACTTTTCACTCCCAAACATGATTAACAAGGTTCTTTCCCAAGCCTTTAATGTAGGGGGATTTGAGCATGTTTGGCATTCTAATTCACTATGAAATTGAAGAGCATAGGGCTAATGCTTTTATCCACAAAAAAAGAGGCTTAAATTTTAGTGTTTGTTCATTCTCTTAGTCTTTCTTTCTATTGATTAATTTTGGCATGTTCAACATTCTGATTCAATGTGAAAGTGAAGAGCATAGGCCTAATACCAAAATTTATCAAACAATAATAGGATTTCTAATGAAGCTATATTTGAATTTGAAATGCCACAATTTAAGAAAAATGCAAAGGGATTAGGCTTACCTTATTTGAAGCTAGCAAAAGGCTAGGCGCATTTTTTAATTTTCATTTTACATTTTTTGATACTCACCTAGTAGTAGTTGTTCCAACTCCTAAGCATCCAAAACAATTATCATAAATGTTAGTCCAACACACACCAACCGAAGTGAAGGAAAAAAAGATGCTAGTAAACCCAATAACTTTAGAAAAGACAAGCACTTAGATTGACTTTTACTCCATATTTAGCTTGATTTTTTTGTGCTTTTGACCTAGTCATTAAGATCCCATTTTTAGATACATTTATGGCCCTCAAAAATAGAAATGAAAAAAAGTCACCCATGCTGAAAATTAGTGAGGTTTCCAAAAATGTAAGAATTTTTTAAAAATTCCTTAATTTGTGCCCTAGGGACCCAATTAATTGAAATAGACCAGTTTTTAAAGATCTATTTTTTTTAGAAATTATTTCTCATCAAAATTTAAAACACAAAGAACAAACCCCATCTAGAATTTCATGATATTTCAAAAAATATAAATTTTTTAGAGAAATTCACTGATTTGCGCCCATAATTATTTTTTTATGAAAAATCATAAAAAAAAAATTCCCAAAGTGGCAAGCCACTAATATATTTATAATAAAATATTTGGTTCAAGAGCTCAAGAGGGAAAGAACCAGTAAGAAAACCCTCAATCCTTTCTCAAATACAAATACATAAGAGAGTCCATCCTATAGGACTAGAAACCCCATAATTCCTATAAACATCGAGTTCTACCCCAAATGCCCATAACCTTTACATATACAAAAATTTAAATATACCACTGAATTAACACATCCAATGCTCTAACAAAATAGGAACACAATGCTCCCAATAACATGAGTAAAAAATGTGAGAATAATGCTTTTCATCATAGCTCAAAATAGCTAGCAAATAGCTCCTTCATGCACCTCAAACCCGTAGTCATAATCATAATTAACGCAGTCAAGGATGGTGGATCCAATGAAAGATAGTCCAAACCTTACAGCCAAAAGAATTACATAGCGGATTACTCAACAATGCAACACAAAGTAATTTTTCAACACTGATTTTCATTAACATGCCCGGTTGTAAGGCCTTCCGAGTTAGGGCCAATTAAAATCAAAAAACAATTCTACAAGATCCACAACCAGATCCAATACAATTTCATCTAGTTCAATTCTAAAGACAATCAGAAGCTGATGGAAACCCTAAGGTAGATCTAAACTTGAACTTGCAAGCCTCCAAGAAATCTCCTTGTTCCCAAGTATACAAACCCCTAGCTCTGCTACAAAGAACTATCAGATTATAATCTGATCTGCAAGAACATTAAGAACTTTTCCACAAATTCACCAACTTCAGCTTTCAAAACCTCAGATCTGACTCACTAAGTTTTCCAAGTCATGAACCTTCTCCTCTAAGTTTTGCCTCTCCTTCATCTTCCCTTAAACATCTACCCAAGCCCTCCTTAAATACTAATCATCAACCACAAGTCAGCTAGATGAAACCCTTAACTCCCCAAAACAATAATTAAATGCCATACAAGTTGGCTTACAAATGTATACAAACATTTAATTCTACATGTTGGCCCAAGAAAATGGCTACCAACAATTAATTCACCAAGTCAGCTCAACAAATCACACAAAACTCCAATCGGTAAGTCAGAACTACCGAGCAATATTAAAATTATCGAGCACGCCAGGCATGACCGAGCAACAATATTGACCAAGCACCGTAGGCATGACCGAGAAACAATTTCACTGAGCGCCAGAGACTACCGAGTTCCTTCAGTGACCGAGCTTCCTTCAATGACCGAGACGGTTGATCAAGGCTGCAACCGAGTAAAAACATGCCAAAACACAAACACTCCATGCATTTTTTCGAGGACATAGAATGCCCCTGCCTAAACCTTGGATGCCCCTACATCAGACACCCCAAGTTCCAAAAGATGTTCATATGTGAGAAGAACATCTTTCAGGATTCAACACATAAATCCTGAACTGGTTCCTCACATACAAGTCCTCCACCTTTTCTGCTTGCAAAGTCTTCCACTCTAGTTTCCTCTGTCTCTTCAAGTCTTTTCTGGACAATGTATAGGTCGGTTCTTCATACTGATCATTCCTTTTCTCAAGATCTACAATCTCAACTTGGCTACCAATACTCAGGCTTCTCCTACCGAGTGTTGTATCCATCAAAGGCATCTGTGAAAACTTCTTGTCATTCTTCTCAACAATGAACACATTTCTTACACAATCATAAATAGCTCTGCAATCATATTGCCAAGGTTTATCGAGCAATATATCACAACTATTCATCTTCACAATGTCACAAAGCACAAGATCCTTGTACTAGCCAATCTGAACATCAATGAAGCATTGTTGTCTAACTTCCAAAGCATGAACATCTTGTAACCAACCAAGCCTATAAGGATAAGGATGTTTCATTCTACTCAAACCAAGTCTTTGAACTAGGTCTTCAGCAACAAGGTTATTAGTACTACCACTATCAACAATAACATCACAGAGTTTACCTTTGGTCTTGCATCGGGTCCTAAACAAATTACTCCTCTGACAAGGTTCATCCTTTGTACCAAGCAATGTTCATTGAAGCAGTAAGTTCTCTGATTTAGGTTCATTCTGAATGTTCTCATTCATCACAGTGGTTTGTTGGTCAACCTTCTTTTGTGTGCATTCAAAAGAATGGTGTCCTTCCTCTCCACAGTTATAGCAAGTACCCTTAAAGATAACTCTACCCATCTTCTTCTTTGGTTCCATAGGTTTCTGTTCATCTTTTGCATTAGTCAGCTTATCCTTCACCGAGTGATCAACCTTTTCTTTCCCTCAGGAGTTACTAGGTTGTTTCCTCTTCAACTTATCTTCTGCCTTCAAAGCATACTGATAAGCATCTTCAACCAAATCAATCTTTAGCATACCAAGCTCATCCTGAATATTGAATCTCATACCATTCACATACCGAGCTACCTTTTCCTTACCAAGCTCTTGGTGTCCAAACCGAATAGTAAGTTTGTAGAACTCCTCAGTATAATCTTCAACAAACAAATCCTTCTGTTTCAAATTCTACAACTTCTTAAACAAGTCAAGCTCATAGTCAACTGATATGAACTTAGCTTTCAACTTAGTCACCATCAATCTCCGCCGATTGATCTTTGTTTCACCTTCATCTTCTTGGTCCCTCTGTAGTTCCTTCCACCAAAGAGCAGCATGTCCTTTCAACTTTGTTTTTGCTAATCTCACCCGAAGAGGATCTTCAATTTCTTCCAGCTCAAAGAAATCATCAAGTTCACAAATCCAATCAATCAAATTGTTGGGCTTCAAAGTACCAAAGAAAGTAGAAACTTTCATTCGGTAATTACTAAGTCAAGCAGCAAGTCTAGGCAACCGAGCAGTTCTATCTTCACTAGATCAGTTCCTCTAGTCATCACCACTAGATCGAGTAGTTTCAAATTCTTCAGCAGCTTCTTCATAGCCATCCTCAATACCAACATTCTGAGGTATACTAGCAACATTTCTCATGATCTCGAAGACCATATCATTCTTCATCAATTCCATCTCAGATTTGAAATCTAATTTTACCTTCTCTATGATCCGGGATTCAACAGTATCCCAAAGATCAGAAATAACTTTAGGTTCTAATCTTCTCAGAGGCATCCTTAAATATAAGAGAAACCCTCTGCAAAAAACCCTCACTGATCACCTTGTGACAATTTCCAAGTTGCAACAAGTCAGATCTCAACCTGTAATCTTGTAAACAACTAGGGCACAATTTCACAAGTTCAGTGCTTCAAATCTATAATCCAGATTGCGCACAATCTCTGCTTCAATAAGATCAACTTCGCAAGATCAGCCTTGCTAGGTCAAACTTCTTCTTCAACAAGGTCACTCCAATAGGAACAAACTTCACTCTGATACCACCTAACGCAGTCAAGGATGGTGGATCCAATGAAGGACAATCCAAACCTTGTAGCCAAAAGAATTACATAGCGAATTACTCAACAATGCAACATAAAGTAATTGTTCAACATTGATTTTCATTAACATGTTCGGTTGTAAGGTCTTCTGGGCTAGGGCCAATTACAATAAGAAAACAATTCTACAAGATCCACAACTAGATCCAATACAATTTCAGCTAGTTCAGTTCTGAAGACAATCAGAAGTTGATGGAAACCCTAAGGTAGATCTAAACTTGAACTCGCAAGCCTCCAATCAATATCCTTGTTCCTAAGCATACAAACCCCTAGCTTTGCTACAAAGAACTATCAGATTATAATCTGATCTACAAGAACATTAAGAACTTTTCCACAACTTCGTCAACTTCAACTTTCAGAACCTCAGATCTGACTCACTAAGTTTTCCAAGTCATGAACCTTCTCCTCTAAGTTCTACCTCTCCTCCGTCTTCCCTTAAACATCTACCCAAGCCCTCCTTAAATACTAATCATCAACCACAAGTCAGCTAGATGAAACCCTTAACTCCCCAAAACAATAATTAAATGCCATACAAGTCGGCTTACAAATGTATACAAACATTTAATTCTGCATGTTGGCCCAAGACAATGGCTACCAATAATCAATTCACCAATTTGACTCAACAAATCACACATAACTCCAATCGGTAAGTTAGAACTACCAAGTGACAGTAAAATTATCGAGCACGCCAGGCATGACCGAGCAATAATATCGATCGAGCACTGCAGGCATGACCGAGCAACAATTTCACCGAGCGCCAAAGACTACTGAGTTCCTTCAGTGACCGAGCTTCCTTCAATGATCGAGACCATTGGTCAAGGCTACAACCGAGTAAAAACCGGCCAAAACACAAACACTCCATGAAGTTTTCTGAGGACATAGAATTCCCCTGCCTAAACCTTGGATGCCCCTGCATCAATAATCCTTGATACTCTTGCTTAGCCAATGCAATCTTATTTACTAGCTAGTATACCTATGGATCCACATGTGTATATGTATTATGTGCATATATTTTGGTGTGCATGATTGATGTGCTTAGAATTTCCCATCGGTGGCACTAACTATAGTTGATTATGGGTAAACACCTGGAGCAATATTAGTCAAACCAACATGCAAGGAATCTAGCTTTCAATCTCAATATGCTGCAGGTGAACCTGTGATAGAGGAAGATTTGTTCAGACATTGGTCATCGACACATCGACACAATATCCAAATTTCAATACCAATAGCCGATGTAAGTTATTGGGGAGACTCCCTCCAATGTATCCATTCCATCTCATCGATAAATGTTACCTTGATGCTTCTTTTCAAAAGCCTTTGTATCTAGTGTCGCTATAGGTTATATTGACCACTTCATCAGGTGTCGAGGGAACATTTAAATACCTATCCCAATCATTCAAGCTATATCGATGACATTCATTGGTGAAGATTATTTCAATGCACCATTCCCTCTTGGACTTCCTATAAGTGTAGGTCTTGTCAATATCCTTGTTGGAAATCGACAAGACAAATAAAAGTCTTCGCCACTTGTGTTCACTTTGCCAATGGATGATATTAGTATATGTTATATCAATTTGATGACTTTTACAAAGTCATCAGGGATTGGCACAATATCCAAATTGCAATACCGACAGCCAATGAATGTTATTGGGGAGACTCCCTTTGATGTCTTCATTCCATCTCATCGATATATGTTATCCTGATTCTTCTTTTCAACAACCTTCGAATCTAGTATCACTATAGGTTATACCAACCGCTTCATCGATTGTCAAGGGAACTTTGAACTACCTATCCCAATTATTCAAGCTAAACTGATGACATTCATCAGTAAAGATTATGTCAATACACCATTCTCTCTTGGACTTTCTATCGATGTAGGTCTTGTCGATAAACTCATTGGAAATCAACAAGACAAATAAAACTCTTTGCCGCTTGTGTTCACTTTTTTGATCGAGGATATGGTATATGTTATACCGATTTGATGAATTTTACCATACTTTTGGCAATGAGTTTTTTGCCTTAGTGTTTTGTCATTCTCCTTATTGGTGTATGTTTAACCGATGTCATTGGTTGATTTGCATGTTCATTCTCATCGAGATAATTCATGTCGATGCTTCAAACCAATATAAATCATGATTAACTAACAAGGATTTATCATTTTTAAAATGTATCTTTAACTATCTCCTGTTTGGTAATATCCTCTAATTTGGAAAAATTTGCAAAGTTATAATTATGAGATGTCGAGTCCAAAGTCATTTTGTCACACCCCATATTTGCTAAGCAATTAGCCAACATTTTAACTACTCGATAAGTATGGGAGAGAAACCATTCATAATCTATAAGTGACCATACTTTCTTGAGAACATACAATATTTTCAATTGAAAGATGATCTATCAATACATGCATTCATTATCACAGATGAATCTCCTTCAATATGAATTTTTGTGAACTTTAATTTTTTTGCTAGAAGAAGTCCACACAAAAGGGCATGAGCTTCAACAACATTATTCATAATTGGGGAAATAGGTGAAGCTATAAAAGCCTTTAACACACCCAGATGGTCCCTAATGCAAACACCAATTCCTGACTCACCTGGATTACCTCTTGATGAGCCATCAAAATTAACCATCACAAATCCAAGAGACTATGTCTACCACTTAATTGATGCTCTGACAACTTATTTATTTCCATAACTATTTATAGTGAGAAAAGATGGAAGAAAAAGGCCCTCCCAATCCTTAATAATATTGTTATTCCATGTAGTAAATCAAAAATTATTTCTTATGCTCTTTATATTGGCATTAACAAGTTCTAAAATAGATTTCACAATAACTTCTACCACCTTATCCACCGGAGTGACAACTTTCCTAAAAATATGTTTGTTGTGTTCCCACCAAATTGACCATACAACTAAAGTAGGTGTACACTTCCAAATGCTTACAAAAAATGAATTATGATAAGGAGTGGGCCAACTTTGAAACAGATCCCATAATGAATTTGGCAATGAAATCTTTATCCTTAACTTATTTATAATGGATAGCCAACAATGTTGAGCAAAGGGGGCACCTTAGAAATAAATGATCAACAGTCTCAAAATATTCCTTGTACAAAACAAAGAGAAAAGGTTGAGCAATATGTAATTTTTCCAATTTATCACTAGTCAAAACCCTCTTCCTTAATGCTAACCAAGAAAACCACCCCGCCTTCGGTGAAACCGAATTATTCCAGCAAAATGAAAAATCTTTGTGACTCATTGTCTGGCATTCCATTTGTCGAATAGCTTTATAACCATCCTTAATAGAATAATTACCATTAGGAGAGGTGGCCCGTACCAATTTATCTTCATGATTCGTCATGAAGACTGTTCTCTGTGAAAAAATATTTTGAAAACACACCTTATCAACATCACTAATAGGTAAATCACATGGATCCTTCCAAATAGCCTTTCTTGAGAAAGGTTCAACTCCACAAATATAATCAATTAATTTGGAGCCCCAACAAGATTTAATGATTTGAATGACATCCAACATACTATTTATTTGGTTTAAGGGAGGCAACCCATTCCAAGTATCCCCCAAAACTTTATACTTTTACCATTATGGACTTCCCAAGACACATATCTTGTAATTGGAAGATGATTTTTGAATATTAGATTTTAGATTTTTAGAAAATCATCTTTAAATTTTAGATTTTCAGAAAATATTAGTTTTCAAATTTGAAGATATTATGCTTTTTAGAATTTAAGAATTTGGAGATATTTTGATTTTTGATTTATTGTCATTTTTTAATTTTGGAAATTAGAGAGTAGCAATTAGAGAGATTTTTTTGGATATTTAAAATATTTAAAGGATTTAAATTGAATTAAAAATTTAATTTGTGAGAAAGTTAAGATTAGATGAAATGAAATGAAATAAAATTAGTTAGAGATTGAGATGAAATTAAATTAATTTAATTAGGAAGAATAATCAAATAATTTTAACAATTAAAGATAATTATTTAAACTATATACTATAGAAATTAAATTTAATTAACCAATAAAAGATTAACTAATTAAGGTTAATTAATTAAATAATATTAATTATTTAATTAATATTGGGAGGGTCATTAAATGATAAAAATATTGGGATTATAGAATACATAAGATAATTAATTAAATAATTAAAGAACTATTTAATTAATAGAAGAAAAGTTAGTAATTAATTCAAACTCGCAAGAGTGGTCAATTTTGGGTGTCTACACTTAGTGGTTTGTCCTTATGTGGGCATTGGTCTCTATCTCCTAGGTCGAGGGAGTGGGCCTACGGGTTCAATGTGGTTGTGTGGTCAATATTTATTTATCAAGGTATTGTTTGTGGTCGTGTGAATAATCGTTGCTTATGCTCCTTTCTAGATTTGTAGTTTGGAGATTTTATAGTGTACCTTGCATCATGTTGAGATGTATTGATGTATATGTACTCATGTAATTATATATTATTGAAGCGAGTTAGATGTATATGGTATATTGATGTACATGGAGTATGATGTAATTTGAATTCAAAGCAAGGAAAGGGTAGTTCAAGATGAAATTGAAAGGGGAAAGGATATGTTGTAATATAAAAAGTATTTAAAGAAGTTATTTTTTATTGCTTGTTCATACTTGAGTTATCTCCTTATGTTATTTGTTAAAGGAAATGAATCTACGAATAATTAATGCTATGAAGTATCTAAGTGAATGTTAGAAAAGAAAGAAATGTTTATCTCTTACTATAATGCTTAAATGAAATTGATATGAAGGATAGATTAGTAGTTGATTATATAATCAAAAGTTATCTTATGAATTAATGTGATGAGATGATAATTTGATTAATGATGGTAGGAAAGAATGAATTAGGAACATTTACTTTGGTGCATTTAAAATGAACATAGAATAAGGAAGTTCCTAACATAATGTATGTCTTTACGAATGAAAAGGTTTGATAATGTTGCTTTAGCAGCGACGTTAGGGAACCTGTGAGGATGCATGATTAGATGGTAATCTGCATTCAAATAGAAAATCATGTAATATAAAAAGTTATTACCTATGCATTAGAGTTAAGAAATGAAATCATGCATTCTATATTAGTTTTTTTTTAAATCTTGTCTTTTAGAGCTTATAAGTGTTGTCTTCCCAGGTTCCCTAGTGGGGTGTTACAGTGTGTACCCCAATTTATTTTATTATGTTATCACTTTTTAGGGACTCATTGATGTGTACTATGCCTACTAGTTACAGGTCGAGATCCACATTACGAGCTACTCCACTCCACTACCCAAACACCTAAGGTTGTCCTGTTTCAACAACAAGGCACAAGACAAAATACAGACTCCAAGTCCAATAACCAAATTGATATAAGCAAGCTCCATTGGCCTCAACCAAGAGAACATATCCATCAGGATCTTGATATGGAACACTGAAATGTGCTTGTGATGTAGTCTCAACCCTGACATCACCAATCAAAATGTGTTCAAAATTAAATATCAAGAAAAGGGTGAATTGCCCATGCACACGACACACTCAACTGACCTCTTTGTTAGAAGCATAGATTCCAAGGTGAATCCAATATCAACAAATAGAATCCACTCAAAGGCTACAATCAAATTTTAATTCATAATCCCAAATTACACACAAATCCAAGAAATGCTCATGGACTAAAATTCAAACCTAAAGGATGTCGCCATTGACGATCCTTCAAAAATTACCAAAAATTCAAACTTCAAATAAATCAAAAAGGAGAAAACACATTTTGTCTAAGGTACCCAAAAACACATTCATCCAATAAAATTCTCTATATGAACACACATGAAAAATGGGCAACATAACATCATAAAACCTATATATTCTAATTTCACAAAACATAAAATACTTGTACAAGTCCAATTAGACAACAAAAAGAAATGAGATTGTGGGAGAATGCTAATTCTCATACAATAGAAATAAAGCAACTTGCTTCGAATCAAAAGATGAAGTGAAATGAAAGATATAACAATCCCTACCTCATACGAAGGTGAAAACACATAAATAGATAGGACAAAATAAATTATCTAAGAAAATGCAAATGACTCAAAACAAGTGGGGAGCAATTGCAATGTGAATTCAACGAGTTGCTACCCACGAGAATCTGATGATAAAATCAATCACAATGATCAAATAATTGATTTTCTCAAATGCAAATTGGAGCAAAATCTCATTTCTCCAAAACTAAAAGTGAAGAAATGAATCTTTTTCCCCAATATAAATTCACTTTTTGTCAAAAAGACAAAAAAGGACTAAAATAAAATCACTTAAATAAATTAAATCCAAACTATAGGCTTACCGAAAATCCTACTAGATAAATTATTTCAATTCTAATTAAATGAAATTCAACCACAACAAATTTGTTGGTAAATAAAAATAACCCCAAAACATTAAAATCAACATTTAATTTAAAACTCTTTCGCGACAACTGTGAAAACTCTAAATGCATAGATGCATATACTAGTCCAACATAATATGCAAATGAAATTAGGATTTAACCCATGTATCGAAGGTATAATAAATCAATAATGGATACAACATCCATATAGGGATGATATTGATTAAATCATAAATGGCTGGTGAAACTACCTCTTGTGCCACTGTCAGGGATAAAACATGCTCAAACCTGTAGCTCAGGTGGAGACAATGTCTAGTACCTATTCACTAAAATACGTACCCATCAAGTGTAGTTAGTCGCACTATAAATAGCCAAAGCATAAATATGAATAATCAATGTACACCTAATGGAACAATGACACTCTAATGACACGATCATTCATATGTATTAGAATGGTGACGATCATTCATATGTATTAGAATGGTGTAGCATTGGTCATTCCATATTTAATCCTCAATGTACATCTCATTTAAATTAAATATTAAATAATCATTTACAAAAATATGAGCATATATTAGTGAACATGTCAATGAAATATCCATTAGCAATAAAAGGCACAATATAATAGGAAATCAATGATAGTCATCCATTAGGTGGACCCCAATTGTTGGAAAACATCATAAAAAGTCCCTTCCTCAATTTGATATGACTCTGCACTCCCAGAAGAAGGGAGGCAAAGGAAAATTCTATTTTTTCCTTCATTTGTTCTGGATGTGGGATCCTGGTTTCATTCCCTTTGGGAAGCTTGGGTTTTTTCCAATTTTTTTTGGTCTTGTTTTGTGTTGTTCCTCTGGCTTGTCTTGGGTTGCTTCCTTGTGTTTGTTGGCAGTGTTCTATTTTGGGGAATTCGTTGAATATATTTATTCTCTCTAATTTTTAAGGGGTTTCAAGGTCCCGTCAAAACCTACTTTTACCTTAATAAAAAACATAAACCAATGTTCTCGAATAAAAAATACACTATATATCATCATAAAGCATCATGTCACATCCTGAAAGCATCATCATGTAGATATGATTAAAATAGTAAGCAACAGTATAATCTAACATCTAAATCAACAATGATAGAAGTAAAGCCAATATAATGTACTGTAAACAAATGTGTCACACATTGAAGTGTTTGATCACATCATACAAATAGCCACACAATAAAATAGATTTCAACTCAAATCAAAACAATATGGAAAAGAAGGCAACCATGCTCGGATCTCTCTCTCTCTCTCTCTCTCTCTCTCTCTCTCTCTCTCTCTCTCTCTCTCTCTCTCTCTCTCTCTCTCTCTATTTGTCTATTTATCTACATACCCCCCCCCCTCTCCCACTTTATATTGGTCCTGACCTTTCATGCTCCCTCTCCACCTATCTCTCTTACTTTTCCCTCTCTACTTATATATATATCCCCCCTCTCTCTACATCCCTCTTCCTCCCTTCCTCCCTACCCTTATTTATCTCTTTCTCTTTGTGTCTATGTGCGTGTATGTGTATCTTTCTACCTATCTCTGTCACCATTCACTCTTTATTTTCTCTCCCTATACTTCTCTCTACATGTACCTCCCCCTACTCCCTACCTCTATTTCTTTGCATCTCTCTCTCTCTCTCTCTCTCTCTCTCTCTCTCTCTCTCTCTCTCTCTCTCTCTCTCTCTCTCTCTCTCTCTCTCTCTCTCTCTCTCTCTCTTGTTGGATTACGAAGAGGGGGTGAATCAATAATCTTTGATTCTATGTACCTTAAAAACTTTCTCTGATTCAAATCGGTGTCAACTCGGTCAGACACACTTCAATATTAACCAATAATAGTAAATTAGCTTAATCAATCAGCAATAACATTCACAGTAAACATTCAACACATATAACACAAATATTTAACGTGGAAACCCAATTTGGGAAAAACCATTGTGGGAATTGTCACCCACTAAAGAAATAATCTTCTGAAGTATGCTCGATTAAAAGCCAATCTAGTTAAAGATTACACTACACATTGTTAAATGTGACCCTGTTAGAGGATTTGCCTCAGATCTATTAGCATTTTCACCCAATTAGGAGTGGCTTGGTTAAAGGTCTTCAAACACTCTTCTAGAAGTTACCTCTTGTAAGGATTTACAATAAGACTGTTAGGTCCACTCGGTTAAGAGATTTTTCTATTACAAATGTTAATAAGCAACAATGAATAAATTGACTTGTAAATCTGCAACTATCTTTTTCTTTATCAGATCCCTTGTGTGCTCTTTGTCTTCACTTCAATCCTTCATTTTCCACTAATTTCAACACTTCATCAATCTCAACTTTCTAACTCAGAATACAACCTTTTCCTTCTTTACTGTATCAATCGGTGACTCATCAACCCTTCAACTTGTCAAATTTTTGTTCATACTATTTTATCCTTTATATAGACTTTGTTTTGCCTCTTAATCTCCTTTATTACATTTTCATTTGATTAATCTAAACCTTCTGATCATCCTCACAAACTAATTCAATAAAATTAGATCTTGGTAAAACATTTTATCATCACCTTAGAACCTAAAATTTCTTGGAACTTGTACCTTCTCCTTTTACCGCTTAAATCTATACCATAGATCATCACCTTGATTTTTCCTAATTATAGATCTCATTAATTAACTCTTCCTCATCATTATAACCTTCCAACTCATCATAGCTCATCATTAAATGTCATTCTGATCCTTATATTTAATTTATGTTCCTTGCTCAGTGGTTAACTTTTTTTCCTTCAACTAAATTTTGATTAACTTTTCTTGATAACTGAAACCTTCTACTCGGTTTCTTGACTTCCTTTCACTTTACCAAAACTTACTTTTCTTTTATCGAATGACATGTTCCTACTCGGTAGCCAAACTATTTTGCTTACCAACTTGACTAATCTTCTTTACCGACTTGATATAATCATATGTTTGGTAGAAAACAATTATATCATCATAACCTTAACATTGTCTGATCTATATTAGTTGCCCAGTTCAGTTCTTCAACTTCATAGCATTTCACTTCTTCTTAACTCATTCAAATTTATATCATACTCTGAATGATATGACAACTCAATATAAATTAGAAATCAATTGCTTGACATCAATGACAAGATAATAATTGATCTAATCTTTCTACTATCTTGTATACCTCCGATGTTAGTCGGTCTTCATCATCATCACCATCAATTATAGTAACATATCTCTCTCTCTCTCTCTCTCTCTCTCTCTCTCTCTCTCTCTCTCTCTCTCTCTCTAGGGAGGAAAACTAATTAGCATTCAAACATGCACATGTTTTAAAGAACTAAAAACCCAAGTTGTAGCATGTGTTTCATCTAGCTTTTATTCAAAGAAACACATACACATTCCTAGTGAAAAAACACTATGGGGAGGACAAAATAATTATCATTACAAATGCATACGTGTTTTCATGAACTAAAAAACCAAACTACATGTATTTCATCTAGATTTTATTCGAAGAAACACAAACACATTTTTCTTTTTCAACATATCATGTATGTGTTATGCTTATTCAGCAAAACACATACATGTTTTGTTCTCTTAAAAGTGTGTACATGTTTTTATTTCAAATAATATGTATGTGTTTTAAATTCAAATAATATGTATGTATTTAGGCCTATACTTAGGCTTAGATGACAAGGTTTGGCTTGGGAGCTTCATTTCCCTCCTTTTGGTTATTGTTTTCTTCAAATCTAGTTTCTCAACTTCCTCATCATCAAGCTTACACATTATCAAGTGGATATTTTTAAAATTATCACCATAATTTCACACATCTTCTGAGCTTCCTAACTATATAAATATTTGTTAGATTTGAACAACAGTAACATATGTATTTTAAATTCCTTTTACCAATCTTTCCTTAGTACTTAGAGACATACATGTACCATTTTTTTAATAAATTTTGACCTACTTGTCCAAATTTGTAATAAATCATATATTCTACAGTTCATTCTTTACATTCCAAAATGAATGCATTTTGAATCATTTTGGTGCAGATTATGTGACCCACATGAATAGGTATCTAATTTTTAGGATGCGTCTACTTTGAAAAATCATTAAAAAAACTTAACAAAAAATACACAACTACTAGTGCTCACTCTTAGCTATCTTTTTACCAAACGAACACTAGACACTATGTTATGTTTTACTAAAAAATGAACACTTTTGTGTACAAGAAGGATTTGACCCTCTAAATCTTATCCATTTTTTAAAAACTTTAGTAGTTAAGAAAGTAGATTCAGAGTACTACAATTCCTATTCTTTTGGTATCTTCAAAGTTTGAGTGCACAATTGTCAAATTGCTCCTCTAAGCTCAAGTTTAGCTGATTTCAAAAAAAAGGTGACAACTTCGCACCCCTTCCTGTTCACCATCTTGGTTCACATACCCTATGAAAATGTGAGATTTAGTTGAAAATTCAAGTGATACCTTCTTTGAATTTCACCAGCATAATACCCCCACCAACTAGGTCGAGCATCGTAGGTGAATCCAAGCCTTCTATTATGGTTCAAAAGCCTCCATTTTGATAAAAGGAAGTATCTTGAAACTCTCTCACACATTCACATATGCATAAAAAACAAAACATTTATTATAAAGCTTTTGAAAAAATAATTGTGACTAGTTTTTACAATACTCTTAAGCTCTAATTTGCATATTCTTTCTCATGTTAGCATTAAGATAATCCTATGATTAGTTGAATTGTCTTTCCTCCTTTAAGGGAGTTTAGTAATATTGTCATTTAAAAGCTTTCATAGTTCATTCCATTGTCTTTTAGTAGCATCGATACATTTAATTTTAAATATTTCATGTCATTTATATTTGTATCTGTCTTGGCTATCCCTTGAAGTGGAAACACCAAAATGAAAAGTTGACTGAGGCAAGCCCGTAAACACCTACCCGGCCAACCTTTCTCTTTGTTTTTTGTGTGCAAGTTTTGGGACACCATTGTAATACCCTAAAAATGGGCTATATGTTCATTAACCTCCTACATCGACAAATCAAACAAAATCGACATCAAAGTCCTAATCTAAGGCACATCTAAACATCATTGAATCTTAATTGATTATCTTAAATTCTGCATCGGGGAATATTCCTAGTAATATTCCTAATCATCATAATTATCTTTAATTTTATAATTATTTGGCAATAAATCACATTTATCCTAAAATTTGATTAATTAAATATTTTGCATATTTAATTAATTAGATTTAATATTTGCCACTTAATTGTTTAATTAAATTTAATTCTATCTATTATTAATTGTATTATTTAATTTTGACAATAAATCAAAATTCCTATGAATAATTGATTAAATTCTTATTTAATTAATTAAAACATGTTGTCATTATTTAATAATATAATTTTTAGTAAAAGTTTGATAAAATAGTTAATTAACCCATAAATTAATTATTTATTTTCAAAAATCAGTTAAGTTGGAAATAAATCACTTTATTATTAAATTAATTCATAATTAAAACATGCACAATCATCAAAGTAGACAACTGTCAATTATCAATTAAAGCTAAACTCTATTTTGAGTTAAAACTTAGCTTTTGCATGTTTTTGTGAGTTAATTATCTTTTATTTAAAAATAACTCAAAAATCAAGTTGAGTTATTTGAGTGATTTATGGTTTTTTCCCATGCACCTCCAAAGCCTTGGATTTCTATAAATTAAGGCTTTAGCTCTTCACAAATCATCTCATATTTTGCACAATCACGCTGGAGAATTGGAATTGAAGAATCAAAGCTCTTGCGAATCGACATCTTTGTGAGATCAATCTTATTTTTGCATTCATATTTCATATCATTGTTAGATTAGCATAGCATATCAATTTTCAATAGCATTCATAGCATATCAATTTCATTTAGCATAGATTTCATATCAGTTTTTACAATTATTATTGCATAGAAAATATCAAAAATATAGATTAATTGCATTCAATTTCATATCCATCTTTTGCATTCAAATCCTTCATTTAGGTGTCGTCTAGGTCACTGATCTCGATTACAGTCTGAGAACATTAATCTCGCACCTATTAGAAGGCAGTAAATCGCTTGGTTAGATAGCTTTCAATTTTGCACGATTTTGATTATAGCTAACCTCTAATGTTTTACTGAGTGTTGTGTCTACAGATTAGGTACAATTTTCACACACACATTTCTGGTGCCCACCGTGGGGCAACCCACCTTTGCATGCTGGTTTTGATTTTTTGGGGAGCTAAAACCCCAAAGTTTCAAAGATTTAATTTTATCTCCCAAACGGCTTATAATTTTGGTCTGAAATTTTTTTTGCAGGTTGGTAACATGTCAGGGAAGCTACAGTAAAAAATTTATAATTTTTTGAGATATTTTGAATTTTTAATAATTTTTTCTTAAATTTTTATAAAAAAATTAATATCTAACGCAAATCAGCATATTTTTCAGAAATTTTTATATTTTCGGAAAGCTCTTTAAATTTTACAGGGGGTCCATTCTTTGTGTTTTAAATTTGGACATGATATCATAGCTCAAATAGTCAATTTACAAAAACTGGTCTATTTTGATAAAATGGGTCTCTAGGGCACAAATGAAGAGATTTTTCTAAAATTTTGCATTTTTGGAAAGCTCTCTATTTTTTAGTAGGGGTCTCTATTCTAAATTTCTATTTTTGTGGCCAAAATCATATCAAAAAAATTAGATCTTGTTGACTAGGTCAAATACAGTGCAAAAAACTTAAAATTTTGTGATGGGTATGCATTTATTTTTCATATGATTCAATGCATGATATGAGTTGTCATTTGGATTAATTTTTAGTTATTATTGCTCCTAGCAATTGATTTTTAGATCTAACCCTAGGGTTTTCATAAGTTGAATATACCTTGCATATCTTGTTTGCTTGTTGGCTTGTTGGAGAGTTCGTAGCTTGCTTGCATAGTAAAGCTCAACAAAAATTGCTAAAAATCAAGTAAAATCTACTAAGCGCGTTGTGAGGATCCCAGGTATTCTCCTTCATCTAATAATATTTTGATTTGGGACTTAAAATAAATCTCTTATGTGTCAAGCTTGTGTGCATCTTTTCATGCTTTTGATCTACTTCTACACACTTGCATAATTTGATACTAGGTTGTGATCCCTTAAGGATTCATTAAGTAGTCTTAGGATACTTGTGATTGATCTTGATTGCTATCTTGGGTTATTCGACTCGCTAATCCGCCGGCCCCTCATTTCCGCCCCGTGGTTGCAATCTCAGCGCCATAAAGGGGAGGGGTCAACAGGACAGAAGCGTTAAATGTTCCACTTGGCAACCCTTTTGTGCTTTTAGGAACTCACTTGTTTTCTAAGTTGGGGACTCATTTTCAGCTTGTGTGAGGTGTTAAGTGTTCCACCTTGTGGACTCATCTCATATTCGCTTTAAGCGTTAAGTGTTCCTCTTTCTACTTTTTGGGTACTTTTGGTAGATTTACTTTCGGGAATATATCTATGCTCACATAGTAATTAGGCCCTATGAACACTATTCGTGATTCTTGAGAGATTGGATTCCTAGCGAAATCCTTCCTTGACGATGGAATCCTTGTAGGTAGGGAGGATATTTAGTGTGTTTCACATTCATCTTGGTTAGTGCATCTTCTCTTATTGATCGACACATTCTCTCTCTGGAGAGGTTGATAGATCACGTGGGGTTGATATCACAAGCTTTGGTGAATCAAAATTGGTTAGTGCGTCTTCTCTTATTGATTGATACATTCTCTCCCCAGAGAGGTTGATAGATCACGTGGAGTTGATATCACAGACCTTGGTGGAACAAAACTTTGTCTTAGCGTGTCGGATTAATCTGCTTGCTTTGTTTAGGTTAAAAGTGAAGAGGTGTCAAAACCTTGAATCTGGAGCCAAGTCCCCTTGTGGTATAAATCTGTGAGTCATCTTTAGAGAGGGTTAACCGTAGCAGACAATCCCTTCACAGGGAAAACTGCGTTGATGGAACCTCAAGCGGTCATAGCCATTTTCACCGTGGTAGTGACAGCTGCTATATAAATGTCCTTGTGGAAGAAATCTCCACGGGTATGGTTCATTGTTGGGTTGTCAGATCTCCCTAGCAGCTCTTGAAGATTAAGTTCTCGGACTGTGTCAAAACCCTGGTGCGCCGGGATTGGAGTTCACCCCTTTGAATCATAAAAGTTGCAGAGTCAAACCATTACTAAAAACCCTAGAGAGGCCAATTTTTCACTTTCAGGTATATGTGCGTTATTGCAAAACTTTTCAGAACATACACAATTAGTACTCTCAGCGATTAGCACAATTTGGTCACTTGATTGTTCATGCGCAAGGTTGCTTTTGCCCTTGTTCATTGTTTTCAGACGTGCTTGGAATCACTTGCTTGCTGTTCTGCGTGCTTGTTTATCTACTTAGCTATTAAAAACGATCAAATCTGGTATAACCTTCAAAATTTGGACAGTACAATTTGCAAACAATCCAGAACTGAAAACCTTAAATTTTGCAAAAATTGACGTAAAGTTCTTTCTGGAGTCAAAAGTCATTTCAAGAAGTCAAAAGTCATATGACTTTTTGTCAAATGTCGTTTCAGTAAAGCCCATATGTCGTATGATTGAGAACCCAGTGTCGTACGAGTTTTCAAACCAGCAAAATTCAAGAAGCCAAAAATTGTTAGCAACTATCGTACGAATTTTGTCAACTATCATTTCATCTCTACCCAACTGTCGTACGAGTTTCACAACTGTCGTTTCATTTATACCCAACTGTCATACGAGTCTGCAGAGTTTCGTTTAGAAAAATTTGAGAAAGTTGTCAGAAATTGTCAAATTGCAAGATATCCAATGTTTTTAGCCTAGTTCCAGAATCTGTCCAAAATATCATTGTGTCAGGAACAGAGCAGTAGCTATTGAGCATTCTACCATTTTCCGAGTTTGATCTTTTGAATCCGATCTAGTCTTCTGTTTGATCAATTTGAGTCCTTTTTATCTCGTGTCAAAACCTTGTCATAACTATCAATCTTCAATCAATCTTCAAAAATAGACTAAGTGTTGAGAACTCGTGTCCGCTATCTTTTGGGCGATCTATCCCATACATCCAGGGCACAGTTTCCTTCACCCACATCTCATTAGATCTTCAAAACTATCATAATCTTGACAAGGTTGCGTCATCCGATTTTCTCGAATCAAATTATTCTTCAGTTGTCTTTGTCCTTTTCTTCTGTTTCATTCAAAGTTAATGGTGGAGACTAGAGCTTCTTCACACAAGAAATCAGAAGAAACGTCTCAGAACTTACTTTTGACCAATACCCCGAGTCCAACTCTGGAACAACTCATCAAGTCAAGTATCTACGAAGAGGATGGTCTCGGTAACTTTCAATTGAAAACTGGTTACATACCTCCTTTATCAACTCACAGAGGTAATCAGCAAACTCCTCCTCAATCTATTCCAGGGAGCCCAAAAACTCCTACCATGTCTCAAGCAGGGACAAACCACGGTTCTCTAGGAGGAGGATCCCAGGGACATCATTCTCAACATAATGCTGACCAAGAACCTACCCCCTTTGAAATCCATCGATGTTAGAATGACGATGAATTCAAGAGAATGATGAGCCATTTCTTGAAAGTGGATAGAGAGGCATACTTTTTACAATTAGCCCAGGAAGGGGCTAAGCTTCCTCCCAACTTTAACGTTGATGATATAATCACACATGAGGAAGAAACTCCACTCACAGCTATGACAAAATAGATGCACGCTATACAAGTTGAATTTAACAATCTTAAGAAGGAGAAGGAACCCAAGGAGTTCTCCATGGAGGCCCAATGTCCTTTCCCGTTCGACAAAAACTTGTATATGCCACCATTCCCAAAAAGAGTGGAGATACCAAAGTATGAAAAATATGACGGACACTCTGATCCTCAAGATCATGTCAGAGAGTTCTGTATGCAATCCATGGAATTCATGCATGAACTGACTTATCTAATGCATCTTTTTCCTAGATCCTTGGGAGGAGCATCCATTCAGTGGTTTTCAAGATTACCTTCTACGATCAAAACTTTTGAGGAATTGATTAAATTGTTCTATCAACAATATTCCTACAATATTCAACATTTGATTACCATGATCGATATATGTAACCTCAAGCAATATCCAGGGGAATCATTCCTAACTTTCCTCAAGAGGTGGCAAAAGAAGTTTTCTCTATATGCTAGACCAATTCCCGAAATGGAGAAACTTGAAATATTTATCAATAACCTTGTTCCAGAGCTCAACTATCCATTACAAATGCAAGATCATGTATCTTTTGATAAAATGGTGGATAATGCAATCAAGATTGAGAAAGTACTTGTCAAGAAAGGAGAAATCACACTTCAAAAGGACAAGTCTGAATCTGGATCTAGCTCAAAAGATAAAAACAAGAGCTGGAATAGAAACAAAGGTATCATCTCTGATGGTGTTGTTGACACTATCCACACCCCATCAAAGGCACCAGCCTACAATCTCACCCTTGCCACCAAAGCCATTGAAGCTTCAGAGCAAAAATCTGCTGAACCATCTCCAAAGAAGTCATTCAAACGATGGGATAATAAATGAAAGTTTACTCCCCTGGGAGAATCTTTGGAATCTGCTCTGAGGACCCTGATAGCTGATAACATGATCTCTTTACCACCAATCTGAAAACCTGATCCGGATCCAAAACCATATTGGTGGAAAGATAATGAATTCTGTGCTTTCCATTGGACTAAAGGTCACAGAACTAATGGATGCTTCCACTTGAAGCATACCATTCAAGACTTGATAGATCAAGGGGACATCACGATCGATAATCCTACCAGCAATAATGATCACACAGCATTTACAGAACCATTTCCACAACATGGCAAAGGAGTTTCCACTTCCCAGCCTAACATGGGGGCAAAAGTCAACTATGCCTACCCTGGAAACGATGCTGTCATCAATATGGTTGAACCATGTCTCTCTGAAAGCTGCAATGTCATCACAATTGTACGAAGAGATAGAAATCATTCCTCAGCTAATGCAGTTACCAGATCACAAGCTCAGACTCATCTGAAAGGACAAACACCAAGTTCATCTAATGTCCCTAAGATACCTTTCAATCTCACATCTGCTTCTAGACAGAAGGTTGCCTCGAAATCTTCCAATCCAAAGGATACCAGACCTACATCTTACAGCATCGTCCAACAACTCCAGCACACCAATGCCAAAATCTCCATGCTTGAGTTACTTCGAATATCTCCAGCTCACAGAGATATCCTAGACAAAGCTTTGCTCGGCTCTAATGTTCCTGATGATCTAGATCTAGACAGGTTCCAGACTATGGTTGGTCATCTAACGTCTCCGCAATATATCTCCTTTTCAGAGGAAGATGACAACTCTTTGAGTCACCCACACAATCAGCCCTTAAACATAGAAGTCTTGATCCAGAACCGTCGAGTCAAACGTGTGTTGATAGATGGGGGCGCAGGCCTCAACATTTGTTCTTACAACTTAATCACACAGTTGGGATTCTCAGAGGTGGCTATTGATCCTCAAAAGAAGATCACTATAAAGGCCTATGATGAACAGGAAAGATCTTCTAAGGGCACCATTGTCTTACCCATCCGAGTGGGTCCAGTCATCAAAGATACCACATGTCAGGTGCTCGATCTACCATTGGCTTATAATATCCTTCTAGGGAGACCCTGGATCCATGAAATGCAAGCCATTCCTTCTACGTATCATCAATGCTTGAAATTTCCCTATGAAGGAGTGGAAGTTACTATCCCAGCAGATCTGAATACAACTTGCAATACATTGAAGGAAAGTGCCGATAAGCTTGTTCCCAACAACAGAGAATCTTTCATCAAGCAACAAAATGTCGCTTCCACATCTAATATGGACGACATTGCTAAAGATATCAATATCAAAGAAAATGGGATGGGAGAATACACTATAGAGCCAGTCTTGTCTCTGACATCTCTCCCAATGTCACCTAAGTCGTATGGCCAATCCTTGAAGCAGTCTAAATCAGAACCTAAGGAACCTATGGAAGCATACAAAAGACATTTTGTGGTGGAGCAAGTATCCAAACAAGAATTTGAAGAGGATGAAGCTGTGCTGGCATGGCTATATAAAGAGGATTCTGAATCTAAAATTGTTCAACCTAGTGAATCTATAGCACCTACAATCCCTGCTAGTTCATATGGTCTAGGAAACAAATTGATAGCCAAGATGGGATATTCCGGTCAAGGACCTCTAGGAATTAGGGGAAAGGGTCTTGTGACCCCCATTTCACATATTGGTCGAGCCAAAAAAGATACTGGTGGCATAGGGTTTAAAAAGAAACCCTATCATCTCAGAGGTGGTTGTTCTCATGTCATAGAACAAATTTCACCAGGAGAACCCCTTCTTAAGAAAGAAGAAATAGAACCCTCTGATGATGATTCAGATAGCTCTGAGCTTATCCCCTATGAAAAATTGCCTAAAGAGATCAAAGATCTTCTTGATGATACAGATGATCCTATCAGAAGAATTAATGTAGTAGAAACAAAAGAACCTACTGTAGCGCAAGAGATGGTTGCACCACAAGAACCAGCCAATCTCGAAGGCAATCAAACTGATCAAGAAGCAGGGGGTAGTTATTCTGACACTGATTCCCATGAATATGATTTCAAGTCAGAGACTGAGGGTAATCCTTCTTGGGGTATTCATCCTGATTTCACACATTTTCTAAGATTTCCTAGAGATTCTGAATCAGAAGATGAGTCAAATGATTATGAATGGGGTGCCATTCCAGAAGAAGATGAGCTTATAACAGAGAAATCTATTGATGTTATTCACCAATATGTCTCTCAACCCAACGTAAGTCTAGAGTGAAACAATGAACTTAACGTGTCTGATCCACCTATGGCTGAAGAGGACTCCCATGATGACGTTGAGCCTATTCACGAATTGAATATTTTGAGCTGTAATATCACCTTTGAACTTGAGCGTCGGGTTAGGACCAATGATGACATATCCACATCCGTGAACACCATGTCCCAAGCCTTTCCCGCTTTGACTATCCAACGCCCTGATCTTATCGACCAAACTTCCACAAACCCAAACCATGGTATGTATACCTTCCCAAATGACTATGCCCTTGCCTGCTACCTCAATGCAGTTGAGCCTATGAGTACTTCCATCAGTGAACCGAGCGTCAGCATGACCGAGTCGGACATCAAATATCTTAGTCAGAAAAACAAGAGTAAAAGGAAAAAGAAAAAGAGTTCTGAGGGTGAAAACCACTTTGTGGCAGTCTTAGAACCGACAAAAGTAAAAAGAAAAGACGTATCTGAAGGTGAAAACCTCTCTGAGGTGCCTAAGGATGAGATATTTGATGTCCTTCCAAGTCATTTATAGGATAGATCTCCAGTTCTAATTGAGCCAACTCAATCCATCAATTTGGGTACAATAGAGGAACCACAATTGGTACATGTAGCACAATCTTTATCAGACGAAGAGAAAGAGAACTTCACTACCTTCTTATCAGAGAAAAAGATCAACTTTGAATGGAAATATTCAGATATGCCAGGATTGGATCCTAATCTCATTATGCACCATCTATCCATTGCTCCCGGAGTAAAACCAATCAAACAAAAATTGAGAAAGATGCATCCTCATGTTGCACTCTTAGTCAAAGTAGAACTAGAAAAACTCCTAAAAGCTGGATTCATCCATGTCATAGACTACGCTGAGTGGATTTCCAACATTGTACCTATTTCCAAACCAGATGGTTCCATTAGAGTATGCACGGACTTTAGGGATGTGAACAGAGCATGCCCTAAGGATGATTTTCCACTGCCTAACATTGATATGATAGTGGACATGACTGCGGGCTATGAAATGTATTCCTTAATGGATGGCTTTTCTTGGTACAACCAAATCAAAATTGCTCCAGAAGATCAAGAGAAAACAGCTTTCACATGCGCGTGGGGAACTTTCTGTTGGAATGTTATGCCATTCGCACTCAAAAATGCTGGAGCTACATATCAAAGAGCAATGACATCTATTTTTCATGATATGATGCATAGAACAATGGAGGATTACGTGGATGATACCTTGGAAAAATCCATGATTAGAACTGAACATCTAACAGACTTGAGCATGATCCTCGACAGAATGGAAAAATTTAGTCTTCGACTAAATCCGAAAAAGTGTGCTTTTGGAGTCACTTCTGGAAAGCTCCTAGGATACATCGTCTCCAAGAAAGGCATTGAAGTTGATCCAGCTAAGGTCAAGGCTATAATAGAGATGCAACCTCCCACAAATATCAGTCAAATGAGGACGTTGCAAGGCAGAGTTCAATCTATCAGAAGATTCATATCACAGCTAGCGGACATCTCACAGCCTTTTACAAAAACATTACATAAAGGTGTGACCTTTGCATGGAATGAAGAATGTGAGAACAACTTTAAACATATCAAGAAGTATCTATCAAATCCACCTATATTGATGCCTCCTATTCATGGGAAGCCATTAATATTATATGTCTCCGCAACAGATACATCACTGGGGGCATTGCTAGCACAGCATGATGAGAACAAGAAAGAAAGAGCCATCTATTATATCAGCCGAACTTTAGTGGCCTATGAGAAGAACTACTCAATGATAGAGAAGGCATGTCTCGCTGTGATCTTTGCATCACAGAAATTGAGACACTACATGTTAGCTCATACCACTCATTTGGTAGCTAAAATTGATCCACTGAAATATCTCCTAAGCAAGGCTGCCCTCACAGGTAGACTAGCTAAATGGGTCATGCTCTTGAGCGAATTTGACATTGCATATGTTGAAAGAAAAGCTATCAAAGGACAGGTCATTGCTGATCAATTAGCTGAAGCACCACTATTTGATGAAACACCCATGCAAATGGAATTTCCTGATTCCTCTATCATGCACCTCTCTTCTAGAGCATGGCAGTTATTCTTTGATGGCTCCTACACACAGAATGGATCTGGAGCAGGCATATTGTTCATCACTCCTCAAGGATACTCGATACCCAAAGCATTCAGATTAAAGTTTCCTTGCACAAACAATATTGCTGAATATGAGGCACTTCTCAATGGTATGAAAATGGCAATACAGTGGAGAGTTACAGAGATGCACATTCATGGAGACTCACAACTGGTTATCCACCAAGTCAATGATGTGTACCAAACCAAGGATGAAAAGCTCATTCCTTACAAGAGAATGGTAGATGATTTAAAGAAATACTTCATCTCTATCACATTTGAACAAATACCTAGAACGGAGAATAAGGCTGCCGATGCAATGGCGACACTATCTACTCTCTTACAGCAGCCCGAACATGAGCTACGCTACGAGTTCCTGGTGGAAGCCCTATCCTATCCTGCATATGACTCCCTTGAAACCCGCATGATCTGCACCGTTGTAGGTTATGATTCATCCCGCTATAAAAATCTATTCTTCTATCTCCACGACCAAATCATCCCTGAGTCCTTTAACCGTTTTGAGAAACGTAACCTTATCCGATCCGCATCCTGATATGTCATCATTGGTAATGATCTATACAAACGAGGTCTAGATGGTACACTACTTAGATGTTTAGAACGGGAAGAGTCTCAACGTGCATTAGAGGAAGTCCACGAGGGTATATGTGGGTCACACTCGAACGGTTTAACATTAGCTTGAAAACTTATTAGGGCTGGGTATTATTGGCCTGAAATGGAAAAAGAAGCTATTAACTTTGCTAAAAACTGTCAACAGTGTCAAGTACATGGCAACTTGATTCATGCTCTAGGGAGAGATCTGATTCCCTTTACTACACAATGGCCTTTTCAACAATGGGCATTTGATCTCATAGGTGCTATCCATCCACACTCTTCTAATGGACATACCCATATAATCACAGCTACAGATTATTTTACAAAATGGGTAGAAGCAGTTCCTCTAACACAAGCAACGGGGAAACAGATCTCTATATTCATCCTGAACTACATCATTTGCAGATATGGGATCCCTCACTCTATAATCACAGATAACGGGGGACAATTCAAAAACAAGGACCTAGATGACTTATGTGCCAAGTTCAAAATTACTCAACATTGGTCATCTATCTACTATCCTCAAGGGAATGGACAAGCTGAGGCTTCAAACAAAAATCTCCTGAAGATCTTGCACAGAACAGTGAATAAAACAGGAAGAGACTGGCATCTGATGATCAATCCAGCTCTCTGGGCATACAGAACTAGTATCAGAACACCTATAGGGGCTACACCTTTTGCTTTAGTTTATGGGTCTGAAGCGGTACTACCTATTGAGGTTGAAATCCCATCACTCAAAATCAAAATGCATGGACTTGTCACTGATGAAGACTACATAGTGTCTAGGTTACAAGAACTTGAATTACTAGATGAACGCAGGCAAGCAGCGTATGATCATCTCAGAGTGTATCAGAAAAGAATGTCTAGAAGCTACAACAAGAAAGTCAGACATAGAGAATTTCAGGTTGGCGATCTAGTGTTGAGAGAAAATCCTAAAAATCAATCACATCGAGAATGCAAGGGGAAGTTCGAACCCAACTGGCTGGGTCCCTTTGTAATCACTGCTACTTTTGGCTCTGGTGCCTATCAACTCTCAACAACTGAAGGAGAACAGCTCCGAGAACCAATCAACGTTCTCCATCTGAAGAAATTCTACGCTTAAGGCATTCAGTGCTTGGTAAATGTCCTGAAAAAAATCTTAAAAATCAGAAAAAGTCCTAAAAAAATGAACATCTTGGTGAAAACCTAGCAATAGAGACCTTGATGATTCACAAAAAAATCAAAAAATATCACAAGTACAAAAAAATTGAAAAAATGAAAAATACAAAAAAATGAAAAAGAAGAAAAAGTGCCTTGGTGAAAACCTAGAAACAGGCACCTCGGTAGCAAAAATAGAATCTCTACCAAGATGGTGAAAAGCCAGCAAACGGGCGCCACTTGTTCAAAATGCTCCATCTATCAGTGCAATCTTGGTCTTTCCCAGCTTTCAGTCTTGCTTTAGTTTGTACATATCTCCCGGTTTGTTTCTGCATTCCTGGTTTCAATAAGTCAGTCTGAACACCAATCAGCTCAAGCGTCTGTATCCTATCAATGTTCAAACTTGGGGGCAATCAATGTCATATCCTATGGCCTCCAATGTATCTTAGACGTGTCATATCCACTCAGAGTCCTTGGAAGCTTCAAGTTGAGTCAGTCAGTCTGTCTCGTCTCCAGGAAGGATTTTGCATCAACAACAATCAAACATCAAAACTCAACTAAAAACAATCTATGCTTTTTACATGCTTTTATCTCCTTGTATGCTTACTGATTCGCATTGAGATTTTTGCATATTGTGTCCCTTCGAGCTCTTCGATGATGTCCTTTATAGGATTTAGAGAGTGATGACTAGGGGCATAATCTTTTCTTTGTCTTTTGCTTGTATGTGAAAATCTAACATCTTTGGAACTTCTGGATTGAAATGGTGTCCGACTGTAAGAGCCTCTATCTCGAATTGGATGGCCATGCGTACCTCGACCATTGATACCTAGACAATTCAAGGAAGTTTGATCTAACTATTGTCTTTTTGAGTAAGTTCTTTCTCCTACTGTGGAACACAATCTTGCCTAAGGATGTGAACGATAAAGGGTCACTACAGGTAATTCACATTGGATTTAGAATGATCTCTTGACTGTTTGATGTGTTTGCAATGCAAGGCATATTCAAGTCATCACAACATTTATGTTTTGATGCTTATAAAAATTGCTATATCAAAATGGACATGATATTCAGGTCATCCTGGCGCTTGTGCCTTGGTGCTTATATCTAATCCGACATTTCGAAAACAAAATCAATATTCATATATCCATGGTTGTTGACCAATGGGTGTTGTATTGATTCTTGCGCATACAAATCGATATTCATATGTCTATGGTTTCATGGCTAGTGGGCATTGTATTGATTTATCCGATTACCTAAAAGTTCAATGATGATAACAAATCGACATATGATCAGTGACTAGGTCCTAGGTCTTAGGTTGCATTTTATTTTGCATGTCTCTTTGCATTTTGCATGTTTGCAAGATCTCACAATGACTAAACGAACTTCAAAGCTTAAACAATTCTTCATATCAATTCTTCAAATCTAACAAGAGCTAAATCTTACACGAAGGTTCCTCCAACGAAATAGCAAGTAGAATCCTTTTTCGGGATCAAAATCAAAATCTGAGATCATTCATATTATTAACTGCTTGCATAATCAACCTTAAATCTTCACAGAAATCCAGTATTCAACTTAACTGATTATCTTACATCAAACTATCAAAATTTCAACTTGGTCAACCATGGTCAACTCATGGTCAAACCTAGTCAAACTTGGTCTTTTAGGACCTCCAAACGATGCAGAATGCGTTCTCAGACGTGTATAACCACTTTTCTTATCAATTAACATGCTTCTAAACTATAACGCTGACTTTTCTTGTCAGATTTCAATTTTAATCCCGAAGGGGGCATGGTATTGCACATCATTCAAAGTCTGTAAATCAAATTCTATCGATCAAATCTATCAATATCTTTCATCACTGATCAAGACAAACAATCACGTCTAGTCGTTGATTCATCAAAAGTCCTCATCACTCGGGGCAAATCTATCATCACTTGGGGCATATTAGATTCATCAAGATCCATATCAATCTGGTATTCTCCTAATCTTGTAAACTATATCAGTTTTTGTAACCATCAGATCATAGTGTTCTTTCCTTGGTTCTTCGGCAACTGAAGGATTCAGATGTGATACCTGCTAGTTCTGCTAAGACAATCGAGTCTAGAACGGGTCACTCACTTCTTATCAATCCTAAGGTTCAAAATCAGGCATTTTGACACTTTTTCGCAATCATAGGTTCATTTGCTTCTACAGTGAATATTATCTTTGGTCATTTAGGACCTATTATCTCCATATCAATTCAATATCAATCAGCTTCTGTCTCATATCAATTATTAATTTCAAACATCAGTTTCATATCTTTATCAAACACAGACTATCTTTGAACCACTGCGCCTCGCACAGTAATTCAAAGAGGGGCAAAATGTAATACCCTAAAAATGGGCTATATGTTCATTAACCTCCTACATCGACAAATCAAACAAAATCGACATCAAAGTCCTAATCTAAGGCACATCTAAACATCATTGAATCTTAATTGATTATCTTAAATTCTACATCAGGGAATATTCCTAGTAATATTCCTAATCATCATAATTATCTTTAATTTTATAATTATTTGGCAATAAATCACATTTATCCTAAAATTTGATTAATTAAATATTTTGCATATTTAATTAATTAGATTTAATATTTGCCACTTAATTGTTTAATTAAATTTAATTCTATCTATTATTAATTGTATTATTTAATTTTGACAATAAATCAAAATTCCTATGAATAATTGATTAAATTCTTATTTAATTAATTAAAACATGTTGTCATTATTTAATAATATAATTTTTAGTAAAAGTTTGATAAAATAGTTAATTAACCCATAAATTAATTATTTATTTTCAAAAATCAGTTAAGTTGGAAATAAATCACTTTATTATTAAATTAATTCATAATTAAAACATGCACAATCATAAAAGCAGACAACTGTCAATTATCAATTAAAGCTAAACTCTATTTTGAGTTAAAACTTAGCTTTTGCATGTTTTTGTGAGTTAATTATCTTTTATTTAAAAATAACTCAAAAATCAAGTTGAGTTATTTGAGTGATTTATGGCTTTTTCCCATGCACCTCCAAAGCCTTGGATTTCTATAAATTAAGGCTTTAGCTCTTCACAAATCATCTCATATTTTGCACAATCACGCTGGAGAATTGGAATTGAAGAATCAAAGCTCTTGCGAATCGACATCTTTGTGAGATCAATCTTATTTTTGCATTCATATTTCATATCATTGTTAGATTAGCATAGCATATCAATTTTCAATAGCATTCATAGCATATCAATTTCATTTAGCATAGATTTCATATCAGTTTTTACAATTATTATTGCATAGAAAATATCAAAAATATAGATTAATTGCATTCAATTTCATATCCATCTTTTGCATTCAAATCCTTCATTTAGGTGTCGTCTAGGTCACTGATCTCGATTACAGTCTGAGAACATTAATCTCGCACCTATTAGAAGGCAGTAAATCGCTTGGTTAGATAGCTTTCAATTTTGCACAATTTTGATTATAGCTAACCTCTAATGTTTTACTGAGTGTTGTGTCTACAGATTAGGTACAATTTTCACACACACAACCATCTTTGTCAAAACTCTTGTGGACTCTTATAAATAGTATTGGTTTATATCTCTTTTCTTTAAATCATGTGTTTAAGACATTTATTTTAATATATTATCATAGTTTTGTTACATCTTGTCATCTTTTGCATTGTTGGTTCTTCAATATCTGTGCAAATTGTGAAGTCATGTCACTTTTTGTACCAATTTGTCTATCCATATAGGACAATAGCACACCATACTATAGTCTACTCATAGCACATGTGTCCAAGACAGAGGGTTCATCTAGGTTCCTAAGAACTCCACGTAATCTATGTACTCCATTTCTAAATCATTTCAATTTAATTCTGCAAGTACATTCATATATTGGCATTATAATTGAAAAACATATAAGAGAAATTGTAGAGGTTCCCTTTAATCTTTGATTGTACTCTATCACTAAAATAATAAAAAATAGATTTGAGTGAAGGAAGAAGACTCAGCTCTAAAAGGACTATCCTTTTGTAGAAGTTCATTTTTCCTCTTTGAGAGGTGCTAATTAATGGGCACATATTTATACAAAGAGGGAGGTGAATTAATATGAGACAAATTTTAATTTTTCAAACTATTAATAATAATATCAATTGCACAATTTCAATAACAAGAACATAAGGAGAACACATAATTTACATAGAAACCTTAACAAGAGAAAACCACAATAAAATATTGCTATGTAAACTTGTGTTGAAAACTATAGGCACCAACCACACTACTAAGCACCAGCTTAACAAGAGACACTAATATCTTCAATTTGGAGACACCAACTTATTGGAGACACCAATCCCCGCAACTAAGCAACAACTCAATGTGAGTCACTAAACTATTTTGATAAGAGGCACCAACCTCTCCAATATGAACAATTATTTATTTTCTCAAAATGTATTGTCTTCAAAACATTAAAAACTCTTACATTCCTTTCATAAAATCTAATTATACATATCTTTCTCTCGCCAAATCTCTTTTATATCCTCTTCTTCAAATCTACATGTTCTTTTCCTTATAAATATGCCTTTGAATTCCTTCACAAATTTATTATAGATCTCTTTAATTGTGCTATAATTCTATCTACACACTTTCTTGAAGATCTGCTAAAAACTTTCTTCAAGTCCACTCATAAACCTCTTTTAGATCTGCTCATAAACTTGCTAAAACTTATTTACCAATTTTTATAAATCTCCTTTTCACAACTACCCTTATTCTTTCTCTCAAAACTATTATTAATCCTTCATGTATCTGTTCTATTCTTCATCTTTTATCTCTGCTCAACATCTACTCTAAGTCTAATCTTAAATCTCTTTTAGAATTATGTTTCTTTTCATTTTGGAAATCTGCTTTTCTTCTTCTCCATGTGTTTTCTCTAAATCGGAAATGATTTGCACTGCATTACTTTCTTTTAAATACCTCAGGACTTTATATGGAATCATGTGACTTTTCAGAAACCAAGTTGGCCACTTCAAAGGTTGACGACCATGTATGAGAAATTTAATTATTTTAATTTCTTTTATTATTTCCAAAGTGGCATTGCAGGTCGGCCAGCATTAGCATCATCAATATGAGGCCTTTCTCTTGGCTGCCAAGGATGAAGTCGATAAATATTCCTTGCAAATGTGCTACCAAAAGGTGGTTGGCCATTATTATCCACATCTATTTAATTCCATTTCATCACTTCCGTTGCACATAAATCAATCTTCTTCTTGAAGCAATGACATTTATATTATTGTGTTTAGTCAACTCGTGTCAACTTTTTTTTTTCATGCAAATCTTCATCCTTGGAAATAGATTGCCAATATTTTTCATTTTTAAGTTATATCTAATCCTTTCAAATATTTGCCATCCCTATTTCTCTTGCTTGTCTTGGAAAAAACACAAAAAATATTTTTTATATTAAATAGTTAAAAAAAGTGCTGGCCTTTATAAAGATAGATCAAACAAGTCATTTACAACAAGGTTTAAAATAGATCATTAACAGCACACTAGCGGAACAATTAGTAACCCACATCAAGAGTGGCTAGGCAACTCACCCACAATAGAAAAAGGAGAATGAGAAATTGAAGAGAGAACTTTCTTATGCTGATGGACAACCATCCAAGCAATATCGTGGCAACGCCTACGCATCACCTAAAGTGTACCACTTATTGTAATTAATAATGAATTAAAAAATAAAATACAATAAATATATTTTTTAATTAATTAATAATTATAGTAAATGGGGCAGTTTGGGTGTTGTATAGACAATGATCAATACTATCATAAGGATCCCCATCCCAAGGGGCAAGTGGGGAAGTCCTCTTTGTGAGGCTGTCAGAACAAGGAGCAGAATGTTGACAAGGTTGCACATCATCAAGCAATGGTTAGAGCAAAATAGGAACAACAAACAGTGAATGGTCCATGTCACTAGAAGGGGTTGCACCAACAACAAGAGGTGGAGGATCATCCACTAAGTCTGATGAGGCCAAATCAATAGCAAGAGCATCATCCTAGGAGAAATCATCATCAGCTTGTGAATAATTATCAGAGGAAGAGTCGGAAGTCGAGACAGTCAAATGATCACCATTAGTGTCCTTTCTCCAAATGGTAGCACCTTTACGACACATGAGAGAACAATATGTGGCCAAGTGACAAATAGAGAAGCACTGAAGCGTTGAAAGAGGAGACCCTCATACTCTGATGATTGAGTTTATGGCCTATCCCCAACCATGAGAACCACATCACCAGGAAGATGTATAGAGATGTCAATGGCAACTAGTATGCATGTAAAAGTAGAGAACCCATGGAGGTCGTAGTATCATCTACCTTTAAGAAATGACCAATAAAGCTTTTAATGGCCTCAGACCTATATTTCTCCCAAAAAATGAATGGGAAGATTGGGAAGACAAACCCACACTAGACACACACTAAGTGGTTCAATAAGAGGGTTGAAGGAGACTATCCAAGGTTTGGTCGAAAGAGAGTGAGCCCCCCATGCCCACAACTTGCCCAATACTTAATCACAATCATTAGAAGAAACAAAACAAGCAATAGAAAACCCCTTAGCATAAGGGAAAAGCTCAATGTTGCCAAAAACTAAGGATCTCCAAGAATTTGTTACCCAGCAATGAAGATCCATTAGAGAAGGTCAAAGATCAGTGAATTTACAAACCAACCCACAACATTGGTAAAAGTCCACATTACCAACGTTGTGGGTTGGTCTGTAGATTTGTTGATCTCTTGTCTTATCTACTGGATTGTTCATAGTTGGGTAATGGATTCTTGGAGATCCTTGGTTTTTGGCAACATTGAGTTATTCCCTTGTGCTAAGGGGTTTTTATTGCTTGTTTTGTTTCTTCTAATGACCATGATCTGGTATTGGGCAACATTGGTAAAAGTCCACAACAATGGTAAAAATACTAAAATGCTATGTTCTATTATGTTCATCATTTTAGTGATTGGGCACAAAATGTTTGGCTAGTTGTATAGTCCATAGAGCTATGAGTCAAGCTCTCCAAGTTATAGACTAATGGATCTTGTAGCTTCAAAAAGCATCATTCATGATTTGAACCGTAAGACAAGAATTTTTTTTTTTAAAGAAAAAGGTGGCATGTGGTTGATTAGGATAAGCTTTGTTTTCCTAAAGAGAGGAAGTTTAAGTATGAGATCTTCCTAAATAATATTTTTTGTTCCCAAATTATATTGAAAATGGTATGTGGCAAAACAAGCTTTATGAGTGGTATTTCTTCACTTCAAATATTTAAATCTAGAGACTACTTTTTCATCCCTAGTATGCCATCCCTTGACCAAGGTTCTCGAGTACGAGAAACTATGAAGTTGGGTAGTAGTCTAATTAAAGTTGGTCTTTTATAGATTATGGGGAAAGGTGACCTTTCTCAATTTTTTTATGATGACTAGAACTAACATAGCCTCTTATGTGGAATTCCCAAGTCTTTCAAAATTAAAATACAAGTGTACTTAGAAAGTTGATTGGAATCGATGTTTCTTATTTTTAGTGTGTGATCATGTAGGATGGTGTAGGATTTGGATATGGAAACCTAAATATGTTTGACCATATCAACAATTTACTCTCCTCATTTATTGATTATCTCATATTTTAGCATCCAAAAAGTTCTCTTTTGATGGACATTCAAAATTCTTTAGATGGAGTTTGAAAGGTTATGTGATCTACAAGGTGCAAACTATTTACAAAACTCTTTTGAATGAAAACCTGGAAGTTAAGAACCATAAGCTTTGGAAAAGAGTCCAATATCCTAAATGTTGGCCTAAGGTTGATGCTTACATATGGCTTGTAGCTCTAAATTAAATATTTCATTGTGATCATCTAAGAAAATGAGTAATTATTGATCTAAATATATGTATTCAATACCTTCAAGATGAAGATTCTAGCCAAGCTCTTTTTTTAGCTTGATGTTTTCCACTTTCTTTGATGTGATTCATTAGGAATTACATAGTATAATTATAAATATGTTCAAGAATATTGTGAAACAACCATGACCTTTGCAACTAAAAGCCCTTGATCTATTACATGTGTTGATCTTGGTTTGATCTGCTAAAATATTTGGTGGAAATGAAATTAGATGTTTTTCAATGGTACAATACATACGAGACAAGTTTGAAACAAAATAATGGCCAATTTAAAATAAACCTAATAGATTTAGATGAAAGATCATCAAACAAGTTCTTGGTAGGGGTTCAACGTTCTAATAAACTCAGTATTCTTGTGGTTCTCTCTCTTTTGTCTTTTCTCGTATTAACCTTCAAGAATATCTACTTACTAAATGGGAATGTCACTATTTAGGCTTCATTAAATAATTATTGATGGAGCTCCAAAAGACAATCCTAGAAATGATAACAAAGAAAATGTTTGTTGTGATCATATTGGCAAAGATCAAATTCTAGTTTGTTGGCATGCTTTCTATTAGCTCCTAATAACTTTGCTGAGTATAGCCACCCACCAAGCTCTTACATTTTATTAATATTATTCTAAAATTTTGGTCTATCATTTCAAAAGAAAATTTTCCTCACTTTCAACAATAACAATTGAATAAATCTAAAAAATATATCAATATCCCTAACTATACTTGAAGGGGAAAAAACCAAGTTACTAACTTTTTTGCATAATCAACTCCTACTAGGAGTGATATCAAGGTTGATGCTAGAAATAATCAAAATTGCGCTATCTAGGGTACAAGCAAATATTTTAGTGTTTTTTGGGAATGTCGATTGTCATACTCTAAAAAAAACTACTCCTTTTGTTGTGTTTATTGTCTCTTAACAAATGAGCAAACATTATTTCTAATACTCGAAGAACACACTTATAGGAAAAAAATGCTTATCCCTATCTATGGGGCTTGGTGGGATTCTCATTTCTTGTTGATAGACTCTTTTCACTTCATCTGGTTTTTCTCGATTCTTTAGAATCTATGTCATTTACCTTTTAAAACCAAACAACCTATTTTACCTGTCATTATATAAAGCCAAGCGGAGAAATATTGATCTTGGAGATGTACATAGGATGAACACAAAACTTTTAACTAGTTATGTTACCCATTTGGACTGTATATAACCATCACCTCAATAAAAAAATATGTTGAAAGTTTGTTAAGTTCTTTTAATATTTTATGAGGGAAAATTCTTCATGCTTTTATTAACCTTCTCCTTTGTTCTATCTTACACTTGGATTAAGTGGAATGACAATGTGATTTTGTGAGAATGGTAGGGGCTTGTGATTATTTTGGCTTTACTTCTCATTAATGATTTGCAGTTTGCACGAAAGACTTTTATTTTGCAACAAGAGTACCTTTTCAATTACCATTTAAAATACCTTTTATAAAAAAAATATAATAAAAACAAATAGATATTATACTTCTAAAAGTTGTATGTTATGCATGAACATAAAAGTTGAACAAACCTATATGAATGCAAGTCAAGACTTAAGGGAGGAATAACCTATCAATGAGCCATAAGAATGCATTCTAATTTTCACACTTTTCCTCAACTTTCTAGCATATTCTTATTGTTACAAGGCAACTACTCTCAACAACATCAATGATTTTCCGCTTCTTTAGTTGAAGCAATAGATGAGAGAAATGCGAGAGCATTCACATGTTTTGGTCTATCAAAACATGAAGCAAGACAATTCTATTTTACAAATGTTATTGTGTTAAAGTTGGGAAATTTAGGGAGTAATGACTATTACAAGAACAAACAAACTAGAAGACCTACTCAATAATTATGTTTTCTCTCGAGCATAGGCCATAACAATTTTTTTATTTATATAACTGGATCCATATATTCTTATATTGTTAAAAATAAGGAGCATAAATTGATGTTTTCTACATGTACTCTAAATAGATTGATCCATCAATCTTTAGATAGGTGCATGTAGGTAGAGATGTGTCTCTTCCAATAGGCATGCCTATACATGACAATGAGGAATACTGATAAAATACAATTTATATTTTTAACACCCCTTCCGTCAACTTTATTTTATCACACGATTTAACTAGATGATGGTGACCACCTTTAACAATTAGGCTTGTTAGCAATCCATGTATAGATGAAGAATAATTATCGTTATTGTCTTCAAAATGTCTATAGTATTATCATTGGTTTAAACTCCCTTGGTTACTTTTTATTTGTCAGTATTCATAACAAGACATCACTCATGGTTATATCCATAAGGAAGGTGAAGGATTTCCAAAGATCCTTGTGATCAAAACCTTCACAAAAATCAATTAGAAAGTGGCGCATTTCCAAAGACATTTGGGATCAAGATCTTCACAAATATCAAAATAGAAGGTGAAGCATCTCCAAAGATCTTTGCAACCAAAACCTTCACAAATATCAATAAAGGAGGTGAAGCATTTCCAATGATCTTTGTGACCAATGTATACACCTAAAAATGGTCACCTAGACTATTAGCCCCTTGCTAGCACTTTTGCTAAATCATAAATTGCTTATTCTTGATCAAATCCTAGTTCTATCATTTATTCGATTATTTTCTATGGGCTAACCATCTTATCCTAAGTTTTTATTTATTTAAAAGGAATATTTCCTCCCCTTTTAATAAATAAAAAGCTCCCACTTTTCCTCTTATCCTAAGTTGCACAAATAAAGCATTATTCTTATTTTATAAAAAGGGAAAAAGCACTTTTTGTCTCATATGGACACAAAAGTCAACTCCTATTTTCCTATTGGAGGATATGTGTGCACATGGATTGCTCCTCTTTCAAGCTCCACCGCTGATTAAATATTTTGCCTCTTAATCTCCATGGTCCATTCCTTCTCATTTCCTATAAAAGAAGAGCTCTTTTCTTCATTCTAGATCCCTAACTTTTTATGCTATTGTTATGCTACAGGTTTTCTAGGTCATCTTGGAGCTTTTGGAGACATTCTTGCATCTAGGGTTTGAAGATTTGGAGCATTGTTGGCATTCATCTTGGATCTTCATCAACACTCTATCTTCTTGTCTTCATTCTTGCATCATCATGGCTTTCTTGCTTCATAGTTAGATTTCATTTCTTGCATAGTAGCTTCATTTTCATGGCATTCTTAGCTTAGATTTCTTTTATGCTTTAGATTAATTCATCTAGTTTAACTAGGAGGCTTTGTAATACTTGCATCTTTCATTTCCATAGTTTAGCTTGCATTTCCATTCTTAATCTAGCTTGCATTGCATTTCATTTTTGATTCTTGGGGATATTGGCATTCTTGCCCTTGTCTTCATTGAATCTCCCATTGCATGGTTTACTAGCAAGGTTATTGGCTAAATAGCTCTAGCTGAGAGCATTCTTAAAACCCTTGCACTCCATGCCTAGGGAGCTATGGATCGATTTGTGAGGGCTCATTCTTGAGTTTCCTTGCATGTAATGATCCATAGAAGTGCACCATTTTAGTGTGTACAACCAACACCTTTATAGATTTAGGCTTCAACAACGATCTCTTCAATTAATTTCAACAACAATCTTTGTGATCAAATCCTACACAACTTTAGTAATGATCTCTACAATTGATGTTGCAATGTCAATGCTCTTTGCAACCAACGTTAAAGCACTTCAAATTCGGCAATGATACTTACAATTAATGTTACAACCATTCATCAATATTCTTTACGGCCAATAATACTTAGGTTAAAAAATGGTCTTTGCAAAATATTACAACCATATCATAATGATCTATGCGATTAATGGTAACTATTCTACAAATATAAGTGCTCCAACTTCAAATCTTGCATACATGAATGCTCCAAATTTAAATCCCATGCCATCAAATGGATAGAATTGAAGTCACCCTTATAATAGTAAAAAAAAACTACATATTAAATTATATGGGTTTATGGTATAGTTTGACCTTACATTAATGTTGTTTTGTTTAACACGAGAATATTTATGTTTGTAAACATTTTGAACAGAATTAAGACCTTTCACCAATAAGATATGTTGATCCATCAATAATCCATTTCTATATTGTCTTTTAGAGGTTGTCTCTCCCACTTTTTTTTCCAACACAATTTCTCAAAATGACTCTTCAATCCACAAATAGTACAAACATGAAGATCCCAACATGTTTTTCTCTTATGTCCTTTTGCCTATGACAATGAGAACACTACATACATTACATTCCTTGATTTGATTTGAACTTGTAATACATCATTTTTACTCCTTTGGCTAGTAACAATCCAAAGCCTTCATTCTTTAGCCCTACTCTTGGTTCAATTAACTCAGCAATTGCTCATGTTTTCCTAAACCTTTCCTTCCATATCTCATTATTTTCATTATTTCAGAACCAATATTTGTTGAAAAGCATATTTTTTCATTATCGTCACAACTAACAAGTATTGTAAATTCAAGTACATTGTTATCTCCAACTATACATTTTTATCAAAAGAACCTTTGACTATATCATATGGTTCAACAATTGAATAATTTGTATCGCATGAAACATTACATAATGTAGACTTAAGACTTTAGACATTGATTTTCTTTTATATATGCTTAAGTAATTGATTGAAAAAATTTAGTTTCCTCTCTTAATTTTGATATTTCTTTATTTTGTAACCTTTTTCCCTCTTATTTATTCATTTTCCTTTCTAATTTTCTCAGGCTTTTCCAAAATGCATTTCACGTGTGTTAACTTATTTTATTTTATTTTGCTCTTTTACCACTCTTTCCCAATGCAAATAATGATTTAAACTGACCTTTCATTTGATCAAGTGCACTATAATTTCTTCCCGATTGCCTTTTACCACATGCAATTTTCATTTGGTCAAGTGCACTACAATTTCTTCCTGCTTGCCTTTTACCACATGTAATTTTCTTCTCGAATTGATAGCTTTTTAAAAAAAACTTCTAACTGTAATATACAGTTGCTACCTTCTAATTATCTTCTATAATCTACATTATCTTTTAAACTGTTCCAATTAGAAGTTTCAATCTACCAACTAATATCTTCAACGCACCTATGCTGACGGAATGAGTGTATGTTAGGTTAAATCATTTTCACCAAATAATGTTATAATCTCGAGTTGCAGCATTACTCCTTACTAATTTTGTTGCACTCCTTTCAAGATTCAATAGTTGAATATACTGAAGTTGAGCTTCTTTACTTTGTCTTGGTCTATTCTTACACTTACTTATTTTTGGCTATGAATCTTTTTTGAATTTTGGGGGCAACTTTTGCTTTACAAAATACTTGTGTGGGTAGACTTAAAAATTCAGTTTCCTATCTTTTGATTGGCTTATGTGGAAATACCTCGCAGTCATCTTCAAAATTTACAAACTATGATCTTCTAGAGCTCTCAAACAAATATCCCTAAAATGATCTTTAGATTTGAATAACTTCTCAATCGGTGGCTAGAAAAAATGTTTTGAAGACAATAATCTATATTCATCTCTTCACATATTTTTTTTCCAATCAATCATCTTCAAACACCTAGGATCTCGTTTGCCTTAATAAAAATGTGACCTGCCATAAAAATTGTATATTCTATATTTTTATGAACGTTTTGCATATGGTAGATAAAATCTGTCAGCATTTGCTTCACAGCTATTTTGTGAGCAGATAAAAAGGTTTATTCTCACAAGCACGTGACTAATTATGCTCACTCCAAATGTCAATGTTTTGCTTGTCTCAGTACCTGCTCATCCAGGTAGCACAACTGAGAAATTTTATTTTAACATCACAACATAGTTCATACCTTCATTTCTCTGATTATTTGTTGTGAAATAAGATTCCTGAGCCTTAATTTTCATGAGAAATCTGTAAGCATTGACTTAACTATTTTTTGGGCGGATGAAAAGGTTTATTTTCACAAGCACAAGTCTACTTATGCTCACCCCAAATGTCTTTGTTTTGCTTGTCTCAATTTCTGCTCAGCCAGGTAGCACAAATGGGGAAATTTTATTTTAACATCAATTCATACCTTCATTTCTCTAATTAGTTATCATTTGTTGCAAAGTAAGATTCCCAAGCTTTTCTTTTCAAGAGAAAAATGACTACATCGATTCTATCACTTGCAGTCTTTGCATTACTTTCAAAAGCCTCTGAAGAATTCTCGCTGTATGTAGATTTCTCATCAATTCTGCAAAGCAAATACAAGACATGTTGCGCAAACTTTCATTGAGCGAGTTTGATGTTTGCATAATTGGCAATCTTTCCCATGACTGATGACACTATAGAAAATGCTAGAGCTATACACAAGGGTCATGGCTTGGATGATGAAAATATCAATATAATGCTTATAGATCTTGCTCTTCATACAACAGAATCATGTCTACGCCTTTTTTTCTTCCTTGTAGTGACTGTTATCTTGCGTGCATGGTTTCCTATATAACTTTTCTAGATAAATAATATTTCTTCAATGCTTTGTTTTGATCTCTAGTAGCAGGACCTCTTTTAAGCTCTGATACCAATTGTTAAAATTAGGGAGCATAAATTGATGTTTTCTGTTTACATTTCAAATAGATGGATCCATATATCCTTAAATAGCTGCATGTAGGGAGAGACATGTCTCTTCCAATGGACATCCCTATACATGACAAATGTGGCATAGTCTGATAAAATAGAGTTTATATTTCTAACCACCATAACCTTTCTACTGTTAAAATGAACTGCACATGATTTTCTTTCTTCAAGTAGAAAATCTGACATATACTGCAAAATCCCCAAAAGTTAAGAATATCTGCACAAATCACAAGAATTATCCGTGAAAATAAATTAAGAGATACTGAAAGATCCAATGTACTTCCGCTGAATTGTTAATTCCATTATATTGGATCTCTCACAACAAAACTGAATATTTTCCCAGAACACTATTGCACACCAAGTCGGCAAATTGGATTTCTCTTGATGAGATTTAGGTCCACCTGCAACCCAAACATATTCAACAACAGAGAGGCTATAATATTTGACAAAAGAAAACATCTTACCAAACAAACAAATCAGGAAGGAAGCATTCATTTTGACACCCCAGGGAGAAGTACACAAACTCAGAAATGTTGCAATAATTACCTTGGGCCCAAAGAGATCGCGTATGTTGTCAATGCCATACAAGATCATAGTAGGTCTGCATAACATATAATTTCATGCTATTAATAATAAATATCAAGAAAATCATGCCATACAAGACTAGGAGGCCTAAAATCTGGGAGTTGAAATGGAGTTATAAGCCTTTACCTTTCTAGGGATAAACCCCATGCAATGACGGTAACATCTTCCGGTAGACCCATAGGAAGGAGCATTTCTGGCCGAAACATGCCAGAATTACCAACCTCTACCCATTTCTTGAATCCTTCATGATAACTACACATAAATAATAAAAACATAAGAGGAGGTGTTTTGAAATGCGATGATTAGTTCCAAAGCCTTGAAAAACAACTTTTACCTGAAAATTTCCATGCTAGGCTCTGTATAAGGATTGTAGGCAGGTTTGAATTTTATCTTGGTCACTCCTAAATTGGAAATTGTGTCAGAAGACAATACGATCCCAATACATAAAAAGAATACAGAATCCAAGACACCTCGAACATAGAAAATTCACTCAATTGGCAAATAATGATAACACTTTAAGGAGTTCAAACAGAAGATGTGAGACTTTAATACTCACCCAAACGAGAAAAGAAATCATTCAAGACACCAATTAAGTCACCCAATGTAAGGCCTCTATCACAAACAACACCTGAAATCCGAAAAGTAAAATGTTAAGAATTACAATTTGTGCACGAACAAATAATACATACTAGAAACTGCAATTTAAAAAGTGACGTGCATATAAGCTGCATATAGGCATTCATGATGTTACTCTATAAATTTCTCATCAAAATAAGATAAAAATGAAAATTCCACGAGTCCATGCACTAATTGTCTGACCTTGAACATGAAGACAAAGCATCCAAGAGTTCAGACAATTTGGACAGTGATCAAGAGAATACATCTTCTATCAAAACATTATTTAAAATGTAAATAGTAGTTTAATATTAGAAATGGTTCGACTTCAACCTTCGATTTGGTGAAACTCGGCAAGATGTGTCCTATCGACTGCCTCATTTCGAAAGACCCGATCAATGGAGAAGTACCGTTTGGGAGTGAAAGGCTTCTGCAGATCAAACAAAACATATCTAATATTCATTAGCTATACCCACTTTAATGACAATCTTCTGAGAAAATGCAGTTGTTGGACCAAATCATGGAAAACAAATCACATCATAAAACCAGAAGAGAGGAGAAGAGTTGATATCCTGAAAGTGAAAGAAGCACCTGGGCTAATGCGTAAAGCATTCTAGATGAAACAGCTGTTGTGTGAGTACGCAGTAAGTTTTTTTCAGCTTCTTCCCTCTTCCAATCATATCCATATCTATATAAGGGATAAGACACGAGATTAAAGAGTGAAAACCATTTGGAAAGCTGGAGTATATATAAAAGGAATCATAAACGAATAATGTATTTATGATTTAGATCATACCCTTTAGATCCATAGCCACCGGATTCGTGCACTTTTTTCACCCTCTCTAAATAATCTTCAGGCAATTTTTGAGTAGATGCAGGAACTGCAAATACCAGCAACCATTAGTTTTTTTTTCACTAACCAAATCCTTTTTAAAATGTATCATATTTAGCAAGAATTTGAATAATTTGGGCTGAGATCACTTAAGTAAAAACCTTTCAGGAAAAAAGTATCATGGGAATCTCGAGCTGGATGCTGCTGTGGTTGGAAAAGAGCATCAAAGTTCCAGAAACTAAAAGATACAGAGAAAGTTGTTTAGGATGATCTATAATACGCATGATCATATGCATTGAATAATCATATGATTTCTACAATTACAATCATAGGAAAATTTTATACAAATAAAAAAATAAGAATGTAGAAACAGTTTAGAAAAAAATTCTCATTGTTTATCAAAAAAACATAGATGCCAAATAAAATGAAATTACAGTAAAGCTGCACAATATTGTAAAAGAAAATTCACTGTATCAGTTTTAGAAAGAAGTCAATTCAATTCCAAAATAGCAAGGCTTTCTAATAATGACACCATTTATGTATGGAATACATCAAGGCTCCATATATTTATTTCTCCAGTTTCTCAGATTTTTGCTACCTGAAATAGTTAAAGAATTAAGATCACCTGAAGCTGGTCTAGAAAATATTTAAATTTTATAACCATCTTTTATCTGCAGGAGAAATGCAAACTCAGCCAATTGAGAAGTAGAGCATAATTATGTGACAGTTAATACCAGAATTAGTGAAGGAAAAAAAATCCTCAAGTACCAGGCTTATAAAATATTTTGATATTCACTATTTATTTCAATATTTAACTTCTAGAAGCAGCTCCGTAGATGATTTTTTTCTATAGACATTGTAATATTGTCTTTTACATTAGACATTATCTATTTTGAACCTCAAAAACTTCTGCAAATCAAAATACAAGATGACAGAACTGGATTTGCACCTTTTTCAAATGTCTACAATTCATAATTACAAGCAGTATGCCGTACTTCACACAGTTATGCAGCAAAATACTTCTAGTCTCATTTTCATAAGAGTCACATAACTACGGAAAATATCCTTTTTCAAATGTTTATAATTCATAATTGCAATATGTAGTAGTTTACACAGGTCTGCAGCAAAACGCTTAGATATTTTTGTAACAATAATAGATCTTCAAAAAGAATGGATGTTGCTAAGCTCTAAACAAAATATTCCTCAACATAAATCCTCAAACTTGAAACAGAAGACAGCAAAAGGCATCTGTCAAGAGTTTAGAAATTACATTTCATGGAAAAAGAATAGTCTCAAGGTTCTTGGAAAATGTGAAAATGAACTATTAACAAGTTTTCCATAAACCCTGAAAAACAGAAGCAAACAACTAATTGTTCACTTAACCCTTCAGATTGAATTGTTTTCAGCTTAAAGTCCTCCCAAATTTCTCATGCAAATAAATGAATAAGATTCCAACACAAGGCAGACACAAAACACTGCTAAGTTTGAACTGAAACGTCTCCATGGAGTGTTCATCTTTGATAGCCCACTTGTGGAGAGTGCCATTTGAAAGGTGAGAGGTCCAGATTCACTGCAGGAATTCCCACAGCAGCATCTCAACAGCACTGTGGCATCTAATTTTCTGTCATACATTATAGACATTTTAAGGGAGAAGGGATGGTGTGACTGTGGGCGCCATTGTAGAAGCTCATATCAAAGAGATTTACATTAGGAATTAATCTCAGGATACAACACCAAAGCTGGTAAGTCTGATGTCAGGATCTATTTTCTTAGGATCTCCTTGCTGCCTCAGCTGATTGAAACGCCATCCTTCTGGCCACCCAAATGTTTTAATTGTGGGATCCTTGGATGAATTCAAGGCAGTGCTGGGAAATCATGGGAAGGCCCTATACAGGTGCCTTCAGGAGCGTACTAGGAACATGGTAATTGCTCTCTCCCTTCTCTTGCAAAATGCTGCAGCTTAAGGCCAGGTCAAGGAGAAAGAAACGGAGCTGTTGGAGCTGCACAAAAGCAAGAGTAAGTAATGTTTTTGGATACGTCTTTCTTTTGCTAGGGTTTATCCCTTCAATCTCATGCATTGTTTACCTTACTATGGCAGCAAAGGAATTTTGTAAGCTTTTTGTTTATATATAAAAGGGATTGCCCCTCTATGCCCCACTTAAGTATCAAAATAAAAAAGATTCCAATACAGAAAATGATAATGATATCTAATCAGATCTTCAATAAATTCAGGCACAGTAAAATAAACCATTTTGAAGTGTTGGAATCCTACCAAACTGAATGCAAATGTTTAAGTAGAAAATATTTAAATATATCATTATTTTGCTTAATTTTCACTACTTACGCTGGTTTGTGGCAACTTTAACAATGAAGACTTGAAACTACTATTAAATCTCTAAAAATGTGTCTTCATAGGTATACAGACCTCCAAAAAGGCCAAAACTGCTTAATTAGATAATAAAATATAATATTTACATCCAAGGGGGTCAATCTCATGTTCTAGCACCATTTTACCATCAATCTTGGGATTAGGGATTATTTTACCATCAATGAAATGATACAATCTTCAAGATAATTTATGAACGTAAATTAGGCGAAAAAGTTTGAAACCCTACATATATAAGCATCAGAGCTAAAGTAGAGGAAATCAGAAAAAACAGTCCTAAAATTTACCCTGTTTTTGACAAATTTTACAGGGGATTATCCTATGCAACAGCTAAAAAGTGTGTATTCAGAGAGTCGCACAATTTTTTTCAGATTAAAAATTCGAACTTTGAAATCAGATTAAATACAGTACTTGCATCCAAAGTTGTCAATCTCATGTTCTAACTCTTGTTAACACCAAATTTATAATAGCCATTAATAATTAATTCTAATATCTAAATGTTAAAAAAATAGAGAATACAAAAAATGAGATCATAATGAATTGTAGAAAATAGATTTTGTTGTTTATATTCATATTTGCTGATTACATAGGCAAATATTCAGTTGAGTTTTTAATATGGCAGTCCCCAAATAATTGTCTAAGTCTGAGATCAAATATTAGCCAAGTCTATGAAGTAACTGACATCAAAATTTATCAGGCTTTTTAAGAGAGCAGTCACCAAATAGTTGTCTAAGTCTGAGATCAGAAATTAGCTAAGTCAATGAAGTAACTGAGATCAAAATTTATCAGAGAGCAATCTAGCTACTGTTAGGAATTTAGTAAAAGTGGAAGCCATTTTGTAGTAGTTCAATATTTTAGAGAGCTTATCAAATCATATTCCACAATTGCAATGCTTTAGATTCCATAATGGCAATCAGTGAGTCCTCTATATGGGGTAGAATTCAACAAAAAGACATTTGTTTAATTGAAGTAAGAGATAAGCAAGCCACTGCTTTTGACAATACCTAGCTTACAACTACTATATTAGGTGGAGACAAATGTTAATAATAAAATTACAATTATAAATTAAAAATCATATATATATATATATCAAAAATTGAATCTATTAATTATTAATTATAAATCTTACATTATTTCTAATTTATAATTTATTATATAGCTATTACTATTAGTATTTATTAATAGCTAAGTTACCGATTCAAATGCGGATGCAAGATTCAGGTGCGCAAGTGCATGAAAAAATTTTTTAGAGGATGCGGATGTGTTTGGATGCGTATATATGTATATATTTATATTTTTAACATATATATATGCATAGAAATGCAAGATGCCATGTGGGTGCCTACCAAAAGCCATCCTAGGCATCCGGATGCACAGGGATGCCTCTGGGAGAATACAAACAATTATTCTCAGCTGTACACTTCTATATATTCACTTAAATTACAGATGAAGTGTGGTAATTCAGACAACTATAAAATTTGGCCGAAGTTCCACAAGGTTGAAAAATTATAAAAAATTGACATTAAATTCGTCTTATATAATTTCATAAATATCAACATAATTTAACATTTATAAAATATAAATCATAAGAAATCACTTTATTTAAAAAGATATATAATTTATCAATACTAAAATAATAATATATTAAATTTAAATGAACTATAATAAATTTTAAAATTATTCATAAATTTATAAGTTAAAAAACTATTAAAAATTTATATTTGTTAATTTAAATAAAAAATATTAATGATCAATCTATTAAAATTTAAATGCTAAGTTTTAATAAAAATTTAATATGTTGTTGATGGCTTCCGGTAGGCACCCACAGGGTATCTGCCTACGGATCAGCATCCATACGCATCCGCTTCCGCCTCCATGGTTGCAAGGCACGCATCGGTATCTTATTAGATTAATAGTTAATATTAATATAAATTTTAAAACTAATTTCTAATATTAAGTATATACTTGTTCACATCAAAATCCCTCAGTTGTAGAGTACGCAGGAAGTGTCCCTGCAACCAATTTGGGTTTGTGTGAGTACGGATACACTCCCCAAAATGCTGTGGGTGCGCACCGGGTGCACTGTGGGTATACTCCCACAAAGCACACCGAATGCACCTAGGGCACCCCTATGCGCACCAACAATGTACCTAGAGCGTACCCACAAGGTAAAAGTGCATAAAACCTTTTAAAAAACAAAAAACAATTGTTTTTTTTTAAACTATAATTATTTTTGCCAATAGCAGCATATTGCGATGGTTAAGGTGTTGTGTTGTTGCTCTTGCCATCAAGTTTCAAATCCCATTGGGGATGAGGTCCCCCATTTGTGGCCTCATCAGTTCATAGCTCCTGGTCAAAGCGTTTACCCCTCTTTCTACTAAAAATAAAAATAATTATATTTTTCTTTCAGACATATGAAAGTTACAATGTTTTGTTTATTTTAAATGGACACTTTCTCATTCGAATTATCTTTCAGACAACCTGCACAGATTATGGATGCACTATTTGTTGGCCTGATTTCGAACTTTATCCTTGTCGTACGACATTGACAACCACGCGTATAGGGAAAGACCGTACGGTAGTACGGCACCCACGGTTGTTCAGTGTTTGGCAAAACATCCGTATAGCAATTTAAAAGGGACATCCGTACGGTGGTTGCATCACAGCAAGCAAAGCAGACCCGCATGGCAGTTCAAGCAAAGACCGTACGATAGAACACATGCTATACGGCGTCAACCAGTGGAAGCACCACGGCAAGATAAGTACTGCACGGCATCAACCAGCATACCCTCATGTCCGTGTGGCACCAGTTGAATGTGTGTACGGTATTGAAAAAAAAAACATAAGGCCGTACTTAATACAATAGGAGGAACAGTTCGGTGGAAGAGGAAATCAATAAAGAGTTCATAGCTTGGCATTCCATACGGTAAGAAGAAAAGAACAAAAGAACTTTGTACAGCCAGGAAAACAAAAGTAGGAAGAATTTGAAAAACAGTTGTTACCGGCAAGAAGGTTCAAGAACTAGCATGGGGTCACGTCAGCAATCGAAAGATTGGAGGCAAAAATTGCAAGTCTCAAAACCAGCAAGCAGCAGTAAAGGCACAAGGGTTCTGCAATCTGGAGTCCACATTGCCGGAAGTATGGATAGTGCAAAGAAGAAAATTCGCCCACGCCTACAGCCGCCGACACAGAAGGATGAAATCACATGCAAGAATATCACCTTCGAAGGGCTACCTGGGCTCGAGTGCCGGACGTGGTGGGAAGAAACTCCCAATACACATTTTCTCAAGGGGCAGTTACGCAGAGCGCAAGTGCACTGGGCAGTCCAAATGCCCTTGTTTTCTATCAAAGAATATGAAGGCCCTCTCAGGGGCATGATAGACACATTTGATAGGTTTAGCAGGAGCAGCACTTTGAAATATTGTGGGACGGAGATACAAGTCAAATTTTCTACAGGCGAGATCTCGAGGGTTTTTGGCATACCTGGCGCGCACAGTAAAAAGATAGACTTGAAGCCCCGAAAAATGTCCCGAGAGGACAAAGAGAAGTACATAAGGTTGGTATCGAGGGATTTGTCTCAACGAGAGTCCCCGGCAACGGCGCCAGATGTTTACCCTCGTGGGGTAACAGACAGAAATTGCATAGACACAGTCAAATACTCAGCATGTAATATAAAAGACTATTGTATTGATATAATCACAAGAGTTTCCGTACATAACAATCGTGTCCTCATCAAAGAGACAAGTTCATACATATAACATCCGAAGGGACACGACCGAACCGTCGCGTCGTAACTGTCACACCTCTCGGTTACTAACAACCGAGATTAACATAATACTTTATTATATGACAACCCATACAACCAATTATCCCGACAACAATCCTTTTAAGATTACTTGTTTGCAGGGTTATAGGATGGTGTAAGCCTATATAGTTTAAATTCAATTGATACTTTTCTTTCATTTCTTATTTGACCAAATTGCTGCTTCATTATGTTTTATCACCTCTAAGAACTTTGTAAGTTTATATTTTTTTCACTCTATTAGGTATTCATTGTGCACACCTTCAGAATCAATCATAGATACAACATATAAAAATTATGTAAAAACTGCAAGTGTCACTGTTTTGGATTCAAATGATGTTGAACTTGCAGCAGCTGCAAATGCAATTGATAATGTTTTTTTCTAAATCCTTTTGATGATTGATGAACTACATTTAAGACAGAAGACAATTTTTTATTGTCAAGTTTGTAATTGTAATGATTTTCATTTGAATTGTGAACCTAGACATATATGATATGGCATATGACTTAATACTGAAATTCTGAACTATCAATTGGCATTTAATATTTATCTTTGGCATTTGCCATTGATCAATGATGAAGTATCATACTATCAAAAGGCTTAGTTTTACAATTTTGTTTATTTATTTATTTATTTTGTGTATTTCAGCAAATTGCTACCATAGGGGGGGTAGCACCCTTTCATTACTTCAAAAGAAAGTTTACATTCATTCACATAGTGTGCAGCAGAACTCGAATGGCTTCAATGATCTCTTGAAGTTGTAGGATTTGTGCCGGAGATAAGGCTTCATTATTGAAGCGTACAAGATAGACATATGTGTCCATTTTGTTATCCTCAAGGGCTTCGTGTAAAACTTCCGCTATCTCCCTCAGTTGCTCACTCTCCTTTTAGACTTTCACACAAATGGCATCACCAAACAGACCTCATTTTGGTTCTTAAGTTATCCCTCTTACCACATCCAAAGCCATGTTCTTTAGCTACAGCTGAACCAGTCACTTAATGGCAATCACCGTATGCTTACAATTACCAATCGTTCGCACCATGTTGTACATGAACCTCTCCAGGATTTTGGCATTATGTATATGCGCTCGCGAAGTTTTCTCCCCCACAATTATGCGGATAACATCTTCCTCAACATCCTCCATGAAAGAAAACACCTCCTTCAACTCGTCGTCGACTGTCTTCTGCTTGCAAGTGCATTCGATGTATGGGAGCAAAATGAAATCTTGATTCCTCTTCGAGTTTGCAGACGAGCTTGTCATTCTACCCCTCACAATTTTGCTCACGGTTTCAAACCATCGCTTGAGATAAATGTATTTTACCAGTCAATCCCCAATCTGTATTTAACTTGTTACGAGCCCAACAACACACATTAACAACGATTCAAATCATCTTTTTCAAATGTCTGTTGGCAACTTGTGATATACGACCCTGTCTATTTTCAGACCACCAGAGCGGAGGCATGCTCATTACCAATCCCAATGCTAGATGCTTGCCATCCATCCCAAGCTGATGCATCACTTGAAATGATTGATGCAACACTTTGATCAATTGCCTGATTCGAGAGGAAATCTGCCTGTTTATTCACTTCTCGATAAATGTGTGAACCAATATTCTCCAATCTCTCCCAACAATTTGCATATTTCATCAACCCACATTTGTGATGTATATACATTATATGTATATATGCAAAGTAGGATCCTACTTTGGAACTCTCTCTCTCTCTCTCTCTCTCTCTCTCTCTCTCTCTCTCTACACACACACACACATACACACACACGTACCCAAACCCACGTACCAATTTCTCGTACCCATGCCCATACCCGTATCGACAACTTAGCAGAATCCATGGGGCGGGGCATGCAGAGAGCTCAGGTCCAATTTAGAGAAGATTCATCGAATGCTTCAACAATATCTCATATGCCCCCCACAATTTAGGATGATTGAGACCCTCTCAAATTTGGTCGATGACCGCTATTGCCCTCCTGCTCCTCGGTTAAGGGTTTCCAAGAGGTTGGAAATTAAACTAAGGGGCAAAATAACAAATTGTTTCCATGCCATTTCCACATTGACTTTGATTCCCTCTTGGAATCAACCCTAATTCTGGTGATTCGACAATCTTGCGAGTTTTTATAGGGTTTCACAGGTTTTTGCAATGATTTTATCATTTTTTTGCCATTTTTTAGGGATTTTAACATGATTTAATGTGCTTTAAATGCAAAAAGTAATTGAAAATTGGGTCAGCAATTTTTTCACAAATCAGGATTTTTTCAGGAAAAAACTGGCTGGCTCTAGGATTTGCGATTGATCAGGTATGATCGCGATTTTTTGCAGATTATTGCTTCTTTGTGTTAAAGTCAATGTATTGTTTAAAAGCCATCTGTTTCCTGATGCAATAACCTAAGCAAATTTAGGGCAGTCAATTTTACATCCAGATTACAAGTCAGGTTTGGATATCATACAAATTAAGCCTTACCTACTTCATTTCTTGCAACAATAAATACCAGTCAATGATATATAATGTGCTTTCTTTATAAAAAAATGGTTTAGCATATAAAGATATGTTTTCTACATATTATTCCCTTGGCAAAAGCAATAAGCATTAGAGAAAATAACTAGATGCTTCCAATTTCCTTACCTACTCTCAACAAAGTTATTTGTTGGCATCTCTTCAAATCTGCATACAGAGTAAAACAAATTTTAATACACAGACAAGAAAAACTTTCCAAAGACACGCACAGAAGTGCAGGCCAACTATTTAGTGTAGTGTCTTTTTTGCAAAAAATGAACAGGTAGAAAGCAGGACTCATGATATCCGATATGAAAGAACTAATTAAAGAACAAACAAATAAATTGAGTTAATAACAAAATAAGTACTGACCCCATTTCTAGAAAGATTTCTCTGAATTGTTGTCGTACCTGACAAAAAACAACCCAGCTCTCTATTAAGAAAAAATAAATTCTTTCGAACAAGACAGTTGCCTTGAGACTATGATTGCCTAAAATATAACACAAATTTAAGACCATTATATTCCTATTATGGGAAGGATGGGAACAGACATTACATACAGCATTTTTTTATTGATGAACCATAGAAGTAAAGATGATTTGTATTATTTATGAAAGAATAATATAATAACATTACCAATTCAGATCACGGGTACAAGAATGGAATGTGTATACCTTCAAAAGGTGGAAGCAAAACAAAGAAGCCAAATTAAAATATTGAACCCATATTAAACCAGGATGTTAAAAGTTATAGAATCCATGAGAAATTATCACAGTCCATTTAACATGGAAAACATTATTACAACCCACTTAACAAAGGAAAAATAGCTGAAAACGTGTCCATAACTTCAAAAACAATTGCTGATGAAAGTGCAATACTGTTTGCCATAGTGAAAATAGCTGTTGATATTCCTTCCCCATGCCAAGTCCATCTCGTAGCTGGTCTTTCCCCTTGTCCACTTTGTACAGTATTCCAGTGATGGGGAGGGGCCATATGGTCACTAAATTTGTATGTCCTTGCTGCTGACACACTGATAATTACCCCATGATAAACCTCGAATTCCTTGACAATTGATTGGTCATCATGCTGAAGACTCCTTATAATTCTTATACTTCATGTTTATGAACTTCATAACTTTGACAAGTCCTTGAAAAGAATCATTAAAATTGGCCAGAGCAAAATGGATGGTGGTTTCAATGGGCTGGAGTTATTTTATATAAATACCATCCTTATTGGGGTTATGAGAGCCACTATTTTGTGTTAAATTGGGAATTCCTTACTAAGGTCCATAAGGTGGTTGGATTTATAAGTGTGGGATGGTAAATGGCTGGTTCAAAAGATGGTAAGGTGGGAAGACTAGGTTGAAGATACAAGGTTTCCTAGTAAAAAGTTAAGTAGTGGAGTTCACTCTTAAAGGCTGGGTGCAGATGAAGCCAATATTGAAGGCCATGGGAGTAAAAGAAGAACTATGAGAAGTCTTACCCTTTTAAAATCGTTGCTTATTGAAGCCAGAGAGGCCAATCTGAGCAACTTTATCTACCTTGCAAATTAGCCCCTCCTCATTCTTGCAGGGCTCCTCTTCTATTACAAGTCTGCAATAGGGGTTACTGAGGCATTTGCATTGACAATAGGGATAAATCCTTTTATAGTTCTATCAAGAAATCTTAACTTCTTATCTTCATTATGGCAAAATACTTACTTCCCCAAGGGAACACATCAATTCAAAAAGGCCTCTTGAATCTGCCACAGTAAAATGCACAAGTGATGTAGATAATTACCTCGTGCATGTGGAAGGATCATTCATGCTAGTGACATTCCCTATATACGAGTCATTTGATGATGGTGTCATGGGCTAAAATCCAGCTGAACTGAATCCTAGATGAGGTGTTTCATATCCTACTTGGACTGTACATATAAGCAGATCATCCTCTTTTCTATCTGCTGGGATCAAAGCCACCATTATTGATTGGGTGAAATCTTAATAGGGACAAATCATGGTTGGAGACAAGTCATGTTCAGGAATGAATGCTGCCCCTGACATGAGTTATATCGCCGTAGCTGAGCAATGCTATCTAAGTGAATTGCATGGAATTTAATGTTTAATTTCTTCCCTTCCAGTTGCATCTTAATTCCTTGAAGATTAACAACAAAGTCATGAGGAATTCAACTAATATTAATAAAGCAAATAGCCAAGTGTTTGGTGTGGCCCAGCTGTTGTCTTTGTTCTTCACATTTGAGGTCCAGCCAAGGTTTAAAATCTGCTTTTTGATTGCCAGACGCTTTACCATTGTGGGGTTATCTTTGTTATCAGGAGTTATTTGTTGAAATTTTCTTAAATTAACTTTGCACATATTACCAACGCTTTTGTTTTTGTCTTACAATTTCTCCTTTGACGCATCATCAATATTGCTGATGGTCGAATTACACGGGTAAAACTGCAGTGAGCTAGAATTTTGCTCCCTGAATTGAACAAGATGACAATGCTTTCATAAACTAAAATATTGGTCACTGATTTGGACGAATATTGGTTTTAGCAATTATTTATGTGTGGCTCTTTTTGGAGGCCCAACATCCATAGGTCAAGGCCTAATGCCCCTGTAAATGCCTCCCTGCTTTTTTGGATTGAAAACGTAAAATGTTTTAGGAATATTGCTATCTTTCAAGTGTGTTGTATTCGGTGTTCCATAACTCGTGGCGAGTCATGCGAGTTCAGGCGGGTCGTGGGCCGTGTAGTTGTTGGCAGGTTTTCATGGCCCGTTGCCATGACTCGATGGGTCATGCCATGACTCCCCAGGTCCGACAGTCATGACCCACGCAGATTGCAGAAAGAGGTTTCTTTATCTTAAAGCTACAATAGTTAATAGTATTATACTTACTCTGATATGCCAGAGGAAGAAGTATGAGACCCCAACTTCAACAGTATATGATTGATGCAGTAAATTTGCATCAATCGCTAAGCTATGGCTAGTGCAAGATGCAAGGCATAGCCCAGAAAATAGTGCATTATAAGTTCAATCAACTACAATACGGTAGAGATTGTCTTAGTGTTATTTTGTATACTAATTTCAATAATATTTTCACACAATTTTCTACTCCTAAGCAGGGATCTTGTATTTGTTGAAGACGGATGTACAAGCAAGGAAAATATATATACATGTAATAGTTAGTAACAATTACATGCCATATATATATTTTCCTTGCCTGTACTTATGTAATGGATGTATGTTTATGTATGTGATCAAATTAGCTTCTATTTGATGATTTTATAGTGTCTTTAAGCTTTATTCAATAATGGGTGTATGAAACAAGTTTTAAATAGTTAAAAATCTCTAAATTTCAAGGGTTTTTTCATTTTGCTGAGTCGTAGCCGAGTCACGGGTCGAGTTGACCTTGCTGAGCCATAGCTGAGTCCGAGTCATGGAACTATGTTTCCTCTTCTTTTCTGGGAGAGGGATAAGGGGGAGGAAAGCTGGGACAGGTTTAATGCCCCTGCCAAAGCAATATCAATAACTTGCCAACAAACTACAGAAAATTGTCTTATTCATAAGACATCACAATTTTCTGATGGATAATGGGAAGTGATTCCCCACTTAAGACAGCGATCAGCATCCTTAAGAACAGCAGGAACAGTGACTATGCAATTAAGATTAAACAGCGATCATAAGGTAACAAACATGAAGGATTAATTAAGAATAAATTGAATTAAGGCAGCGATCTTGAGGGGTTAAGACTTATTAAAAACAACAATTTAAATAAGTCAAGAGCATGTGGAAGAGACGCCATTCTTTGAAAAGGGTGGGTAACCACCTAGGTGACACAACCCTCCAGCAACATAGAAGGTTATTTAAGATGTAGAAAGGCATTATTCCAAGGCATCATCAAGCTATCGGAAAGAACAATGGATCCAGTAAAGAAGAAATCAACTGAGATCATATATATATATCTGTGTGTGTGTTCAGAAATTGCCTTATTTAATAAGACTTCACAATCTCAATTCAGGACTGTTATTACCAGAATCTAATAATTGCTCGTGGTATAAAATTTAAATATTGCTTAAACATTATTTGTCAGAAATTATGTTTCATACATACATACATATATATATATATATATATGATTAGGTATAATATGCATATGTCTGTAATAAATCTGTTTTTAAACCCCCATCATGTATGGAAGGAGGTGTAAGGAAGAGGGAAATCATGAAGTTGTCATCTAAGAAGGCCAACCCGAGTGGATATCCATGTTACCTGCCACTGGGGCCAGGAGGGCAAAGATCCACATTTGGGGTTAGATAGGACAATCAAGAAGCCCCCATTATGATCTCCTCTCCGACTCTACAATGATGGCTCTTGACCTTAGGGGGCTGAAGCATGGATAGGGAAAGCAAATACAAGCACCCCACTAACTAGGCCACCCCGAGTGGATGTCCATGTTGCTCGCCAAAAGGGCCAAGAGGGTGAGCATCCACTCCTGGGCTTGGTGTGAGATGGCTTCAAGCAGACCTATTGTGCTTCTTCCTCCTTACCCCAATGTATAATAAAAATATTTGTATGAATATTATGTGTTATTATCTAACACTTTTTATAAATATTATACAAAAATTGCAAAAAAATAGCCAAAGGCTGTAAGCTTCAACTACAAAATGACAAAAATGTCTAAAAATATATAGCTGTTCCTAATCAACATTTGCCTTCGATAAGACTGTATCAAAATTGGAATTTGAGTCTGGGTCACTACCACTGAGAAGGACGGCTGCCTCATCTAATGGAACCCCAACCAGTCCCTCCTATGCCTCATCAACTTGTATAGTATCTTTGGATTCAACGTCCCAATGTGTGACTAAAGTCTATTGATCTTGTAGCCGCAAGGCATTATAAACAACCGCCAACTTTTTTATTCATCTAAAGGTAAGGTTGTTCCTCTTGATTGACTTAGTGAAGCTATATGCAAACCAATTCCTCTCTATGATAGAGGAAATGACAATCTATGAAAGGAAGTGAATGACAAGCAACCTCAACTCTAGTGCATCCTTGTCATAACACATCCACCATCCAAAAGGGTTGGTTTCAACTCCTATAGTTCTATATGTCTCTGCCTCTAGTTTGTTGAAGGCTAGTGCATGGAGATGACAAAGGCTAACAATTGTTTGAAAAAATTAGCAGACTTCTCATTAGCATACATTTTTCAAACGGCCTACATGAGCCCTTCTTCACCTCATTATTATGAGATAAAGACACTAATTAGCATTTAGAGAATTGGCTATCATATGAGATGGAGTGTTCATAGTGTTCCACCACTACCTCACAATGGGCCTAATATGCTCCTCAAAATCTCAAAGTAGGATTCTCATTATGAGTGTCTTTCTTTATCCATACAAGCATTCTATCAAATGTTTCATAAATCTCTCCCACGCCAAAAAGTCTATATCAATATATCTTATGACTTGCACAATAGGTGCCATGAACAAGCAAACATATCTACAACTACAAACAAGTTATAAATGATAAAATTTCAACAAACATCAAGACTCAAATGATAGAGTTAATGTTATTACAACAAAGAAAATAAGTTATGATTAGAAACATTAATAAATTAGCTTTATAAAAGTTTAATAATACAATCAACACCTTTAACCTCATTACGGACCACCAATTATAGTTAAGGATCTTTTGTTTCACACTACTTCCTTCACTTGTGTTTTCCTTTGGCCATCTAACCCACTCTGAAATAACCATCACTAATTGTAGAAACTCTTGCACCTCAACCATCCTATCTAACAAAATGAAACAATTGGCATACCTACTATCCAAAAGCTTCAGGAATTTCTTCATCTAAAAAGTCCTAAACAGAGCAAGTGCGGTGTGATCATTACAAATGACATCTATATGTCTCTAACTTCAACCACCATTGCCTTCAAAAAACATGGGATCCAAAAAGGTGCTTGTAAGCACCCTCCACCATTAAACTAGCTAACTTACACAGGTTGAATCAATCACCACTTGTATAACATTAGAGGCCCTTAACCCTTTTATGGCATCCTTCAAATTTTGAAAATAAAAGTTTGCATTCTTCCTCTTCCTTGAACAATTTTAGTTCTAAGAAATAAAAACCAATCCGATATATGACAACGATATTGATGAGTGACTGACATTTAATATCATTCCACCCATTCAAAATGATAGAGCAACTATCCCTTATCAGAGTTTGTCTCAGTTTTTTCCTTCAACACACTCACCTTTGAATATTCTTAATGAAAAAAGGTGACGCGTGGCTTATGTTCTAAAAGGGAAGGAAATGAGGGACCAACAATAATTACATCTTTGAAGATTTGTTTCAAATAAGGAGAACATGTCACATAAAATGGTATGGCATGGCAATAAAAAAAATTAGCAATGCAAGGCTCAACCACCCCTCATAATTGTGCATCAAATATCCCTACAAAAGTAGTAGCTCTTTCTTTCCCCACATAGAAATAGAACCCCCACCCCTCTGACATCTAACATCTATGGTTTGGGTGGGCAATGACACACTAGGTTGCAAAGACTCCATTTAAATTACCTTATTTCCTTCCTTCCCCTCCATGTGCAAATTAGTCACCTCAGTCTTCTTAACTAGGGTTATATTTTCACAACCTTTTACCCATAGTCTACTTATGCACAAAAGATGAAAACAACCTCTTGTGTAGCTACCCCTTTAATCTTTTGTGTGCTGCGCAAATGACATAGCCATACTCCCCCCTAATTTATTTTTCTTGTCTTTGTCTACGCATGTTGCGAATTGAAAATACAAAATTAGATTAAATGGGCCTTCTGCATATATTTTGAGTTCAAAAATCCATTTAAATTGGTTATTTGAATTCACAATCTGGCAAGTTTTGCAACTATGGGGCTAAAAATGCTTGGGGCATTGAAGTTGTGCTTAATTCCACCGTAAAAACTCACTGAGTACTTGCGAGCCAACAAGCCCATCAAATTACTCATTGTCAGGTTTATCAAAAACTCAAGGTAATTTTAGCTGCAAAAAATTGTGATTAACCTGCAAAACTCGCGATTATTTTGGAAAAAAATCACCCAAAATTGCTATAAATTCTTTTATTTTCACTTGCAGTTAAAAAATTACTGTTTATAAGCATTTTTGACATGTGACTAGCAATTTAGAGCACATGACTATTGATTTAGAGCATCCATTTTGAGTCACAGAAATTTTCAAGTTTTCATGGATATTTTTTTATGAATTTGTGGCACATGTTAGAGAATGCCATTTATCATTTTTTTCCTTCAAATCAAAAAATTTAAAGTTTCTTTTGCAAGTTCAAATGACTTGCAAGCTGTGAATTTATTTATCATTGTTTAATATCTCTGTTACTTTCTATGTTGGAGCCTGAAAGTTTGGGATTTTCACAATTAAAATTCAATCCTGCAAGCCATTTTAACTTGCAATGTGTACAAAATTTCATTTAAAAGACCTGCATGCTTGAATTTTCATGATTATAACTGTGAAAATTCAAGCCTGTTGTTTTAATTTGCAATATAAACAAAATTTTAAAAATTCATATTATTTCCAGTGTCCACAACCAACATTCTATTAAATGACCTACAAGCTTGAATTTTCACAATCATAACTATGAAAATTCAGACCTACTAGTCATTTGACTTGTAATATGTTTCTTTAATTTAAACAACTTGCATGCTTCAATTTTCACAATTATAAATGTGAAAATTCAAGCATGCAAGTTGTTTAAATTTGCAATACAAACAAAATCTTAAAAATTAATATAATATCCACAACCAACAATCTATAGAATATTTGAATCATTGATCTTTGAAATCTTTCATACATTATTTTTAAGTTAAGGCTACTAAATAGGGCATTATTAAGAATACACTTCGGACGTGTCCCCTGCCCTGGAAGAAGACGTCCCTGTTCCCTAGGTGTTTTGGGGATGGAGAGACGTCAAGGGGACATCCCCCTGTCGTCCCCCTATCTGGGAATTCATAGGAAACAAGGGAAACATTCCCATGCCATTTGGGGATGCCTATCTGTCTCCGAGACAGTCGAGGAACATCTGAGACGTCCCTAGGCCATCCCAAGGACAGCTAGTCGTCCCTGGCAGCTAGGGAGTATTGTAGTTGTTGAGCCATTTTTATATTATTGATTTTGGACTTCTGTTATCAATCATATATAGCCACATGTTAGCTCTTCCTAGTATCATGTTGTTTGTAAGGGGTTTAACCATTAGAAATACTGTAAACAATTATTCTAGCCACCGCACCAATGTTTTGATTGAGGTTTTACATGATTTATGATGCTGCAACTTCCTTTCTGCTTGCATACAATTTGATTTGCGCAAATTAATGAGGGTTTCTTCCTACAGTAGAGTTGTACAATCTATTGGAACTCAAAAAAGTTATTGTATTGCTCAATTAGAGGTTTTAGATTCTTTAGCTCCTTACGAAAATAGTATGGTGCTGCAAAAGCATGGTGGTAGGTTCATAAGATAGCCTTTAGCATAGCAAGAGATTGAAGATATTCTCAAGCATTGGAGAGAAAACGCAAATTTCCTAACAAATCAATAAGAAGCATAATGTGACTTGGTTGAATTCCTTTCCTAATCTAATTCAAGAGTAGAAGGGTGAAATTGTCATGCCCCGCCAAGGGTTTATATATATATATATATATATATATATATAAGGGCCAACCTAAGTCAAGGTTACATATAAATACATACTGATTGCCAATAACAGAGGGCAGCGATATAGTATTTAAATTAAATAAGGACCGACTAAGATCAACTGGCCAACCTCCACCTATAGGCAAATTGAAAGTATAATCATGTATGGCCGGCCTCTTATGGAAAAGGCGCTTCTCTTCATTGGACCAACCAAAGAAGTAATTAAGAATAATAAATAAAATGAAGAGTTGCGTCCCTTGCAAGGAAAGAGTTGTGACTACATTGAAAGATATATTTAGGAAGACAATTCACTTGTTGAGGGGGGAAAAAGAAGGAAAAAAACTATAGAATTCAGATTTAGGGCAGAGCAGCAGAGCAGACTTCTTAGCAGTAACTGCTTGTTTATATTGATTATAAACAAAAAAACAGAAACAGCAATTATATATTATAAAGTAAAACTGAAACCGATTAATATACAAGCAGGCAGCAATTATAAATCACAAGCAGCAATAGTTAATCCAAGAATAAGGAGGTGCAATTAAGGAATCAGACAACAAGGCAGCAGCAGAGAAGATATATATATATATATATATATATATATATATATATATATATATATATATATATATATATATATATATATATTTATTTATTTTCAGCACTAGCATTAATCAAATAGTAGAACAGAACATCGATATGAAAGAAGCATCTGATGAGACTTCTGATACAACTAATAATTGTGACACTGCAACCAGCAAGGAGATCATACAGCAGTACATCTCCAATCATCACAAATCATAAAACCTTCCTCAGTGAATCAGCCCGAAGACACAAGACACCAGCAGATAAAATATCACATATTCAGACACCAGCAGGAATATAGAATATTGGACACTTAGCAAATAATCAGATCGAACTGTCATATTTTAAATTTTTTGATTTCCAGTGCACTGCAACAGTCCATCAAAGAGTAAAGAAGGAATCTGCACTAAGGGATAATAGCTTAAGGGCACCCTGCTACAGAGGCAAGTAGGGAGAATAGCTATTAGGGCACCCTATTGCACTATGAAAAGGAAAGAACGGCTAAGGGCACCCTATTGCAATTTCCCTTCCAACCCCTACGTTGAGGGACTGTTGATGAATCCAAAGACCTCTAACCATGTAAGAATGGAGGGGGATTGCATGGAGGGAGAGCAGCTGTCTTAAAGCACCCTACCATGCCTCATCTCATATCTTATATGACTCAGATCCACATGCCAATCAGATTAACATACATATATGCATCTTTGTATGCGAGATTAATACTTAAGTGTATGCCTCTATGGTATAGAATAGATATACATACTATGTGAAATCCACCTTGCGAAAGAGAGGGCCTGAGGTGTAAGAGAAGGGGCGTGAGGGCTCATAAGTAGGCCTTCCTATAAGGACCATTGTGGCCTAGGACGAAGAGGGCACTTACAGAGTCAAGTAGCCCCTTACATCCTTTGCCCAACTTGACAAGATGGCAACTACCTATAGTGAGACGAGACATGGTTGGGGAAAGCAGGTACAAGCAGCCAAGCAAGAGGGCTGTGGTAGACATCCAATCTTAGGCTTGGTTTAGAAATGGCTTTAGGAAGATCTAGCATGTCTCTTCCCCCAATGTGTTTATGCTCTATAAATATAATTTGGCTTGATTAACCCTAATGCTTAACTATATATATATATATTCCATGTAATTGCAAGATCCAAATCCAGGATCGTATTACTGAGGAAAGATTTATTGGGGAAGATGTAACCCTAACCCTAACTTGTTGTGATTGTAATCTTAGGGCAAATTAGGAAGGGGACATCACAAAAATCATGGATCTCCTCACTTGCCTCCCTAAGGTTTGCATTCATTTTGTTGATAAACTAATTAATTCTACACACTTCTTTGTTATCCCCCCTAAACTAGTCAACTTGTTTTTCAAATAAATTGTTAAGTTTCAAGGGCTGCATAAAAATGTTGTGGAAAATGCTCTCATGATTTACTTATATATCTTTATATGTATATATAGGTGTGTGTGTGTGTGTCCCTTGCCATCCCCTAAAAATGGCCCTTGGACTGTCGTCCCCAAAACACGTCCCTTGCCATCCCTCGTCCTCATCCCTTGCCATCCCCCGTCCTCGTCCCTAAATCTCCATGGAACATAGGGTATTGCTCTTTTTTTCATGTCTCCCTTTTGCTAGGTTTCATTGTTATTTTTTAAAAAGGAATATGGCTTCCAAAGATAGAACAATTGGTGGCATCCTTACTAGATACATGGGACACCGGGTTGGAACAAGAGGTTGTTTGAATCCATTGCACTAAGAGTGAATGGTGGCCTAAATTGACTCGAATATCACCTTACACGGATCCCTTGCCAAGATGTCACACCATATACAGTAGTTGGTCCACAAGTTAAGGAGGTGAAAGCACTCCTTATAGTATATGAGAAAAGGCAATGCAAAAGTAGAGAGAACAACTAAGGCAATAGCAGTCCCAAGAGAGATATGAAGCTTTTCTTCTATTTGGCCACAGATATGAGGACCATGAAGTGTGGACAAGGATAGTTCTAGCCTTTTGGTTCCTCATAACACTCTTGGTGTGCAACCTTCATTAAAAGCCACTACATATAATGGATTATCATAACATGAGGTAAAATTGGCACGTACAAGATTTTGGTGCTACAAAAATATTTTGTTCAATGTTGTATCAAGTCCTTATTTGGGAACAATCAGTCAATGCTTTTACCATGTCAGGTAAAAAGTTCAAGCCCCAAGTCATCATGTGTTGAGTGGACCAAGTATTGCAAGATGAGGTCCAAACCACACACCAAATAGAAGAACAATAGAAAATTTGGGAAACAAAAAATTGTAAAATTTTATCTAACAAGTAGACAGGTGGTAAAAAATATGATACTCACCAACTTTTTAGTGGCTTAAGGGGGCAGGCAATCTTTTTAATAATTGATGGCTCCAACAAAATATAAAATGCAGAATCCTTGCACAACATGTTGGATGAGGTGGTGATGGAGGTGGACGTGGAAAATGTCATTCATATACTGACTGAAAATGCAGTTGCATATGTGGCAGTCAGTAGACTTCTAGAGGCAAGGCACACAACATTACTTTGGAGCAGACTTGACCTACTCCTGAGGAAAAGGAAACTAAGTTGGGCAAAAAATGTTGGTAGAGATTCAAGGAATATCACAAAGCACATCTACAACCACACATGGGTACTAAATCTATCTTGTGCCAAAGCCAGCTTTCATCAACTTGACTCAACAAACAATTTCTACCTTTTACTTCTCTCAAGTCATAAACATTACTTTCAATACATTTACCCTCAGCAATAATCTTTCCAGAATCAAGTTTCCTTATCTCACAACCTTGAGCATTGAAATTTAAAGAATAGTCATTATAACATAATTGACTAACACTTAGAAAATTATACTTTTAACCATCCACATACCACACATTGTTTGCTTCTAGCATACCATTGATACTCAAGGAACCTTTACCTCATATTGGTGCTAAAGATTTATCTCCAAATTTCACTGGACCACCATTCCATTCTATAAAAGTAGAAAACTTGTCTTTATCACCAATCATGTGGTTTGAACAACCACTGTCAACAATCCAAAGATTCTTTCATAACATGCAATGCTATAACAACAAAAGATTTGTTCTCTTTCTTTCTCCAAACTTTGTTTCCTTCTCTGATAACCTATTTCCTGAATTGACAAAACTCAACTAACAATTTCTTGCAGTATGTCCAATATTTTGACATTTAAAACAAATCAAGTTGAAATTTCGTAAAGTATTAAACAAATTTGGACTTACACAATTAAACCTTCTTCGTGGCATAACTCTGCAGTTTACTACTTTGTGACCAAAATAGTTGCAAAAATTGCAATAACCATAGAATGAGTAAAATCTTCTAGGAAACCACTTCTTAGCTTCAACAAAATTCGTTTTACCATTTGCACTATTTGAACTTTCTACCTTTTTAAACCCTAATCCTATTTTGATGCTAGTGTCTCGCAGTTGAGCCAACATATCACTTAGCATTTCTGAACTTTTTGTGAATTTCATTTGCTTATCAGGGATCATAGTTTTTTTATTTCATTTCTTAAACCAACTACTTCACTTTCTAATTTAGAGCAATTTTCACTTTTAAGAACAAGTTTAGAACTTACTACTTCTTTCTTTTAGTTTCTTCAAGCTCAACTTTCAAATTAGTAATAATCTCAATTTTAGCATCAACATCCTTTGAGAAATCTGCATTACCTTTTGAGACTTATGCCAAATCTTTTTTCAACGGGTTGATTTCTTCCAATGCGCATACCAACTCTGTTTCAAAATCAACTTCATCTCCTAAATCACTACTTGAATCACCATCACTTTGATCTGTAGAACAAGGTCCTATTGCCATTAACAAAGTTTCATAACCATCAGAATTAGAATTGTCAGTACTATCATTTTTAACATACAAACTTTTCTTTTTCTTTGCATTTTTTTTCGATTTGTGAGCAAATTGTTTCTTCTTATAACCTTTTTCTTCATCGCTGTTACAATTAGGACACTTAACAGCAAAATGACCACTCTTTCCACAATTAAAACATTTCATAGGTGATTTTCCTTTATTTTTACCAAACCTTTAAACTTTTTAACTAGGTTTGCCAATTGTTCTTCTAGATCTTTTGATTTTGAACTTTTGTCCTCTTCCTTCTTAGTTGCCTTGAAAGCAACTTCCTTTTTTGTTTCTACATCACCTGTCATTCTCATCTCATAAGCTGTTAAAATACCATGTAAATCATCCATTGTTATTTTAGTGAGATCCCTAGCTTCTTCTATAACAAAAATTTTAGCATTATATCTAGAAGGTAAAAAACATAAGACTTTTTGCACAACAGTTGGTTCTTTTACTTTTTCACATAAACCTTTAATTGCATTCACGACTTCATCAACTCTTAAAAGATAATCTGCAATGCATTCCTCTTTTTTCATTTTTAATTCTTCAAATCTGGCTTTATATGTTTGTAATTTAGCATCTTTAACCTTATCATCCCCTTCATAGATACCCTTTAACTTATCTCAAATTTCCTTAGCTGTTTTACAATGCATAACCTTAGTAAATTCATTATTAGCTAATCCACATAATAATGCATTTCTAGCTTTAGGATTGTTCTCATAATCCTTTTTATCTGCAGGATCAATTAAGGGAGCTTTGGGTAAAGTGCACCTATTTTCAACAGACATCCAAGCATCATAACCAATTGAAGCTATGTAACTTTCCATTCTATCACTCCAAAAAGCATAGTTTGTTTCATCAAACAAAGGTGCCTTATTTGAAGATGCTCCTTCAAAATCGGCCATGTGTTCTAATGACAGAATCTGCTTAGACTAATTAGGTCTTTTGACAAGTACTAGCTCTGATACCAATTGTAGAACACAAATTCACTACTAAGAGGGGGGGTGAATTAGTAGTGAATAAATCATAGAACCAAATTTCAATTTAATCCAAACTCCTTCAAATTGATTAGTTTGTACTTAGAGCATCAAATCAGAATATTAGGAAAGCACCATGAAATCAAGAAACAAGACACAAAACACAATGCACAGGAATATGACATGAAAACCCAATGCAGGAGAAAACCACGGTGAGAATCGCTGCTAGGATCTACTGTCCTAATCCAGCCTTACAAATCTGAACCAGTTACAAAGTTTAAGGGCTCCAACCTTTAGGAGCATCAACTCCTACTCTCAGAGTTACAATTCTCTCAAATCTGAGCACCCACTCAATTCATAAGAGCATCAACTCATTTACAACAAAGAAATGATTTAAGAATCAAGTTACAAATCAATACAAATTGAAAGCATGTCAAATCAGTTACACTTCTGTGATCTTTTAAATTATCTGCAATATTTCTCTGCTCAATACAATCTGAAAGAAGACTTTCTTACAAACTGAATTATATGTACTGTTTCACAAAATATATTTTCAATGACATGATGCAAATATGAAAGTAAATAATTTCATCTGAAACAGTCTGTTCAATCAAGTAATAATCTGAATCCTTTCAAAGTTAGAACCAAGCAAATATGAAAAGGAATCTGTTTGTAGCTTGACTTCAAACTGAATATATTACCATGACTCTGAAATTCATAATACTCTGTACTAATCATTCATTTCAGTCTGAACAAAATATATCTGAGATTTGTTTTGAAAGCATATACCTGTGTTCAGACAATATGCAGTCTCTCCTTATCACCTTACTTTCAACAGCAACACTTTACAAATCTATATATTACTGCAACTCTTCACACACACTTAGTTTTTCTTCAAAATGCTACTGTACAACACATCACATATTCCTTCCTTCAACACTGTTGTCAAATAATATCAATATAGATATCGCAGTTGTCCTCCAAATGAAGAGTCTGGACTTATTTAAACTTGAAGATTGGTTATTGCAGTTTCAACTATTTTCCAACTGCTGTTGACATGGCCCAACAAAACTCTTATTAATTCTTAATTTATCGGGCTAACACAGGCACCCAGCACAATTAAAGTCCTGACAAACACATAATTTGTCTTCTTACCTTACAGCTGTAATATTTTCCTTAGTTCAGTTGAAATAAAAAACTTGTGATTATATTGTTTAACAAGACACATGTTAAACCTCTGTTGCTGCTGTGCTGTGCTTTCTATGCCAGATCTTATGTCAAAAACAAAGTTTGACAAGGCAAAGGACGTCGTTTAGCATTAGTCTTTCTGTTTTTAAAGTCATTTAAACCTATAATCATAATCGCTGAAGTCGTATTGTTCCATATCATTCGAACATGACTACCAAACCCGACTCTCATATTCACAGGGCACGTTTGAACAAACTCTCATATTCGCAGGGCACATTTGAACGAATCTGGAACCCGCGTTCACATACAGAAGACTATGCCGGTAACAAGTCTGCAAAGTTTGTGGTTATATATTCTCACCAAAGGCATGTATCTGAATTCTGAACAAACTCAGCTTCAAACATTTTAACTTGAAAGTCCCATACGTAAATGACAGATGTATCCATACACAGATATAAACTGTTATTATGAATCAGAACTGAAAAAATACAATGTTTTGTTTATCAATAATTGACATAGCATATTTTGACATCAATGACACATGATCCAACAGGAAGCATTACCTTAAGCAAAGGATGTAGATAGCCAGCTTCGGTAGGTTGCCCAAGCGCATTGAAGTTGTACTCCTTGAACTCCAAGTCCTGCCAATTACCTCTGGGAAAAGCAGCATTAATGTTAATTAAAAGAGATTGCATATTCCCAACCTCAAACTAAAGTGGAAAAGACTGTCATGCAGGAAACCAACATGAAGCAAGTAAACAAACAAAAAATGCACAACATGTATGTTAATAATTCCATTCTCAAAAGAACCATCATCACAAAAAAGTATAAGGCATTAGAAACTTGAATAGGTTTCTAGATTTAATAACATATATTATCCGCCACAGAAAATCTGTACATGTGAACTTACCAATAAAACAAGGGACAAGATGAAGTTCAACTGGGGATTAAGTTCTCAATCTCTCGCCCTACCTCCCTCTCATATAGATTATCTTGTGTTTCGAGATCCTGGTCCATTTATTTTCTGAGAGGGTTATTCAAAAGGCAGTTACATTTCCACTTTCTGGTATATTACGTATGTTAGAAGTGAAGCATGAGAACAAAAACTCTCATGTACAGACTTGCACATAGAACATGCACATGTATAGGAAAAGATTCTGAATGGCCACATAAAAGTGTAAAATCTTGAAAAGCCATGCACAATAATAAGCATGCAAAATAATCAGTAAAAGTTTCACTAAAGAATGTCATGTAGACTTGCACATAAGCATGCATGTGTAAAGAAAAAGATTCCAGAAAAAATGGCCACTAAAAGTGTAAGATGCCATTAAATCATGCACAATAATATGCATGCAAAAGAACAAGAAAAAATTTACCTAAAGAATGGCTTAAAACCCGAATTACCCAAAAAAAGAAGGAAAAAGATGTACCAAAATAATAATGGGTTATGACATAGTAAGCTACATGATGCCCGGTTATGAACTGGTAAGCATTGGGTTCAATACCAAAACTGGCTATCAAAGATTAATTAATACAAGTCCAAAACAAAAATAATACCAAAATTTCAAGGGCATCATCAGAAACCCGAAGCCTGCCTTACTGCTATAAAAATTAAAATCATTGTCTGTGACTGGTTTAATAGGAAGCATCGATAACACCCAACTGTAAGCTTCCTGTGACTTGATGCAATAAAACCAACAGATATTGAAATTTGAAACAGCTAAAGTAGAAACTCAAATTGGCCGACAATACAATAAAACCACAAGAAGGTAAGCATCAAAGTGAGAGCCAATTGGAGGGTAGGAGATTGAGCTTTCTTAAGGCTTCAGCATTATAAGAAAATACCCCTTATAGGGAAAGGTGTAGAGAAGTCTAGACCTAAATATTACTGGTTTTATGATCTAGAATGTCAAACAAGAACTAATATTCATAATAGCATTCAGTTTCATGCTTGATGAATGTAATGGGAAGATTTCTGAAAATTTCAATTTCCCTACCACTTCTACATTATAAAGGCATATTATTATTATTCCAGAATATCTAATCCAATGCAAGGATTTGCCAATGAGGGATGCTACTATGGATGGCCTAAAGCAATTCAACTGCGTAATCATCATAGTGACACCTCAAGACTGCTCATTAATTTCAGCCAAGTAGAAAGGGCTGAATTTGGGTCTTGTTGTGACATAATCACACATCACCTCATTCCAAATGGAGACCCCCAATTTCTCAGTTTTTAGGGTTTTGTTTAAGTGTTTCAGTTTCAATCTTCAATCTCTTGCCAGTGCGAAGTTTACAAGTTCAATCCAAATTCAAGGATGTCAAAAAGTAAAAAAGAGAAAGCATGACCAAATGAGTATTTTGATGCATCGACATTGCTTGAGATCAATTCTAACAACTAATTTTTTAGGAAGACTTGCTTTTTCCTACTTTTTTGCTTATTCGAAAGTTTTATTTTTGGCATTTTAGGGCCAACCCAAGAACCTGCTTTTTTGTTTGCTTTTTCTAAATTTAGAAAGTTTCTTTTTCTTGCTTTTTTGAAATTTCTATTTTGGGAAGACCAAAAGTTGTGAAATCGCCTAAGTGTAAAATTCTTGTTTTCAACTTCAAGTTTGTCTGGGATTTCATGAAAAAGCATAAAAGGTGGTGAACGGTTCCGGATTTCAAAACAAGGAAAAGCATTCAAAATTGTGAAAATTCTTAGAAACTCCTTGTTCCAATATCAAATTTATCTTGGAAAAGTCAAGAAAAGCTGTAGAAAAGAGCACTGATGGAAGTATGTTGATTACTGAAATTTGGCGCTGTCTGAAAAATTTTAGGATCTTCCAAAATCCAAAATCTCCATTATAACTCCTAGAATTCTGAAACCACTCTCAAACATCCTAACAATATTTATTAAATGTTATATTTATGTAAATATTCCACCCTCCAAGCTCGAAATTCCATAAGTCCACACCAAGTCCGTCCACACATGGAAATTCTAGAATAAAGCAAAGATAAAGGATTGACTTGGAATGAGAAGTTCTAGAAGAAAGCAAAAAGGATTGACTTAAAGAAACTTCTAGAAGAAAACATAAAGGAACAACTTGGAATGAGCTTCTAGAAGAAAGCAAAAGAAAGCAAAATCTCAAAGAAAAAAGGAAAAAAACAAGTTTTCTTTAAATAAAGCTTCTCTAGGAGAAATTGACCAAGTTCAATGAAGGATAAGATAATTTATTAATGTCCAACAAGGGACCACATAAAGGGTCTAAGGGACTAAAAGCATACAACAAGGCGATTGCCAACAACAGGAACACCAAACGGTGCCCGAGGAAAGAACAAGCAAGAAAGCAAAAGAACCAGAAAGAGAAAGACTACAAGCCCTTCCCAGACGAGAAGTAATCTAGCACTGAAGGATACAGTCTGGGGCAAGAGTGAGCCCCGGACCATCTTAGAATACCGCTGGAGGTGGGGTGCCGCTGTCGAGTGTAACCTCTACGAGGCCTCATAGACCTAGTGTGACCAGAAGTAGAAGGGTTGAGTGGTCACTTTGAGTCCTAAGCCAGGGACATCGAAGTGAAAAAGGAGGTGATAAGATGATCCGAGGTCTGACTCGATGGGAACTGAAGCTGCAAAGTGTGGTCTTGCAACCGCATGGCCTCTTAAAGATAAAGTGCAAGACAAAGCTAATCGATCTATCTAATAAAAGAAGAAAGGGATCTGCACTCTCTGAGCAGGCAATGAAACCTCCCTCTGATCTCGTAGTAGATGGGGCAACGGAAGCTAAAGTGTCTCCGTTTCCGCCTCCAACAAAATGCAAAGGCGGCAGATCAAATCTCCTATGTCAATCTAGTGGTCTGTCTGGATGCGGAGCTAGTGGGAGCCAACTCTAAAAGAACCCAAAAGGAAGCCAAACCATCAAGAAATCGCTGAAGACCTTCCGGGGAGGAGACCAAAAGAACCACATCGTCGGCAAATATAACGGAGATCATAAGCATGTGCAAGTAACAATTGTCGTCCGGGAGTGAGAAATCCCGAAGGAAAGCCTCGAGCTCATCAATGTATATGCCAAACAAAGTAGGAGGAAGAGGGCAGCCTTGCTTCACCCCAATGGTGCTCTGGATCGGGTCAAGAAAAACCTGCGGAGTCCTAAACCTGCCAACCACACTCATGTAATCTCATGATAGCCATTAGGAGAGTCTCGGAAATCCCATGTCTCTAAGCCTCTGAAAAGAGCCACCCGAGGAAAAGAGTCAAACGCTTTGCGAAAGTCCACAAAGCAGCAATAGGCTTTCGTCGAGCGGTGTCGAGCCTCCTCAATGATAGTCCGCGGAGTCAGAATGTGGTCCATGGTCTGAAAATCTATACAGAAGCCAACCTACCACCTCGCACGACAATGTCACCGATCAAGCTCCCTGGATAAAATAGTGTTCAACACGGTGGTGTAAAGTTTAGCAAAAGTGTGCCCAACCATGGTGGTCCTGTAGTTGTCGGGGTCCAAGACCAACCTGGTCTTATGAATCAGATAGATAATATGTTGCGACCACGAATCAAGAAAACCAGTACAAACCACTCTATTAAAGAGCACTATGAGAAAGGAGCCCAAAACTGTGATACCAAGTTTGCAGAGTTCCGCTTGGAACCCTTCCTCATTTGTTGTCCTGCTGCTACTCATGAATATAACCGCCTCACAAATGTTGGAGAAAGTGAAGAGATGGCAATGGGGCGGAGGGGTGAGATGGAGAGAGGGCTGGCCGGGGATATCAAAGAGAGTGGAGGTGTGCGAGACCAGAGAGCAATGATCTAGGGTGGAAGGGGGGGAGGGTGGCAAGGGAACAAAGTGCGCCTAAAGAGCTTGGGGGATTGCAGGAGAGAGGCACAGAGCGATCTGCACTGCATCGTGAAGTAAAACCGCTTATTTTGGGGAAGAAAGCGGCTGTAAGAGAGCATCAACTGGGTGAAAGAGGGGGAAATTGGCATTGTATTCATTCACAAACAGGAAATTGCAAGTTCATCCTTCTTGATATCATCGTTTCCTATAAATACAATGTATTCATTCACAAATAGGAAATTGCAATTTTGGAGATAGTAGTACTTTTCAGATTACAGAGTAAGGTAGAGATTTTGGGCAATTTTCAGATTGAAATCCATGATATTGATGATCATTTCCTGGAATTTTCATGTTTGTTGACGAATTTTTATTCAAAAGTTTGATTTCTTTCAGGATTAGAGGCGATTTTCAGATCATTTCTTGGAATTTTCAAAGGGGTTTCTAATCCAATTAACAAGTTCTAACAAATTTATGCGGATTTGAAAGAGATTTTCATTCCAAATTCAGAATCTCAATCTGCAAATTCTCAGAATTGGGGCAGATTCAATGTTTTCATCCTTACTTTTTCATACTTTCAGTCCAAATTCTTCACTGATAAATTCAAATTTTAAAGGATTGAAGATGAATTTTGGACCTAGGAATGCAAAGTGAAATTAGAATAAGATTTAATTAGGCTTAAAATTCCATACTTTGCATTCGTAAATTTCATATCCTCTCCTAACTTAGAATTTTTTGTCTTTTCAGGAGGTAAATGTCAATACAATGAGAAAATACAGTGAAGAAGTTTTTTAAACCAAGATAATGTCCGCCTTGAAAAGATGAGAAATTTGTCAAAGGCATGGCAAAATCTTCATCAAGGCATGAAGTCCACTCAAGAATTCGCGGAAATTCCTATGTCTAAATGAAGTTTGCTCATGGAAAATTCTTGTTTCCAAGCCAAGACCGCCCAGCCAAGAGGATGATTGGAATTAAGTGTTGAGGAAATTCCTCAATCCAAGAGAAGTTTGATCATGAAGAATGTGAAGAATCCTCAAAGCATAATGAAGTCTATCGATGGACTATGTTGAAAAATTCCTCAAGTATCATTAAAAGTTCGCCATGGAGAGAGAACTTTCAAGAGAGAAAATTTGGTTTAAGTCAAGGAAATTCCTTGATCTATAGTGAACTCCGCCTATGCAGAAGAAAAACTCCTGAAAAATTCCATAGAAAGTTGTGGAAAATTCCGGAAAGTTGTAAAAAATTCATAAACCATGGAAAGTTGTGAAAATTCCTGAAGTTGTGAAAATTCTTGATTTCAAACAAGGAAAGTTGAGAGAAAATCCACAAACCAAGATAAAGACTGCCCTCTCATAATGAAAAATTGGCTTAGTGCCTAGGTGAAGAATGCAAACCACAAAATGAAATTCACTCTCTAGAGCCAAAGAAAGTTGGAAAATTGTGGAATCCAAAACCATTTGAGGTTGAAATCACCAAGTATTCAGAGAAAATTCCAAGTTCAAAGGAGGAGAGCGCCAAGTTCCAAAGGGAAAATGTTAAGTTTATGCATAAAAAAGAAGAGGTATAAGTTTCTAGAGAGAAAAGGTGTGAATTTTGGAGATAGAGGACTTTTAGAGGATGAAATCACTAAGGAAGCAATGGTGAAAATTGCATAAGTATGGGAAATTTCCTGAAAATCAGACTTGAAAGTGTATTTCCAAGGACAAGACTTTGTCATTTCCAAAATTCATAAGGCCATTTCTAGATTAAAAGAAAGATTGGCAAAGTCGTTTTAATGAGTTATTGACAATTTTCTCAATTTTGTTTTGCAAGTCTAATGCAAAGTGAACAATCAAGGGTAGACAAAGATGAAGGAGATGCTACAACAATCCTAGACTTCTAAGATCAAGATCAAAGGAAGGAATACAAATGGTATAAAGAAAGACAATTTTCGCAGATGAAAACAAGCACAACTAAGGACTTCATCAACTACAAAGAATTTCAAGGCAAGAAGATTGGATGGGCAAGGGAAGATTTCAAAGACATCTTCCAAATTTCAAAGTTCAAACCAAGAAGTCCAAAATCCTAGATCGAAAAACATTCAAAAGGGAGAAAATTCCGAGTTCACAGAGGTTTAAAGATGATACAATTTTGGAATATTTTTCTAAAAGACCAAACTCCCAAAATTGAAAAAGAATTGTTCAAAGCTAATTTCATTCAAAGAGAAGCATGTTGAGGTGGCAACCACATGTCTCCACCAGTCAGATAATTTCATGTATGTGGTGTCTGGGTTCATCGAATATGCTGCCAAGGATAAGGGGTGCTTTCTCCTAGAAGAAAGCTCCATCTGAGTTGTTTATTTTTAATTGGTTCTCATTCGATAATCATTGTAAACCCTAATTAGGGAATAGTTGTATAAATCTTGGCCACTGATCTTAAATTGATCTTCACCCTTCATCTATTTTTGAACTCCTATATAAACCCCTCTCATTTCATTTGTAAAGAGAGATTCGAAGAGATTGTTGCCTAAACACTTCTTAGGTAAATTCATTGTTCAATTGTTGATGAATTTAATATCTTTTGCAAATTACACGGTTTCTTGTCTCTCACGTAGAGTAGATTTTATTTTCAAGTTGTTAACTTGAAAGAAGGATTTGATGAGAATGTTCATTGTCGAATCAATATGTTCATACTTTTGATAGTTGGATGATTTTGAGCTATTGTGCAAAGTCAGTCTGAACTTGTGATATGAAAACTTAACTTCCATTATTGTATTCATTGTTCAAATGTTGGTGAATATCTCTGATGTGAAAATCCTTAGAATACCTTAGAAGATTGCACCATTCTTGTGGAGTTGTTGAATTTGGCTAAACAAGGATAGGTTTCAAATTCCACTTTTGCAACCTTGTCTCTAGAGTTCATAGAATTAGTTTAGGGTTAGAATTATCTTCTCAAACACTCCTCTTTTACACTTTGTTTTAGAAATCTTCGTAAGTGTTAAACCCAGAAAATTCAAAACAAAAATAGAAAAATAGAAAAGAAAATCCATCATCCAAAAGTTGACAATGTCTTGAGTAATAGCATAAGTCCCCTTGGAAAAGGAAAAGGAAAGGTCTTTTTATAGTGCACGACACCAGCCATATGTTTTTGGGTCTACATATGGTGCCAGTGATATGGGACTACCTCGTACTCATTGCGGGAGGCACCTAATTGTGCTACAAACGAGGCATATATACCCTACCCCCTTGTGGGATTTGAACTTGTGACCTCTCTTTGGAAGTTTTCAGCAAATCATCCTACCACGAGAATCTATCCTGAACAGCAAAATCACATGCATTTGGAACCTTGGAGTCATCTTTGTGATCACATAATTCGTCTGTTTAGCACATTAGAGGATTTTGTTCAAGAGAGGATAGAGTACCCCTGGTATTTTATTATGTGTTGTCTGTCATAAAACACACACCAACAGGCCTATCTGATCAAAGAGAATTTTTTACTTTAATCACCTCACAGAGCAATGGTGTTTCTTCGTGCCATGTGCCATCTTCACCATCAGCTTAAGAATCTCTCCTAGATCTCACAGACATACTACAATGTCCTGATTCCTCTCCAATCATGTCAGACAGCTCCTTAAGTGTCAGCTCTATTCTGCACAATTGTATTGCAGTGCTTCAAGAAAACGACAAAAACAAAGGAAATGAACTGACTAAAGATGAACAGTTGTGCTTCCTGTATTTGCCAGGATAACCCTTTTTCTTCAACACTTGTGAATTGATGTACCATGATTTTTCTTTTATAGTGCGACAAATGGGTAGGTTGATAAAAAGATAGACATATCTGGTAATGTGTCCAACCTATCAGATCCTAAACATAACTTTCACACAATGCAATCTTGCAATTTACACTTTTAACATGACTCTCTCTCTCTCTCTCTCTCATTGTTTAATGCACCTTGAATAATATGTGACAATACATAATTATTTGCCCAGGTTCAGCTTCACAAGCTGCCATGACTTCAGTAGCATCGAGAAGTTTATCCAGATACAAACGATATCCCTTGGATGTGTGTAACAAGAAATAGTAACATTCAACGAGGTAAATTTATTGAAGGAGAGTGCCTCCTTTGTCAATTGGCTTTTCAAATATCTTATGTGAAGGTAAGGGACTCATTTTGAATTAAAGTGAGCATTTTATTGTGGCAGGCAACTTAAGATTATAATTAAGATTTTACCAATTGGCCTTTCAAGCATCTTATGTGAAGGTAAGGACCGCATTTTGCATTAAAGTAAGTTTTGAGTTAATGGTTCTGTGAAAGACCTCTATGAAAGGATGCTGGAAGCTGCCCAATTTAGAAGCAATTCCAATTTAAATCCAACTCAAGGGCAAGGACAAAGCGGCAGATTTATAGCTCCAACCATAACATAAATGTTAAATTATGAAATAAGCATTGTAAATCGCTATGCGAATCAATACATAATTGTTTCCCCAGGTTCAGCTTCACAAGCTGCCATGACTTCAGCACCAGCTGGAAGCTCATACAGGTAGAAATGATATCCTCTTAGATGTGTGTAACAAGAAATAGTAACATTTAATGAGGTGAATTTATTGAAGGAGAGTACCTCCTTTGCCAATCGGCTTTTCAAGTATCTTATGTGAAAGTAAGGGCCTCATTTTGCATTAAAGTGAGCATTTTATTGTGGCATGCAACTTAATTTATAGTAAATATTATTGCTTGTCAAATATTAAAGTATATGGGCAAGGAAATCATTCATGATTAGTGAAGTTCACACTGATGACTAATTTTGTTTCAGCAATTACTTATATTTTTTATGTATTTTAGAATACTGTTTAAAATTCCCTTTTATTCCAGCCACCGGTATGTGTCAATTTGATTAGCCTACTCAATCTCCATTCGCAACATTTACAACAATAAGTGGAATACCTCCTCATTGTACATCAGTATCAATTCGAAGGAAGATGCTGACTCAATTCAATTAAAAGGAGGTAAGTAGCTTGTTGAAACATATAACAATAAACCACTAGCATGAGACTTCAAAAAATTACAAAGTCTTCAACCTTAGAGACAAATACAGCCAAAAATAGGCAGAAAGGAATATCTATCAGATATCTCACCTAGAAGAACTTTTTTCCATCCACATACAGCATAAAGATTTGAGTGTTGTGTTTTCAGAGGCTTAACCCCCAACCTTTGCTTGTGTAATAATCTGTGGAATGGTCCACTTGTGGCAGATAATCAGAGAAAAATGATATTTAGAGTCTTCAATATAAGCCCACTACAAATGTCTGAGAATTTTCCCCATACATCTCAATCATACAAGATTACAGCATGAGAATATGCTCACTTATGCAGAATTTGAGCATTTTACCTATTAATTTAAATGTACCATATTTCAATGTTATAAAGCCTAATGAGCTCTTTTATCCATCCCAGAACAGCTACTTCCACACAAAGTATTTAGCAAACAGATTATAACTGTATGCTCAATACAAAAAAATAAAGGCCATCAATAATGCTTAAGCTAACAGTTAAAAAAGTTGGCATGAGAAAAATAAAATTGAAGGATAGTTAGGCACACTTCTCAATTTGATAGAACCTACACTTTTAAACAATATCTGTCTCTAGCAAAGGCTATACTTTGACTCCTAATAGTAGAGCTCCTTATTAACGAGTATCTTAAACTAGCCTAACTCACAAGCGACCATGTAGACCTACTTATTCCCTTATCCCAAAAAGGGTTGACCATAGGCAGTACCAAATAGGTAGCATGAAGGGCAGTGTATTCAATATCACAAAAACGTAACATTAAAAATGAAGTACAAAACAAAATGCTATTGATGGTAGCTTTACAAACACCTCAATATCAGGAAAAAACTAATCATGGAAGAGGCATAAGCACTAAGCCACAAGACTATATGCAACAATAATCTATAATGAACTTACTTTTGCAATTGCTCCCGAGTTAAATCAGTTGCTGCCTTCATTCTTTTTGGAGCATAGTTTGGACCCTTTCTTAAGGAGTAACCCTTCCAAGTCCTATATAGAACAACATTTGTTTGCATCAAAATGCTAGGCAAAATGTTAATGAGCGAAAGAAGAAGAGGTCTTCTGTGATAAGAATAACATATACAGATGAAGCCCTCCATGTATTGATCATTCAGAGTGATTCTAGGAGTAACAAATCTAACAGAGACCTCTCAGAAAGAATCACATTAGAATGGATTATCACAGATTAGCAAAGTACAGAAATTTTTAATGAAAAGAGATGAAAGAGTGTACTGCAAAGAAATTAGTTTTCTTTTCTTCAAAGCATCAATGTCCTTCAAATCTACATCCTGCATTAAGCAAATCATGAAGGGTGTGTTAACAATCATCTAGCAGATTCAGAAAAGCTAAGAATGAATATATAGAAAATAAGAGTTTCAAGAGAAAAAATAATGTAATATAGTTATGTCCTTGGGTCCTGAAAGGTCCGTTGTAAAAGTCCCTCATTTATTTGTGAGACATCTGTAGAATGGATCTTCAAAAGGCATATAGAGATTTAATTTAAGAAGAAAAATGCTATACCAAAGCACACCAAATCAATTCAATAATCAGAGACTTAATGAACATGGTAGGAATCAAAAACAACCATGGCATTCTTGTATGACCCTTGAAAATTATTAAATGATCAGCATATGGATAATCAAAAGTAACACCAATGTTCATATAAGTACCTGTTTAATACTTAATTCTAGCCAATGTGAAAGATAAAACATCAACACAACTTAAGGATAAAGGTTTTTTTAGGTCACCAACAAGCCAAACACTAATTTTGTATTTCCAAACCTCTTTGATAGAGCCAACAAGAGCATTTCTTTTCATTTAACCTATACATTATTCAGATTTTGAATCCCCGGGTTTTGACCTCATGACCAGACTCAGAGATCAACCAAACCTTGCAAAGCATTTTATACACGTCATGATTTTCAGTATCAATACTTGCCCCATAAAATAGAAGATACTAAAGAACACTAAAACTGTCTTGGAAAAGGAAAACCTATTTCAAATTGTAATATCCCAAAGAGCAAATAGACAGTACACAACTAGATGAAATAAAGCCAAAAATAGCAACAAATGACAAAAATGGGAAGGAAAGTAAAGATGTGAGAACAAGCCAGGGGCATGGTATCACTTTATCCTGTAGTGAAACTTCAACAACGAGCAAGTAAATGGAAATCATTGACGACTCAGGTATTGGTCCTTGAGATCATGAAGCAAGCTAATGAAAATGCATTACTATATAAGAATGTACTCCATTGTGAATGTGGGGAACTCGCAACTCTGATTCATCCATGTTTTGATGAAGGGGAGGAAGGGTGAATTCTGCCTCCGATTGACACCTTTGCAGTGAAGAGTTGGAAGAAGATATAGTACTACAGGAGTTTTTGGCAGAATACCCTCCCTTCTAGACATGGATAGGCAATCCAAACAGAGAAGGTGAACAAATTGTTTAATTTCTTTCTAGTCAAGCCTTTGTGGGACCAAATGCTTCCCAGATACAGGAAGTATGATCCAAGATGAATCAAAACCATATGTAAGATGTTTGCATGACATGCACAAACATCGAGACACCAAACATCAGCTCAAGATATCAATGACTTTTCAAGATACATAGCTAAGATGCAAGACAAATTTGCCAAACATACCCAACCACGCACTTCCAAAGCTGAAGTATCCCAATCCTAGTGGAGTTCACAGATGCCAAATATGAAATTAGTAGAGGTTTTCATTGTAGTCACAAATCACATGGAGCAGCATTGTTAATATTAAAATATTTGTTAGAAAATGAAAAATCCAACATTAATAGTCCCTTTTGTTTAACTCAGGTAGGTCATATTAGAGAGGTTGATTGCACTGTGCAGTACCAGCAACAAAGCACAAGATGTGTTGAATTTCAAGGCACCTAAAAGAAAAACAACAGTTTTTCTATGCTGATTTTGAGAGCGAACACCTTGTAATCTTTCATTTGGATGGTGAAATATTGAAACTAAATGCACGGTCTTATTTAGAGTTACATTTTTAACTGCTGGACATTATTCAAGTTAAACATAGTTTCCATTGAGTGTATTGTTATTGTTTTTTTTTTTGCCATGCTCTTTTAATTCAAAGTGGCTGTATTGCATTTGTAACAATTGGAACATGATTTCAGTCCATTCTTACTGTACAGTAAGCATGTTTTCTTATAAAGCAGTAGGCAAGCATAGTCTATTATTCACATCAGTAAATGTCTATATTGGAGAGGTGGCAAGTATATCATAAGAAATTAAAAAAACAATTTTGGTTGTCCTTTCATTCCTCCAAGAGTATCCATATCATCACTGCCAAAGAAGAGTTCACACATCTTCTTGGCTTTTTGTCAATGCTCTTGATAAAAGGTTTGATCTTAAAGATAAGATTCTTGTAGGTCTTGATACATCCCTTCTACTCTCTATATTTTCCTTGTATATATGCATCAATGAGTTTATCGCCAACTATTTATACAACCTTTTTTTCAAACTAAAAAACATAATACTCTAAGTTTTCATCCCAGTACAGGTATGGATTCAAGGTTCAGGTACAACATATTGCAAAAGAAAATCCCCAGGTATAGGTTTGTGTGTGTGTATGTGTATTTATATTAAAAATATATAAAACAGTAATATTCAAGAATCAATATATATATATATATATATATATATATAAAGTTATAAACAATAATACTCATAATTGCCAATCAACACAGTCAAAAATCAACCTTTGATTCACCTGAACCACAATCAACTGCAACGTCACTCCCACTAGCCATGTCATGTAGCTGCCTTATCTAAAGAGACTTTGGCAAGCTATGCAACAGTAGTGACTAAGTCAGTGCACTCGAGTTAAATCCCAACTCCTCATCACTCTCTCATAGTAATCAAATTTTGTATGTGACAAAAAAGAAAGTTGAAATGCATGTACAATAAATCCTTGCCATTTTACCACCCAAACAGGTGCGCTTATGCAAGCAATAAAAAAGTATGTACTTCAATTCCCTTAATTGAATAACTTACAACTTGTTAAGAAATTGCATTCACGCTCAATACACATTTATAATTATAAAACATGAATTAAACTATATTGTAATAAAAGAGAAGTGAAGTTAAAAAATTTAAAAAAATCATACTTGAGACAGATTTTTTGTTGCAAGAGATTGTAGGTAAATAAAGCCTTGGCCATGTATGTACCACCATTCAAGAGCATCCTCCGTGTGCTTGTCTCAAAGAATGCAGACATCATGATTCCTTGAAGATATAAAGTAGCCAAACTCAGTCAAGCCAACACCCTGTATATCTACATCTGAGAATATTCTTCTAAAAGCAATCTTGCACCGGATAGCAACCTCTTCATCTCCACATAGTGCCACCCTTGGCAAGAGAACTATATTTGTGCTATAATATTTTGGGCACAAAGCAAATGCTAGGAGATGCAAGGTCGTGGCCATCTTGTTCCAATAGTCATGATGACTTTTTGCACTCTTTTGAAAAATGCTTTAGGAGGGTCATTATCCTTGCATTCTATTATATGATACTTATATTTTCAACCACAGAAATCATGCCAACATAAGTTTCACCCAAACATCATCAATCTATATCAACATACCTATTCATGATGGGCTCAATGAAACTCAAAACATATTCCATGACCCACCACTGATCAAATAGGATCAATGCTTTTACTTTTTGGGCTTTCACATATTTGATTCCCTTATTGAAAGGTTCTCCCTCACTTTTCTTCTCCTCACCTATGTAGTATGCCAACACAGAAGCCTCATCTAAATCAATCAGCTTAATGGTGATGACCTTCCTTCTTACGTTCAAACACAACCCACCAAGGTCTTTGGTGAGGATATACCTTCTTCTCCCAAGTCCATGATAAGCAACATGACTTGTCTATGAAACTAAGATGTGTAACCTTGGACACTGTGACCTTTTTATTGTCTACAACAGAGCTGCTTTATTTTCTAATTAGTTTCATGACCAACTGGGCAAATATTATTCCTTAGCAAGACCTTGAAGCCATCCCAACTGCAGATTATCATTTTTTTCTTCTTTTAAGGCAAAGAAAGATAGCTCTCAAACCATATGAAAGGATGCCCACTCATTTTCAAGAGAGCAAAAGAAATCATCTAAGCTTCACTTGAATAATGGACATTTAGACACACCTCCATTTCTTGATTCAAGTGTCTAAAATCTCTGCATTCACTTGACCTTAAAAAATGTTGACATCAACCTTGGTTTCAAGTTTCAACCTTGAATGGAGTTGTTCTAGATTTTGCTTTGGGTTCTCTACTCATCTCTAATACCAAACTTCTTGGTGAGAACTTGTACTAGAGTGTTGGAAGATGATCATGACTACTCCTAGGTTGTTTGAGCTTGTTGTCTAGCCATGTGCTCTTGTTGTTGAGTGATCCATTTTTTATGCTTCATCGTGTGTTCCATGTGACTTTAGGTTTTTCAACTATTACAGTAATGTCACTCATTCTTGTTTCTTTATTCCAACATGTTCCAATCTCTAGATTTGATGGGGCTAACTCTTTTCCACTTAAAGGCCTTGTCAATTTCATAGAAATCCACTTCCACTTATTCTATGCACATGATTTATCTAACTCTAATACCAAAATGATCCATAATCAGCTACAAATCATTGGTTTGTGGAATGCAAATCTCTAAACTGTTATTATGCTCTATTAGAGCTATCGTCTTATTCTTTCAAAGCTGTAATGTAAGTCCAATTAAAACTGGAAATTGAAGTAAAGAGCCAAGCATACACACCAACACTAAAGTTTTCATGTCAGAAACCCCCAATTTCAATGGGAAAAACAGCTTCATATGTGCCAATAGCACTTCTACCTACTCATATTACCTGCAAATCAATAAAAAGGTGGATTTACAACTACAACAATTGTATCAATCCTCTATTTGCTTCATTGTGGAAGGACGTGATTTCACAATGGATCTAATATACTCCTCAAAGTTCCAAAGTAGGATCCTACTATGAATGGCTTGCTTCATCTACCAAGCATGCTATCAAATGTCACATAAATATCTCCAAGGCTATAAACATATCTTATGATTTTCATAAGAAGTACAATGAAGGAGCAAACATATTTATAACAACAAACAAGTTACAAAATTAAAAACTTAAAAAAGATTAAGAATCTAAGACTTGGATGACAAAAAGTGAATGCTATTACAAAGAATTAAAATAATATACAAGTTAGAAACATTAATATACTACCTTTTTATATATAATAAAGGACCACTAATCATCACCAATAATCTTTTGTTTCATTTTTTTTCCTTCAACCACACTTTCCTTTAGCCATCTATCCAACTCCAAATTAATCACCATTAGTTGTAAAGGCCCTTGCGCCTCAACATCATCTCTAATAGAATGAAATAGCTATCATAGAGAATGAAATAGCTATCATATCTACTGTACATAAGCAAGAGAAGTTCCTTCCTTGGTAAACTCCTAAACAAAGCAAGTGAAGAATGATGATTGCAAAAGAAACTATGTATGTCTCTAGCTTCTTCCACCACTACCTTCAACTAATCTTTCTTCCTAATTTCCCTCAATGCATTGTTCATTGCATGAACACGAAATGGAATCTAGAAAATGTACTCATAAGCACCCTCCACCATCAAACCAGCTAACTTGAATGAGTTGAATCCATCACCAATTGTACTATAATATCCCCTTCCAAAAATCAAATTTAATATTAAATTATAATTAATCAATATAATATAAATTAATAATACTAATATTATTGCTAATCAATATAATAATCAATTACTAAAAAACAATCAATAATATTAATATTATCAATATTCATAATATTATCAACCCATGTATTAATAATATTAATCTTTTTAATACAAACTACAAAATTATCTCTGGAAGCAACATTTGGTAAAGTCTAACCGATAATATTCATATAGAGATCTGTATAAATGCTGCAATTCCGGACAATTAGTTAAGTCCTTAAAGCATATTAAAATGGTTGGTTGGTGAGGTGCGATCCAATTAAGGAGACACAATGAGGAAGAGACATATCTCTTGATCCTCAAACAATGCAAACATTCTAGAAGTGTGCCAGATATACATGATAGATAATTATTCTATCCAGCATCATCGGGTGGGATGATCAAGGAGGAATTGGGTCGGCGTATGAAGGATACATTCAGCGCTGACAATATAGCAGCAGCAAATATGAATTAAAGTGTCAAACAAGACACTATGGTATGTTCTCTGTTAAGTCAGTAACACTTATATGGGCTGCAGTTATAATGAGGATATATATATATAAATTGACAAATATATGAATTGGAAAATATGATTATAAAAACAATAAGAATAGCAGAGATAATATTTATATAAACATATATATATAGTGAAATCAAAAATATATATAGATCAATATTTATACAAAATATATGATTCATATATATATTAGTTATAATGAATTAGAAATGTATTTAAATATATATATATATATATATATATATATATATATTTTGTTATATTAATATCAGGAATAATGAGAGTATATATTGAATTGTATAATATATTTATAGATGATCTAGTATATCTTATAAGAATGATCAAATATAAATATATATATATATATATATGTATGTAAATTATATCAATTTATTAGTAAACAATGGAATCAGAATTATATATCTGAATATGAGTATATATATCTGGATGATATTGGGCATAAGGAGCTAGTGAATGGGCCAGTGTATATATATGTATGATCATGAGATCATAATTATATATTTATATCTTTATGTTATATTTTATATATATATATATATATATATATATATATTATTAATAATAATGAAATCAGAAATCATATATATATATGATAAATTCTAGATGTGAATATATATTTAAGGGAGGTATTAGTCTATATTATATATCTGGTGAGGAAGATATCAGAGACGCAACAAAGATTATATAAAATATATTGGAGACTCTTCATAAGGAAGAGATGAATAAGGAATATAAATGAGTACTAAAAGATATGTATTAAACCATATTCAGTCTTATTACTATTTCTGCTGAGAAGAAAGGGGCTATCATGTTTCCAAGGAGGGGATTGTCTAAATCCAATCAATACTTTCAGTCGCAAGACAATGTGGGGGTCAGCGTCCCGAAAGCCTTAAGAGCAAGTCCCAAGATAGGATGCAGACTTGGGCCTGTAAACTTTGAGGGAGCCTATTGTAATTGGTCTCTAGGCACCTTGGTTACAAGCCTAATGCTTCCTTCATTGAGTTGAAATAGAAATAAGGTCGCTATGGATGTTAATAATATATACAAATAACTTAATCTGATAAGATGAATGAATAATTCTCTTTACTTTTAATGTCTTAGACTGAATCATTATATCTTTATCCATTCAGCTTAAAACATAAATATTAGGTTTGGGCTAAAACAAGCCTAAACCTAGCAGGGGACATTAAAAATGGTATCAGAGCATGATCTTGCCATCCTGCAGGGTAAAAGATGGAACAAGGAATCATTCTAGTCAATAAGAAGGAAACTAACAATGTGTGAATTATGTATGCTTCGTGTATGCTCCATGTCCTCATGCATTTATGTGTATACCTTGTGTTTGCTCCGTGTCTTCATGCATTTGTGTACTCTTATATTCATGCATATATATTCCATATTTTCAAGTGCATAATCCATGAATGGTTCTACTTTGGTTTATCTAGCATAATAGAATAACTAGAGAGGGATAAATCTGAGACATACTATTATGCAAATAGGATTTTGGCCAAATTGGATTGGCATCATTACAAGATGGTCGAAGATCATCTCTCTAGAAAATGAGAGAAAACTTGTCTTAAGTTACCAAATGTCAATATCAAATAATGAGGAAACATGTAATTGCTTGAGGACGAGCAATTTTGGGGAGGGTAGGACTGTGATATCCCCTTCCAAAAATAAAATTTAATATTAAATTATAATTAATCAATATAATATAAATCAATAATACTAATATTATTGCTAATCAATATAATAATCAATCAATAAACATCAGCCAATAATATTAATATTATCAATATTCGTAATATTATCGACCCATGTAATATTAATAATATTAATCTTTTTAATACAAACTACAAAATTATCTCTGAAAGCAACATTTAGTAAAGTCTAACCGATAATATTCATATAGAGATCTGTATAAATCATGAAGTGCTGTGATTCCGGACAATTAGTTAAGTCCTTAAAGTATATTAAAATGATTTGTTGGTGAGGTGCGATCCAATTAAGGAGACATCCAGCATCATCTGGTGGGATGATCAAGGAGGAATTGGGTCGGCATATGAAGGATACATTCAGTGCTGACAATATAGCAGCAGCAAATATGAATTAAGTGTCAAACAAGACACTATAGTATGTTCTCTGTTAGGTCAGTAACACTTGTATGGGCTGCAGTTATAATGAGGATATATATATCAATTGACGAATATATGAATTGGAATATAAGATTATAAGAATAATAAGAATAGCAGAGATTATATTTATATAAACAAAAATATATATATAATTATATTTATATAAACAAAAATATATATATATATATAGTGAGCTTCACTATATATATATATATATATATATAGTGAAATCAAAAATATATATAGATCAATATTTATACAATATATATGATTCATATATATATAAGTTATAACAAATTAGAAATGTATTTATAACTCTATATATATATATATATATATATATATATTGTTATATTAATATCAGGAATAATGAAAATATATATTGAGTTATATAATATATTTATAGATGATCCAATATATCTTATAAGAATGATCTAATATTTATATATGTAAATTATATCGATTTATTAGTAAACAATGGAATCAGAATTATATATCTGAATATTTGAGTATATATATCTGGATGATATTGGGCATAAGGAACCAGTGAATGGGCCAGTGTATATATATGTATGATCATGAGATCGTAATTATATATTTATATCTTTATGTTATATTATAGATGTGAAAATATATATATATATAAGGGAGGTATTAGTCTATATTATATATCTGGTGAGGAAGATATCAGAGAGGAAATAAAGATTATATAAAATATGTTGGAGACTCTTCATAAGGAAGAGATGAATAAGGAATATAAATGAGTGCTCAGAGATATGTATAAAACCATATTCAGTCTTATTACTATTTCTGCTATGAAGAAAGGGGCTATCATGTTTCCAAGGAGGGGCTTGTCTAAATCCAATCAATAGTTTCAGTCCCAAGACAGGGTAGGGATCAGCGTCCCAAAAGCCTTAAGGGTAAGTCCCAAGATAGGATACGGGCTTGGACCTGTAAACTTTGAGGGAGCCTATTGTAATTGGTCTCTAGGAACCTTGGTTACATGCCTAATCCTTCCTTCATTGAGTTGAAGTAGAAATAAGATAGCTATGGATGTTAATAATATATACAAATAACTTAATCTAATAAGATGAATGAATAATTCTCTTTACTTTGAATGTCTTAGACTGAATCATTATATCTTTATCCACTCAGCTTAGGACATAAATATTAAGTTTGGGTTAAAACAGGCCTAAACCTAGCAGGGGACATTACATGTACAACATGGGAGGCTCCGACCACTTTTTTAATATCATTCGTCTTCCCTAAACAATTAAAAATTCTAACAGAATAAGAGTCAACTGAACATGTGACAGTGATATTGATGAGTGACAAATATTTAATATTGATCTACCCATCCATGATAATGGAATGCGCCTCATTTCATCCATCAACACAGTCACCTTAGAATATTCTCTATCGAGCGGAGTGATGCATAGCCTATGTTTTCCAAGGGGACAAATGAGGGACCAATAGCTATTACATGTTTTACTTTTGTTTGAGATATGGAGAATATGTCACATAAAATGGTATGGCATGGATATAAAAAAATTTAGCAATTGAAGACTTAGCCACCTCTCATGACCATACAATAAACCAACAACAATAGGAGTTCACATTTCTTTCCTTTGGTAGAAACAAAACCCTCTCCCCTTTGACTTTGAATATCTATCGTTTTGGTAGGCAATGGCACACTAGGTTGTATAGACTTCATTGGAGTTCTCTTATTTCCTACCTCCACCTCCTTCTGCGACCTAATTACCTCATCCTTTTCAGTGAGCATTATGTTCACACAAGTCCATTTATCGACAACAAATGAAGATAAACTCTAGTATACATGCCCTATAGCCTTTCTTGCATAAGTGGCAAAGCCATACTCTACTCCCCCTTGATTTTTTTCTATCTTTGTCTGTGTATTGCAAATTAGAGGAAAGGTTTTCTTTGGAATTAAATGGGCTTTATGCATGTTTGATGAGTAAATGGCATACTAATACTCTACTCCCCTCCTGAATTCATTTTTGACATTGTCTATGCATGTTGCAAATTATAATAGAGCTATTTTTGGATTAAATGGGCATTTTGCATATTGTTTGAATAATTAAGAATGGCATTTAAAAGGGTCATTTGAATTCACAGTCCTTGTAGCTCTCCCACTACCAAAAGAACCCCCAACAGCAACCATACTTCTATGACCTCTGGTTCATTGTTGAATTTCAAGTTGCTGTTTGCTCTCACTACCTTCACTGCTGCTCACTATTGTTTTTTCCTTCAAAAATTTAAAACACAGCTGTAAGTGCAAACATAGAAGAAAAGATAAACAAGAAACCATATCTAAGTGTTCGGAATTTTGAAAAAACAACAAAAAAATTGCAAAATGAATTCGAACAAATGAATGATGGATGGTAAACTTACCTGAAATAACATAGATTTGATGTTCTATTGTCTTCTTTCCACTACTATTCTCCTCTTGTCACTGCTGCTTTTTCTCTCTTCAAAAATTAGAAAATGTTTTTTTATTTATTTAATAGTTTGTGGCACTGTTTGAAGTTTAGGTTTACTTTAGATGGGTGTGGGGCTCCTTGTAGACCCTCCTGTTCCTTTTTTTCCAAAATTGTTTAACGTGGGAAAATGTCACCAGGCATCCCCTTTCTGTCTCCAAAACAGCTAACTAACCCATGAAGAACCTAAGCATCCTCTTTATAAAAACATATCAAGGACTTTTCCTATTTGTTGCAGAAAAAAAAGAGACAGGTTGAGGATGTTTCCTACCCATCCCTACATCCCCTAAGAGGGACAAGATCATTTTGGCAAGGGACGCGTCCAAAAGGAGCATAGCTTGAAATGTCTTTTCTAAGAAAAACAATTATATCTTACACGATATAAGGACTGAAGTGAAGAACTTTTGCCAGAAGGTTTAGAGTACAATTTCAAACAAGTTATCATCATAATCTGCCTCTTGGATAAAAGGTATGAATTTAATACCATTCTTTAAAGTAAGATTTTGAACCTAGACTACAGTACAGAACGCTAAAACAATTAAATATAGCAAAATTGAAGAGCTAGAGCAAAATGCTTTAAGGTCAGGTTAAAAGCATTATTTAGCATAAACTAAATAAATATTCATGGAACAATTTGAGCCAAACAATAAGAATTGATTTTGATTTCAAAGTGTCTAGAATAAAATATTTAAGTAGAATTCATGAAGTACATGAAAAAGGTACAACCTTAAATAACAAGTTTTCATGCTCTAATTCTCATAATGTAACTTTACAAAACAACTTTATATTTATATTAGAAACACTGTTGAACAATTCTATATAGGGTGCCTCTCATTAAATTTTGTCCAATCCTCCCAAACCTACTAAACTCCTTTTGAAACAATCTTGCTAAGTATATTAAGCTTCACAATAAAACACAAGTATGAAATAACTAGAAAAAGTATTTATGCTCACCATTTTACACTCTCTAATCTCCAGCAAATAGAATTCAAATGACTTGGGTGGCTCTCTGCTTCTCCTAGGGAGACTCTCTTCTTCTAAGGCATCTTTCCCTTGGACTTGTTTTACATAGCTGTTTACAGTTTTTTTCCATTTTATTTTACTGAATTTGCTAATAGTATTTTTTCAAATTTCAATTAAGGGCCTTTGTACAACACATCTACTTTTGTAGCAGAAAAACAGAATTTTTTTTCCTAATACCTTTCTCTCAATAGTAAATCTTCTGCAGAATTAAAAAAACTTTTCTACCAAAGCAGCAGATATATAAGATTTTCAGCAGCAATTATTTCTTTTCACTAATGTGATCTTGATAATGTTCCAATCTCCCTTAACCTCTCATTGCATGGAAGGCAAACTAATCTCAACTGCTCACAACAAATAGAAAAATTAATTAATGGAAATTTGATAAACTACATACAGAATTAACATAGAGACATTCATTAATAAGGGCAGTAACACGATTGAGCTATCCCTTGTCAATCAAAACCACATACAGCCTTCTACCACAAAAATAAATCCTCTTCAAGATCTCAGCTGCACTGATACCAAAGCTACAAATAAATGCATGAAATATCAAGATATTTTGCTCATAATCTAGAGGAGCATATGTACACAAGTCTATTTAGGACATTTTTTCATCCCATCCTACTATTCTCTCTATGCAATTATATTTTAAATGGGTGTTGTTCCAATCTCACAACAACCCAACAAATAATTTTATGTGATTGATGTAACAATCACTCAACAAACATACAAAGAAAGATTTAGATAATTAGTAAATTATTCCAATCTATACCCCACATTATTTATTCACAAAGTAACATTATCATATTCCATAATATAAATCCCAAAAAAAATTGACGCATTGCACATCAAAGATTGCAAAAATAAATAAAAAACCTTCAGAAAAGGAAAACTCTCACACAAAATTTACCTTGTCATCCCCTTCCTTTATTTTGATCAGTAGCTCCCTAACTCGGTCTTCCACACTTTCAACCTACAAAACACCCGAATATCAGGGAACTTCAAAACTTAAAGCATTTACAATGTATACTATTGAGTAGACCCTGTAGATGATAAGAAGTTTTCTATTTAAATCAGTCTGCAAGCATTCAAGCATAAATGTGAAATGAATGAATTGATGACTACTACATTCTATAAAATTGTGGTAAAATTTTATTAGAATTTAAAATTTCAGGAAAATATATTTTTCCTTTTAGGAACAAACCATATAACAGTACAAAATTTAAATAAAATTAAGACCACAAATAATTAATAAATATGCGTCATTAATTGATTGTCCTTCCTCAAATCCTTAAAATGCTTGAAAGTGCTTTACCTACAAAAACTTGTTCTTCCTCAACCCCAGACCTTGTGGCAAGATCAGGGGCAGTGATTTACACCTCAAGCTAGCTCAATTGAGGACCTAAACAATAATTTTAGGGAACCCCCTAAACATCAAGGGGAGAATTTGCAGTTTTTCTTTTCCCTTAAAAATGTCACCTTATTTATATATTTATATGAGTTTTCAAGTTTATTTAAACCGTAATCTGATTAAACCATTTTTGTAGTCTTTAATTTTTTACAAAGTTATTTTTTCAAACACTTAGTTATCATAACTTATGTATTTAGAATATGACTGAATAATTTTGGTCACTTGCAGACACTGATATAATTGCTTTATTTCTTCTTCTGCATATCTGGGGTTTGTAAATTTTGGACCCTTGGACTCATCTTGATAGAGAGAAATTCAAATTTACAAAGGAGAATGCTCAGTGGAATCCTATGTGGACTCCAAAACTTCATTAAGCACCTGCCCAATTTCTGTACAGTAACCATACAATTACTCTTTTCTTCTATGGCTTTGGCATCTTTATTGCCTATCTCCTTTTATGAACTTTGGGAAATACACTGTCAACATTTGTAGATAATGGCAATGGTGAGCAAATGAGCACCAATTCAGGTACTACAGATGAAAAGAAGATGATTTCTCTAAAAAAAAGGAAGACACCAATGGAAGAATTCAAAATCCAACACCCAACATAATAATCCATATGGGATCGTACATAAGAACTCTGATATGACCATTCCATATTTTCAATAGTCTTTATTATTTATATAAATGTATATTATTCAACGTCCATTCACTCCATTACCTTTGGCCAACTTGTGATAATAACATATATTATTACAAGCAAGCCCAATTCCTTGGAACCACTACCTTTACATTAAAGGGATACGGAAAGCCTTTGCGGTCACCTTGAAATTTTGTTTGGGGTAATTTTTGTGTAGAGCATATCATGTGTTGGACTTTACGTTCTTCATAATCTTGGACCAAACTAGTATGTTTAGTGTGCTTTTCATTGGGAGAACAAAAATTATAATTTATTAAATTTTTAGATACCAAGTGATTTTTATCACTATTTGATATGCTTGAGAGTCAAATTCTATAGTGTTTTAGCTATGTTCAGCGACATTTCAAGATGGGAACAATAAGACAAGGTATGCATTTCAGGTACAACAATCTAAGGGCCATTTCTTGGGCACAGTGAAGGAAGGCAATATATAGACCTATTTCTTAATATTTTTAATGTACAAAAATATTTGTAAACCTTATATTTATATATGATATAATAATATTAATATATAAATATACTAACAATCAAAAGAGATAATAAATTATAATGTTGTTTAAAGTGCTATGAACCCAATCCCATTACCTAACAATGGAAACCCTAGAATGCAATGGTGAGGACGATAGTGATGGAGACAATTCTGAAGGAGATGATGGTGAGGGAGAAACAAAGGAGGTCAATAGCATATGCTTTGGCATTACAAATGAAGAGTTGGGCAGCTAGGGAATGGATCACGAGGAGGAAGAGGACAAAAAGTTCCTTGACATTTTGTTTAAAACCTAACCGCTAGCTCGACTTGTTGTAGATGTCCCTACACTCTCAGCATTGGAGACATGAGGATGATGGAGGCTCCTTGTTAGTAATTTTCCATAGCAACAATGAGGGATTTCCTAAGATGGACATTTTTAAAGGGGTCACCTCTTCTTTTGCCAATTTGGAGTCTTGGGGAAGTGTTGAGGATGAGATGCTTCTAGATATCCTTTGGGAGTCATGTCTGAGTAGCAAGAAGAGGGGGAAGGTTGTCTTCTACTTTGCTTCAGTCCTCTACTGAAATTGGTTCTAGTTTTGGGTCAAATGACTTCGATCGTGCTCTCAAGAGGGGCTTTCTCCTACCCTTTCTCAAGATCCTTGTAGAGCTTTGTGTTGTTGCTCCTGTTGTTGCCCCTATGTTGGATGTTGTTAGAAATATGAATGTCAACAAGACTTTTGCAAGCGAGCATGCCCCGACTGTCAAATGTGATCTTAAGAAACTTGTTGTGATGGAGGCCTACCCTTCCTCTTTGGGTGTGGGGGCTCCATTGGAATCTTTTGTTGCTACTGATTCTGTTTTGTATTTTGGTTGGCCCGGGCCTCCTTTTCCCCAGTCACAGAGCTGCAATATTGAGAATGCCTCCCTAGTTGAGGGGTCCTTTGTTTCTCTAAATATTCCTAATGATTGAGTGGACAGAGCCTCAATTTGTCTTCATTCTACTCTCATTATTTGTATTGAGACTTTGATGAATGGCTACCTCATTTTCTCTGTTCAATCCAATACAAAGTGCATAAGGGTGCTTCATGGAGGTTCCTAGTTTCTTGGTAAGGCTTTTCTCCATTTGAGAAGTTGGGCATGTAAGGGGCTCCCTTATTCTGATTTGTTTTGGGGGGTTTGCTCTTTTAATTTCCCTGGATTGTTTGCAATAGCTTAATAGATATTGATTCCAGCTAATATACTAAAAAGCAAGTAACAGGAATACTAATAACAGCAGTTGTAGATGAAACCAAACGTTCTATTGCAATTTACCAGCTGTAACAGAATTATAGAAGTTCAATTTATATTCTGAGTCTGATATACATTGTTACTGATTTATCATTGATTACAACTATTTGTATGCAATACACAACTTGCAATATTATAAATGGCATACCAAGTTTGCTGTCCCAGTTCTGTTCAGTCCCAGACGACCCTCTTTTCAGCATGAACAGCACCCAGTGCTATTGCAGACCTATTCAGCACTCTTCTCAGTCATATACAGGATCATGTAGTTGTTATCAGACCAACACGGCACCTCAAGCTGTAGTTCAGATTAGCCTCTAACCATTATAGAGAGCAATATGCACTTCCAGATCCTACAACAGTCTTTGCTGATCAATCTCAGACCTATATAACTTCCCTTGCAGCTGTCTCAGACCCTAAGATACCAATGCGTCCTAGGTATGCTCAGATGCGGGAGTGGATGCGAACGGATGCAGATCTCGGCGCGGATACCCTGTGGGTGCCACCCGGAAGCCGTCACAGGCACCCGGATGCAGATGGATGCATCCGCATCCGGGTGCCTGTGACGGCTTCCAGGTGGCACCCACAGGGCATCCGAACGCATCTGGGTGCATCCGCGGGAGCTTGCAAAGAAAAACTCGTTTTTAAAGCATTTTTCACTTAATTAACAATTAAGACATGTGCAAATAAGAGTTTTTTAACTTCTTTTTTTTGCCCTAAACCCTAAAATGGCCCTAAAAGAGGCCATTCGACCATGCTTTATCCCATTTTGTTTGCAGGCTGGATATTTTCTCATTTGCTCTCCATTTTTTGGATTTTGAAGGCAAGTTGGTTATTTTCGAAGAGGAACATTCGTAGAGCAAGGGAGAGCTTCCACAAAGCATTTTTAAGCATTCCAGGTAAACATTTGATCCCATTCTCAAGTTGTTTAATGAATTTCTTTGAGATTTTGATGATTTTTTAAATTTTTTCAAGTTTGTGAAGAAATTTTTGAAGTTTTTTTCAATTTTTTTTTTTAAAGAAATAAACAAACAAGTTTAGCTATCTATTTGTATCATTTTTTTGCACTTGTATGCTTGATGTTCGTAGTTTTTTTTCTAAATTAGATTTATTTATTTTCTTATAGTTATTATAGCAAGAAACTAGACTGCATTGTGCAAGAATGGCCACCACCGGTAGTCAAAGTTCAGTGTGAGGGCAAGGAACTGATAATTTTAATATTGATGTTGGATCTCTTTTATAAAGACATACAACAAGAGTATCACAGGTTTCAGGAGGTGGCTCGTATCTTTGAAAGTGTAATTATTGTCAAAGTAACAAAGGAAAAGCATTCAATAACTCATATTCCCAGGTCAACTTCATTTTATGGGCCCTGCTGGTAAAGGATTTGCAATTTGCAAAGGCACAACTGGGAAGAGGATGTCAAATGCACAAATAGCTTCATTTGTAAAAGAACAAGAAGAGGTTAATTATTTGGTTAAAAGATCAAAAAAAAGTTTTTATCAACCTCCATCAGGAAAGAACAAAATGCAATTACCCACTGAACCAGTTGCATCCTCCAAACATCCATTCTTGCAAGTACTTGTACCAGGAGAGGAAGAGGAAGAAGTAGAGGTTACCACCCGCAAAAGAGGCCCTTTGGACAGCGCATTTAAAATGGAGGCAAGAGAGCTTGCTGATGAAGCCATTGCACGTTGCCTCTATGCCAATGGTCTTCCTTTCAACTTGGTAAGATCACCATATTGGAAGGAAATGGTGCAAGCCATACTTAGAGCTCCAGCTAATTATGTAAGTCCCGGGTATGAAAAGGTGCGTACCACTCTATTGCAAAAAGAGAGGACTTGTATAGAGAGAGCTCTTCAACCAATTAAACATGCTTAGAAAACTTCTAGTATAACTATTGTGTCTAATGGATGGAAAGATACAAAAAATCGACCATTGATTAATGTGATTGCAATGTCCCCCAAAGGGTCAATGTTTTTGAGAGCTGTTGATTGTGAAGCGCAGGTGAAAGATTCACAATTCATTTCTAGAATTCTCATTGAGGCCATAGAGATGGTGGGGAGTGAGAATGTGGTATAGGTGGTTACAGACAATACCAAAAATTGTAGGGGTGCAGGTGCTTTGATTGAGGGTCGGTATGACCATATTTTTTTGACACCATGCACAGTACACTCCCTAAACTTGATCATGCAACAAATTGGCACTCAAATTGATTGGGTGAAACAAATTTACCAAGATGGGGAGGAGATACAAATGTTTGTGACGAACCACCACATGTCACAATCCATATTTAGATCATTCTCTAAATTGGAGCTGCTGAAGGTAAACTCAAATTGTAATTACTAAATTAGTAAATTTCATTTATTTATTTAATTTGAATAAATTTTATGTTCATGTTCAATTATCAAATTGTATATAACTTTGCTTAATATTTATTGACATATTGTTAACTTGCTTTATGCTTAGGTTGCTGAGACCGGTTTTGCGTCTCATACTATTGTTATGAGACGACTTGTCAAGGTGCAAACAGCATTAAGGCAAATGGTTATTTCTAACCAATGAGATATATGGAAGGCTTCAAATTCAAAAAGAGCCCAAAAGGTCAAGGCTTTGGTCTTGGATGACAGTTGGTGGGCTCGTGTGCAATTTGTATTGGATTTTACGGAGCCTATTATGACTATGCTTCGCTTTGCCGATACAGATACACCTTTCTTGGGCGATGTGTATGATGGCATGGACACCATGGTTGAGAAGGTAAAACTTTCCATACAACAGCATGAGAATGACCCCACAGAATGTGAAGCCTTATGCAATAAGGTGGAAGCAATCATTCATCATCGCTGGGAGAAGATGACTACCCCATTGCACCTCCTTCCATATGCCTTATCTCCGAGGTACTATAGTGAGAAAGTACTTGCTATGCCAGATAGAGTGGCACCATATGCGGATGAAGAAGTTGCCAATGGGTGCTACAAAGCTTTTACAAGACTCTTCCCAGATGAGGAAATGCATGACAAAGTGAGGCTAAAATTTGGCTTATTTGCTTCAGATGTAAAAATGTCTCCATTTGCAATAAAGGACCAATATAAAATGGGAGCTATAACATGGTGGTACATGTATGGTCAACCATACAAGCATCTACAAGGTCTTGCAATCAAGGTCCTCTCACAAGTAAGTTTTTTTTTGTTTACCACTTGTATTCTACAATTTACTATTTAGTGTTTAACATTTTTTAATTTGCTTTTCATTTGTATCTGTATGTTTAATTTTGTGAACACTATCCAGGTTGCAAGTTCTTCTGCTGCTGAACGGAATTGGAGTACATACTCATATATCCATTCAGTGAAGCGCAACCGGTTGGGCTCAAAGAAAGCTGAGGACTTGGTTTACATTCATACCAACTTGAGTCTTTTGTCACGTAACCAGAATGAATACAAGGAAGGGTCAACTAAGCTTTGGGATGTAACCCCTAAGTGTGCAAACTTGGATGCAACGCTTCATGATCTCATTACAATCACAGATGATGGTGATGATACCATGACACATGGTGCATCTAGCACAAGTGGAACCGTTCTTGGTTCAAATGATCTTGAACTTGCAGCAGTTGGAGATGATGAGAATCTGGATTTTCTTGAGAATCCTTATGATTCTGCATCTGATTAGTGCATCTTGTGTCCTGAGTCTTGACTCTTGAATCCTTGATTGATAAAT
>BSBK01003465.1:190000-357195 GCA_027943335.1 Chamaecyparis obtusa | reverse complement strand
TAAGCCCCAACTTCAGTATGTCAACAAAAACTATCATTAAGAAAATGCAGATCTTTTCTCAAAATCGGGAAGATGAAATTTAAAAAACCATAGGTAAAGCCACCCACCCTCGATTGATTTTTGCAGAGAAAGATTCTATTGTAGAATAGTGCGTGCATGGAAGAGAGATTACATTTTGCATGGCCCATCCTACTTTGTTCTTTCCCTCTCAATCCACCGCTCTCCAATATTCGTAAAACCTGCGAACCCAAATAAAAATTATGAAAAAACATGTCAAATATTCACTTCCCCCCATCCCTCTACCTTTGCTACCAATTGAAAAATTAACATTTCTTTTGTCTTAATTTTTAATTTAAGACAGTTCAAATATTTTTTATTTTTATATAAAATAATTAAAATAGTAATTTAAGTGTTAAAGACAAATTATTATTTTTGTCTCAAAGAAATGTCTTAAATTACTCTCTTGTGTAGTAGTGATTGAGCGCATTTGATAAATGTATCTAAATAATATAACAAATAATTAAATTCAAACTTTTAGTGATAACACATGAATAGCCACACTTGGCACATTCTGACCATGAATAAACTTTTGGCTGGCTCGACCTTGCCTGAAAATTAAACATATGTATCAACAATATTGGAATAATGGCATAACTACTAAATTTCACCTTGGATACAAACAAAATAATGAAACATCTAAAAATTATAAAGCAGATAGAATAGTTAATGTGAAATGCAACAATAAGTCTATTGGTGAACATAATATTAGAGCACACAGAATAATGTTTGCATAATAAATCTATTGGTGAACACACATTATTGTTGAAATGCAACTTCTAAGAATATAAGTATATGATATTATCAAATGTTAATGTGTAAAAAAGTATTAATCATTCATTTAGTCATTTTTATTATTAGGGTGACTAATTATTTAGTCATTTATTTGGTCATTTATTTAGTCATTTATTTAGTCATTTAATTGGTCATTTTACCCGATGACCAAATTGGGTCATTTATTTAGTCATTTTACCCGATGACCAAATTGGTCATTTATTTAGTCATTTATATTTGTGAATTGCAAAAATGGGGTAGAACATGATCAGTTTTAGTCAAGTGACTAAAAGCTTTAGTCACGTGACTAAAAGTTTTAGTCACTTGGTCATTTATTGCCCAAATTCTACTAGTGCAAAGAAACAAATAAACATATAGCTCTGTAGTAGCCAAGTAACTCTTTGTTGTCTGGTGCATGCTCTATATCTTTGTATACTGATATGCCAATCTGTTCCAGTTCTCCAACTTTTCACAACCTTAGACATGATCCAAAGTGTGAACTATGCTACATCAACATGAATGATCTTCTGATAAAATTAGGGTGATGCAACATCCATATCACATTAGTGATCGATATATAGGGGATAGACCCCAAGTTTTGTCCTCAAGTATTCAAATGTATCCTTTGGTAGAGGCTTTGTAAATATGTCTGCAAGTTGTTCTTATGATGTAACAAACTCTAGCTTAACTTTTCTTCTCATGTACTTGTTCTCTCAAGTAGTGATACTTAATTGATATATGCTTTTGTTTTAGAGTGCATCACTGGATTCTTTGAAATGTTTATTGCACTAGTGTTATCACAGTATATAATCACCGGCTCAATGATTATCTCATTCATACCTTCCAAAAATTGTTTAATATATGCAATATTTGAACAGTTTGTAGTAGTAGCAACATACTTTGTTTTGGTTGTAGACTAAGAAATGCAAGCCTACTTCTTACTTGTCCAGGTAACAAGTCTTTCACCAAAGAAAAATGCTCCTCTGGTGGGTACTTTTTTCTGTCATCCACATTTCTAACCCAATCAGCGTCGGTATAGACTCTGAGTTCAAACTTTCCTTCCTTAGGATACCATAATGCATAATCTTCTATTTCTTTAGGTATCTTAGGATTCTCTTTTTAGCAACCATGTGTGACTCTCTAAGGTTTGTAGAAAATCTAGCAATAATTCCCACAACATGTGCTATGTTTGGTCTACTATGCACTACATACATTAACTTACCAATCATTAATTTGTGTAGTGTTTTGGTTCACTTCTGTAGTTTCATCTTCCTTAGTCAGTTTACATCTAGTAGCCATCGGTGTTCCCACAGGTTTAGCATCTTCCATGCCAAATGTCTTCAATACTTCCTTGATATATTTGGATTGTGTGATGAATATACCATCATTTTATTGAATCACTTGTAGTCCTAGAAAGAACTTAATCTCTCTGAACATAGACATTTCAAATTCACTTCTCATTTCATCAGAAAATGACTTACATATTTGATCTTGACCTCTAAATATAATGTCATCCACAAATATTTCAGCAATAGAATAGTATCATCAGTATCTCCTTTCATATGCAAATTATTGTTCTCACTTGTTCTTACAAATCTTATACTTAACAAATAAGTATGCAGCCTCTCATACCAAGCTCTCGATGCTGACTTCAGACCATATAAAGCTTTATGTAGTCTACATACCATATCTTTCTTTTCTAGATCACCGAACCCTTCAGGTTGTTCTATGTAGAATTCTTCTTCAAGTATTCCATTCAGAAATGCTAACTTGACATCCATTTGGTAAAATTTGAACTTTTTGTGTGCAGCATATGCAAGTAACATTCTAAATCCTTCCAATCTAGCAACAGGTGCAAATATTTCACCTTAATCAATTCCTTCCTCATGTCCATATCCTTTGCATACCAATCTATCTTTATTTCTTGTTACTTCTCCATTCTCATTCTGCTTGTTCCTGAATATCCACTTAGTATCGATAATATTCTTATCTTTAGGTCTGGGTACTAAGGTCCAAGTTTTGTTCTTCTCTATCTGTTCTATTTCCTCTTTCATTGCATTAACCCATTCATCATTTTCTAATGCAACTTTTACATTCTTCAGTTCATATTCACAAACTAGACATGTACCTTGTCTTGCTTTACTCCTTGTTTGCATGCCAGCTTTTATGTCTCAAATGATTTTTGTCTTAGGATGGTGTCTTCTGACAAAACTTGCCAGAATCCAATTTCTTCTTTCTTGTTCATCCTGTGCAGGTTCATTTGCTCAGTGGGGCCTTCCTGCTCGTTGGTTTCTTTTTCCTGTTCCTCGGTATTGTTCACCTGCTGACTGATTGTCACTGTATGTGTCATCAGTAGGTACTCAGGTTGTTCAATGTAAGTGAATCTACTATAGTCCTTAGGTTCCTTTCTACTTTCCTCTACATTCTTATCATCAAACTCATCAACTCGAACATTAGTACTCTCAATCATCTTATTTGTAACTCTATTCAGACACTTGTATGCTTTAATTTTACTGGAATATCCTAGAAATATCCCTTCATCACCTTTTGAGTCAAACTTTCCATTCCTTTCATCTTTTAGAATAAAATATTTTCTTCCAAAAATTCTAAAATAACTTACAGTGGGTTTGTGTCCAAACCATAACTCATAGGGTGTCCTATTAGTGTACTTCTTCAGTTGCACTCGGGTTTAGCACATAGACAATAGTGCTAACGACTTCTCTCCAGTATGTTTGAGCAACATTCTTTTCTATCATTAATGTTCTTGTGCAGTCAACAATTGACCTATTCCTCCTTTCAGCAATGCCATTCTCTTGGGGTGTCCTCGGTGCAGAGACCTGTCTTTTAATACCATGCTCATTACAAAAATTAGTAAATTCATCATAGATAAATTCACCTCCTCTATCAAATCTTAAGCATTTCATCTCTTTACCAGTCTCTTTTTCTACTTTTTCTTTATACCACTTGAACATCTTGAATGCCTTAGATTTTTCTTTTAAGAACATGACAGTCATTAACCTTGTATAATCATCAACAAAAAGAATAAAGAATTTGTCTCCATAATAACTCTAAGATCTCATAGGACCACATAGGTTGGTATGAACCAACTCAAGTATCTTCGTTGTTGAGTAATCTTTTCTTTTAAAACTAGACTTAGTCATCTTACCTTTTTGACATTTATGACACATAACATGATCCGGCTTAGATAAGTTAGGTAGACCTCTAACTCTTTTCTTTTTACTGATCTTAATCATGTTATCAAAATTCACATGGCATAACTTCTTATGCCACAACCATGAATCTTCATCTTTCATCAATAAATAAGAAGACTGATCATTATCAAGATAAAATAGATTACCTCTGGATTGTGTACCAGTTCCAACAAGTCTTCCTCTGTCATCAAATATTTTCACCTTTTTGCTCTCAAAAGCAACTCAGTGGCCTGAATTGTTTAGCTGTGCCACACTTAGCAAGTTATAGTTTAATCCTCTTACCAAATAAGCATTTTCACATTTTAATCTATCATTTATCATCAGGGATCCTTTACCTCTTACCATACAGGGGTGCATCATTTCCCATTATTACAGATCCTCCATTGTATTCTTCAAGATAATCAAATTTTTCTTCATCACCAACCATGTGATGTGTACAGCCACTATCTATAATCCATGTATCATTCTATTAACTTTAGAGATAAGTGTTGTCTCTACATACCTTTCATCTTCTTCAGAATCATCCTTCATTGCCACAAATACTACCTCCACATCATCATCAGTGTTGGTATCGGTGATATCTTCTTCCTCAACAATGTAGAAAACCTTCTTACCTTTATCATTATTATCTCAGTTATCTCTGTTGTAGTGTCGGTATCCTTTGTTGTATCTTCTCCCATAGCTTCCTTCAGATCAGTCCTTGGTTCTATCATCATTTTCTTGTGTGGACATCTAGCAGCAATGTGGCCAACTTCTTTATAGTTAAAGCATGCTAAAGGTAACTTGCCTCTATACCTTCCTTACCTTTAGGTAACCTTCTAGCCATAAGAGCTTCAAGTTCATCAAGCTCATCATCAATATTGCTATCACTATCATCATTATTATTTCTGCTACTAGACTTACCAATCTTCAGAGAAGTCATGAAAGTAGATTCAACATTAGGTACAACACTATTATCATAATTATTCAGTTCAAATGTTGTAAGCTTTCCAATTAGATTATCAAGAGTGAGTGTGCTATTAGGTGCTAACCTATTTTCATGAATTGTAGATATTTTGATGGCATAGATAGGCAATAGGGTTCTCAAAATTTTGCGTACCACAGTATCTTCATCAATAACTCCATCTGATGCTCTAATAGCGTGAACTACCTCTTTTATTTTGTTTGTGTACTGCACAATGTTTTCACCTTCTTTCATCTTCATGTCATTGAATCTTCCTCTCAAGCTTTCAGCTCTTGCTCTTTTGACATTCACATCACCACTATAGATTAGAGCTAGTTTATCCCACATCTGCTTAGAAGTAGTATAGTTCTTGATATCTTCAAATTTGGCATCTGAACAGGTAGCAGCAATCTCCATCATGGTAACATTATGTTCATGCATGTCCCTTAATTGATCAAGAGTCAAGGGCCTAGTGGGTGGTGCAAGGTATCCATTTTCCATCATATCTAGGGCAGAATTCCCAATCTCAAATACATGCAACTTCATTTGAATTTTCCATATTTTGAAGTTATCCTTGTTAAGCTTTGGCACTTCCCTCTTAAACATTTTGAGACCTTTGTGCTGAAGTCCTTAAAACTCTATTCCAAGCAACTTAGCTTTGATACCAATTGTTAGAATAACTGAAAGGGGGGGTGAATTAGTTATCCACAGTCCCAAATCAAAATGTATAATCCAAAAAAATTTCCTTAAACTTCTACAGCTCGATAACATAAAATACTTTACTGTCAGTGCTTTTACCGATTACCATTCAATTAACAACTAATGATTACCGACCAAATCTAACTAGTAATATGTAAAGTATGATAACAAACAATCACCACAATGAACACATAACACAAAAGATTCAACGTGGAAACCCTGTGAAGGGAAAAAAAACCTACGACCGGCAACCCAAAAATCTTCACTCTTTTGAAGTGAGGTCGGTGAAGACCTAACCCTATTAAAGGTTACAAACACACTGTTAGGTGTGACCTTGTTAGAGGATTTTAGACCAACCGTTATCATCCAACCAGCAGTCACTCTGGGGTTGACAGGATAACAATGCTCATTCTATGAATGAAACATATAAGACTTTCAAGTCCACTTTGTTAAGAGATTTCTCTATTTACAATGGTTAAAATGTAACAACAAGTTGATCTGATTACAATATAGCTTCAATTGTAGATATTCAGATCTATATTATGCTCAATCAAATCCTCTGATCAGTATTACAATTCTATATCACAACAATTAATGACTTATTATCACTCGGTAATAGCTTTCTAATGCTCGGTAAACTCTACAGTTCAGTTCTTCTTAACCAGTTTGATCAGGCATACATGAAGCTTGTTCATGCAATAATTTTGTAGTCCTTCTTCTTCCGGCATTAGTTTCATAATGAAACTCTGGTCTCTTAAATAGATAAGTAAATCATTTTCTTTTCCTCCATTGGATTTTTCCGCTTATTCTCCTTCATCCATTTTGCTGCTTAAACCTTCCTTGGCAGTTGTGCCAATAACACATTTTGATTTCATCCTCTGGATCTTCCTTGAATTATGCTAGTTGTAGATCTTCGTAACAAACATTATCTCCATCACTGATTTCAATGTACTTTACAACTCATCAATCCTTAATAGCTAAACTAATCATTTAATTCTTTTCTCCTACTCGATTAACAAAGAAATGCATCGATGAACACAAGCTCGATTTATACTGTGCTCGATATACACTACAATACTCATTGTATACTGTAATGCCTCATCAACCAACCACACTACCTTGTGTCTTTCAGCTCTTTTTCTCATCATAGATGAATGAAACATAATCAAGTCAATAACATAAGGTCATAGACTCATCAACAAGTTATTCAATATATTATTTATCCTCATCTGTCATGTACATCTTCCTTATGTAGATATTTTTGTTCTTCATCTCTTTTACTCCTTTTCTACAAATGTTTCGGTATAGTAACTTACAAAATAAGTGTTGTCAAACTAGTTGACATCAATGACAACATATTACTAATTTAATCATACTACATATCTAATCAGCAACTCAGTGATCTCTAATCATAGATCTTCAATTAGGTTCTAAATCAGTTGTAGTTCATCAAATTGTATACCTCTTATGTCGGTGTATCACAACTTGATTTATTTGCTTAAGGATATCGTCCAAAATCTTGCTGATAGGGAATTTTTAAATCATGGAAGCTTCATATTACACCTATGAGTGGAATATGGTCAATCTATCCCAATGTTACCTTCAATTTTCTAAATGGAGAATTGGCTTTAAAGGTTTTTCAGGTAACCATCCATAAGCTAATCCTGTCAAAATGAAACAAACAAGTAGTAACTATTCTCAAAGTATAAGAATATTTTTTAAAACCATGAAAATAAATAATTTTTTAAAATGAGTGTTAATAGTGGCTCTTTTTGGGGACATGCATTCCTAGTGAATACACTGAGATCCTAGTTATCTCTAGAAAGCAAACCATTAGAAAAACAAAGTAATAGAATACATCTTATACAAATGAAAAAGAACTTTTCTTCTTTTCAAACTTTCAAGAAAAAAAGTTTTGAGATACTGACCATGTACTAGAAACTCCTGAGTATTACCTCCTAGATCTTGTAAGAGATAAGAATTCTCACCTCCTTTACCAATGATGACAAAAGGTCCTACCCATAGAGCATCAAATTTTCCATGTTTTCCTTTGTCCTGATCTTTTACATTCCATCTCAAGACCAAATCACCTTCTTGAAACTTTCTTTCTATGGTCTTCTTATCAAACAAAACTTTCACTTGCTGCTATAATTCATGATTTTTATCCTAAGCTTGATTCCTCATCTTGTCCAATTCCGTAATCTAAGAAAATCTATTTTCCATGAAGTCTAGTTCTTCCCACTGCTCTTCATTTACAAATTTGTATACTATTTAGATATTTATCAAGCTGAGACAATGCTTAAGGATCTTCATGATGGAGTATGTGGGGGACATTTTTTAGCAAAGACAACTACCCATAAAATATTAAATTTTAGATATTATTGGCCCTCTCATTTTAAGGATTTTATGCATATCTCTAGAAATGTGAGGCATGTCATAAATTTTTACGGAAGCTCAAATACAATGGTGCATTACCCCTTAAACCCATGTCTAATGAGGAACTATTCCAAATGTGGGGAATAGACTTTATAGAGGAAATCACAGATACTTCTAGTGGTGGACACAAATGGATTTTGGTGGCCACTGATTACTTCACTAAGTGGGTGGAAGCCATACCCACCAGGTAGGATACTAGTAAGAGATATTTATCAAGCTAAGACAGTGCTTAAGGATCTTCATGATGGAGTATGTGGTAGATATTTTTTAGCAAAGACAACTGCCCATAAAATATTAAATTTTACATATTATTGGCCCTCTCACTTTAAGGATTTTATGTATATCTCCAGAAATGTGAGGTATGTCATAAATTTTTAGGGAAGCTCAAATACAATGGTGCATTACCCCTTAAACCCATGTCTAATGAGGAACTATTCCAAATGTGGGGAAAAGACTTTATAGGGGAAATCACAGATACTTCTAGTGGTGGACACAAATGGATTTTGGTGGCCACTAATTACTTCACTAAGTGGGTGGAAGCCATACCTACCAAGTAGGATACTAGTAAGATTGTGATCAAATTTCTGACTGAAAACATACTAACAAGATTTGGTATTCCTTATAAAATTATTTCTGATAATGCCATGTATTTCAAGTCTACAGAGTTTACTGAATTTCATGAGAAGTATAGAATAAATATTTCTTATTCGTCCTCTTATCATCCACAAGGGAATGGCCTAGAAGAATCAAGTAACAAAAATATCATGGAAATCATCAAAATAATGTTGAGCAACAACAAGAGAGCATGGGATTCAAAGTTACCACTTGCACTTTGGGCAGACAGAATTACAATCAATAAGTCCACTAGATATGCACCATATGCTGCAGAGTTTACTGAATTTCATGAGAAGTATGGAATAAATTTTTCTTATTCATCCTCTTATCATCCACAAGGGAATGGCCAAGAAGAATCAAGTAACAAAAATATCATGGAAATCATCAAAATAATGTTGAGCAACAACAAGAGAGCATGGGATTCAAAGTTACCACTTCCACTTTGGGTGGAAAAAATTACAATCAATAAATCCATTGGATATGCACCATATGAAAATGTCTAGGAAACCTTCATCCAAGTGTTAAAGGAATGAACAAACAGATGCACTCACTAGATGAAACAATAAAGGATTTCAATTTTGAAAGTTGGTGGAATAATATTTTCATGAATGGTGCTTGTGTTTGGTTTATTGCAAGACAATTTCAGAGAAAGTTTGCTGGTAAAGAAATGCCTTGGTCATTTCTCCTTTTGTCGGGGCTATTTGTTGTGGTTTCACAACACACGCCCCATTTTGGCCACTTGGCCTAATGGTGACCCCCTTTTTTAGGGTATTTTTGTTGCCTTTGGGGTTTTGGTTTGTTTTCCTTGTGCAATTAGCTTAGATAGTTAGATTTTTCTTCATGCATTCAATAAGACATTACTAACAACTATTTTTGTGTGCAGAAGTTTGATGCCCACCTTTTGAGATTTATGAAGAAATAACAAGGGAAGCTGACATCCATAGGAGTGCTAAGATTTTTGGAAATCCAAGAAGTGACAAAGAAGTTTTAAAGAGCTCACCCCAACATTCTTCTAGAGCACTAAGTCTTTGATTTTGACAAGTTCAGAGAATTTCAACACTTAGTCATTTTCAGTGGTGGATTTTCAGAGTTTTTGGACTTGGCTAGAGTTTTGCTATCTGAAAGTCTGAAATGCTGGAGTTTTTGCTGTTTGAAAAGATTGGTGTTTTGCTAGATTTTTTGGCATTTCGGAGTTGCTGGGGTTTTCACTATCCAAAAGTCTGAAATGTTGGAAGTTTCCTGGACTTTTTGGCATTTCAGAGTTGCTGGGGTTTTCGCTATCCGAAAGTCCAAAATGCGAGAAGTTTGCTGGACTTTTTGATGTTTTGGAGTCGCTGGGGTTTTCACTATCTGAAAGTTTGAAATGTCAAAAGTTTGTTGGACTTTTTGGCATTTCAGAGTTGCTGGGGTTTTCGCTGTCTGAAAGTCCGAAATGGTAGAAGTTTGCTAGACTTTTCAACATTTTGGAGTTGCTGGGGTTTTCACTGTTTGAAAGTCTGAAATGCCAAAAGTTTGCTAGAATTTTTGGCATTTCAGAGTTGCTAGGGTTTTCACTGTCCGAAAGTCCAAAATGCCAGAAGTTTGCTGGATTTTTTTAGAGTTTTGGAGTTGTTGGAGTTTTCGCTGTCCAAAAGTTCAAAATTCTAAAAGTTTGCTTTATTTTTCAGAGTTTCAGAGTTGTTGGAGTTTTTGCTGTCTGAAAGTATGAAGTTTTTCCCAACATAGACTTTTTTACAGCCATTTTTGAAGACTTGGTTTTCTGGCCATTTCGGCCATGGGGAGTTTTCAGCCACCTAGAAGTCTGACAAGTCTGAAGTAGTAGAGATAAGGATAGCACTTAGCCAATTTTGGGTGTTGATTTTTCGGACTAGTTCCAGCCCTATTTTGAGTTGTCTGATGCTTGTTTTGTTTGAATCTTTATAATGCATGAGGTCTAACTTCATGCTAGGATAGTTTAGCTAAGCTTTAGAAGTAGTTTATTTAATGCAAAGCTTTAGTTTAGTTTTACTTTGGAGTTTAATTACAGTAAAACCCTAGTTGCGAAAATAAGAGCAGAGCTCTATAAATTGTAACAAAATGATGTAATTAGGGTCGACTTGATCATTAATACAAGATATACAATTGGTGCTTCATTCATGGTGTGATTCTTCTGCTATCTATTTGAAATTTGTGAATGTGTGATTTGCTCATTCTTTGTTTCAAAGAGCCAATTGGTTGTTTAGTGATTTTAAGTCTGTGATCTTTTAGTTCGGTGTTTGTTGGTATTACATTGCTATGTTGTGATGAATTTCTAAGAAGATTATTCTTTGGTGCCTAAAGATTAACTTGTCTCATGTGTGCACGCATCTAGAGTGGCTTCGTGATCTGATGAGTTTTGACTTATCAATACGTCTGCATTTGTTCAACTTCCATCAATGATTGCATCTATTCAGCTAAAGATTGTGACATGATCTAATCTCTGTTGTGTGGGTTTTCTCATCTTCTTGGTTATTTAATTCACATGGTGGTGTGATGCTAGCATATTTCCAATAGGTTTCTTTCAGCAACTTCTTTCAAATCTCTTGTTACCTTACATCTTCTAACCCTCCTTGCAAGTTATTTCAGTAGATCGATTAAATTAGCATTGCTTTCATTCTTAAAATCTTAAAATCATATCAAAAAAGAGATATCTTGGTTTCCTAAAGTTTATTTTACAGTTTCCCTTGAGAAAAGAACTAGCAAAGGCCTCCTTGTTAAACAGATTCATATTTTGTCTTTCGTTGAGCTATCCAAGTGGTTGAGACCCAGCCAGAAGGAACCTTGAGATTGATTCTGTCATTCTTCCAAGAGGGGAAGTTGCTCACCCAAATTCCTAGCCGTTGTCTTCATGTAAAAATGATGTTCAACAGAAGTGGCACTAGAAGGAGGGCCTGAAAAAAAAGGTTTTCAAGTTATAATCACACTAAACAAGTTGGATGTTGGGAAAATCTAGCTTCAATGGATAGTCCATTTTGTATACCGGGAGGTCTCCATGAGATTCCTCTACATGCACATAATAGGCTTCCTTTTTTCTTCCCTACTAATGGAGAAAATGCTACAAATCAAGTAAGGATTTGCAAGGATCTAATGCTCTTTCTCAAAATTGAACATGAAGATGTTGTTTGCAATTTATTTGTCAAGACATTTCAAGGCGTAGCACTTCAATGGTATGAAAGACTCTCATCCAATTCTATTTGCTCATGGATTGAATTAAAGGATCTATTCTTAATTCAATTTGATCCCAATGTGAGTTCACAAGATTCACTATTTTATTTTGCTACTGTAAGAAGGACACCTCAAGAGTCCATTGCCCAATTTAATCATCAATTTCTTCTCATGTATCAAAGGGTTCAAGATTCAAAAAGGATGGTGCATGATTCAATGTTAAAAGAGCATTATTTATGGTGTTTGGATGTCTCATTTGCATGCACAATCAGATCTTTTGGAGAAATTTCTACTTTGCATAATGCATTCAACAAGGCTCTTTTCTTGGCATGATGTGGATGTGATGTTACAAATGGTACAAATGGTCCTGATGGAAGTTTCAATATGTAATTGATTGAATGTTGCCAATCATTATAGCTCTATGTCAATCTGGTGAATACATCAAATCAGCTACAATCATCTCATTCAACCAATTACAACACGCCTGATATCCATATGATGCAATCAGCCAATCAAAAGAATTAGATCAATCACTTTCAAGATCATATTTGGGGTCAAAATTCCCATGATGCAACCTTGGACACAAGTATTTTTCTGCCCAATGATGCTCCTATAGAGATCTTGTCATATTCTTACTATACTCCATTACTCAATCCATCAAAACATGATGATACTTCAAATGGAAAGCTTGCTAGTCAGTTATATGAGCGTGATAAGTTGTGCAATAATGAAAGTGAAATGATCCTAAATGCTGATTGTAATTCAAAATGCAAGTCACCAAGTGATTTTTTGACAAAAATTAGTCATGGGATAACAAGAAATGATGAACAAATCCAGGAGGATGAGAGATATTCAATGCTGCCCTAGAATTATTGCCATGAAAGAGAAATAAGTACAAAATATTTGTCATCTTTACAAGGTAATCCTGATGTTACTTTTGATGTTGAAAAAGATTCACATGACAAAGACATAGATAATCATTGTTGGATAGATATTCCACTTGAACAAAGTAGACTGGATGAGAAGTTGCAAGAATTGGGTATTCCCATGTCATTATCAGATTTTTCATGGATGGAAGGATGTAGAATACACCTCACAGATCAACATTGTGAGATGGATTGCCCTATTTTTCTTAGAAAGATAGACTTCTATTTGAAAGGAAAGATGACTATTGAAGAGGTATTAATTCCTATAGTAGATCATTGGGATAGTCAATCAAGGGAAGAAGAAGAGGAACATGATCAAATTCATGAGACTTTGGAAGATATGGATTTGCCTAATGAGAAAGATAAAGTGATTGACATCCAAGAAAATGAGGGTGAGAAAATTCTCAATGACGAGGAGAGTGAAATCATAAATACATTCATAGACATCTTCATGAAAGATGAAAGTGGAAAGGTCTCTTCTCGTGAAATCATAAGTGATGATGTGCTGCCTTTTTTGAATGGTAATCATGATGGAGCCCAAATAAAAGGGATACAAGAAGTTCAAGAGGATGATCAAAAGGAAGATGATGAAGATGAAAAATTGTGCCTTGAGGTAGAAGAATCTCAGCATTTACAAAACAACAAACATGATGACTCTCAGTTTTTGTCATCAGGGGAGGTAGACAAGGTTCTTGATTTGGTATCATGTTTGAGTAAAGAAATGTCCATTTATGGGTATTCCATGCATATATCAAACTTTGCAGTAGCCAATTCATGTAGGATTCATCCATTTGAGATACATTCAGACATGAATATGTTTTCTAATGGTGTGCATGCACTTGAGGAGGATGGATTAGTGTACCATGAGATAAGACCTCCAGAAGAAGAAATCGCATTGAGTGAGTATATGCCCATGGCTAGGAACCCACTAAACCAAGTTGTATCTATCCATTATCCCTTGCTTTTTGATGATTTTCAGCTTGAATATGATAAAGGTGAAAAAACTTGTTTGTGGATTAATCATGATTATGGTGAGTTTCCACAACTTTTGATTTTATGTGATTTGTACCCAAAATTTGAACATGAATTGTCTAAATCTTATTTTTCTGAGTACAAAGATGAGTTTGCATTCCTTAGAACTATGCAGGGTGCATTATTGCTACTGCATGGAAATAAAAATCAATTAATAAGAAACTCATATGCTTCTTCTATGTTTTTTATATATAATTTAACTTTAGTCCAAATTAGATAGGTGTTAGTTAGTTTCCCTTATGTTTTAGTGGTTAGTTTTGTTTTGTCAATGTGTCAGTCTTGTTCCTTGTTGCTTGAGTGTTTTTTTTTTCTTTTTGTTTGTTGGTCTGGGGAAAATAGAGTTTTTTTCAAGGCTATTCTTGGCAAGTGGTCCATTCCAAGTGGTCTTTGATAGGAGGCAGAGGTATTTCTTAGTCAAAAATTTTAAAGGAATTCATCTTGCAAGAAATTGTATACATGGATCATGAATGGTGATACCTTTCATTGGCAATCAAGCTGATATTCAAAGTCGATCATCCTCAACACATTACACACTTTAAACATGATACTGTGGTTGTTGGTTTCTTGGGTAAGTATCAGTTGAAGTCGATTGGAGCCTATTGTTATGGGTGACCTCAGATCTCAGATCCCTTCTCCATCTACATCTTGACTTGAAGAGACAAAATCAAAAGGAGGAACGCATAAAGAAATGTCAACAGGGAAAGGCAAAGTTCAAATACTTGGGTGGCACAGCCTAATCATTGCCTAAGTTTCCAGAAAGAAAGAAAAAGAAAGAGAAAAAGAGAAATCAGAAATGCAAGCACTAAGGTAGCATAGCCTAAGTGTTGCCTTAGTGTACCAAAAGGTCCTAAAATGAAGATAATTGAAGAAGTGACAATATTCAGAGCATAATGGCTCAAGAAAAGTCACCTTTCATGAAATGATGTTGACTCTAAAAGAGCCCTCCAAATAATAAAAGAACCATATATCTTGTCATAAGATAGAGAGGGGTGACTCTAGCAACCTCTACCAGGGCTATGAAGGCTTGGCTGGCAGTAGAGCAAGGTTAGAATGAGATTGTGGAAGTTTATGACAGTAAGAAAAGATTGGCTCCAAGTGTTTTTGTCTAGGAAACCTTCATCCAAGTGTTGAAGGAATGAACAAACAGATGCACTCACTGGATGAAACAATAAAGGATTTCAATTTTGAAAGTTGGTGTTATAATATTTTCATGAATGGTGCTTGTGTGTGGTTTATTGCAAGACAATTTCAGAGAAAGTTTGCTGGTAAAGAAATGCCTTGGTCATTTCTCCTTTTGTCGAGGCTATTTGTTGTGGTTCCACAACACACACCCCATTTTGGCCACTTGGCCTAATGGGGACCCCCTTTTTTAGGGTCTTTTTGTTGCCTTTGGGGTTTTGGTTTGTTTTCCTTGTGCAATTAGCTTAGATAGTTAGATTTTTCTTCATGCATTCAATAAGACATTACTGACAACTATTTTTGTGTGCAGAAGTTTGATGCCCACCTTTTGAGATTTATGAAGAAATAACAAGGGAAGCTAACATCCATGGGAGTGCTAAGATTTTTGGAAATCCAAGAAGTGACAAAGAAGTTTTAAAGAGCTCACCCCAACATTCTTCTAGAGCACTAAGTCTTCGATTTTGACAAGTTCAGAGAATTTCAACACTTAGTCATTTTCAGTGGTGGATTTTCAGAGTTTTTGGACTTGGCTAGAGTTTTGTTGTTTGAAAGTTTGAAATGCTAGAGTTTTTGTTGTCTAAAAAGATTGGTGTTTTGCTGGATTTTTCAGCATTTTGAAGTTGCTGAGGTTTTAACTATCTGAAAGTCTAAAATGCCAGAAGTTTGCTGGACTTTTTGACGTTTCAAAGTTGCTGGGGTTTTCACTGTCTGAAAGTTTGAAATGTTGAAAGTTTGCTAGACTTTTTAGCATTTCAGAGTTGCTGGGGTTTTCGCTGTCCAAAAGTCTGAAATGCCAGAAGTTTGCTGGACTTTTCAGTGTTTCAGAGTTGCTAGGGTTTTCGCTATCTGAAAGTTTGAAATGCTAGAAGTTTGCTAGACTCTTCGGCATTTCAGAGTTGCTGGAGTTTTTGTTGTCCGAAAGTCCAAAATGCTGAAAGTTTGCTGGACTTTTTGGCATTTCAAAGTTGCTGGGGTTTTCACTATCTGAAAGTCTGAAATGTCAGAAGTTTGCTGGATTTTTTCAGAGTTTCAGAGTTGCTGGAGTTTTCGCTATCTGAAAGTCTGAAATTCTAAAAGTTTGCTTTATTTTCAGAGTTTCAGAGTTGTTGGAGTTTTTGCTATCCGAAAGTCCAAAGTTTTTCCCAGCATAGACTTTTTTACAACCATTTTTGAAGACTTGGTTTTTCGGCCATTTTGGCCATGGGGATTTTTCAGCCACCTAGAAGTTTGACAAGTCTGAAGTAGTAGAGATAAGGATAGCACTTAGCCAATTTTGGGTGTTGGTTTTTCGGACCAAGTGTCAGGTTTTGGGCACGTCCGGGAGTTGACTCCAGTTTTCTCAGAGATCACTTCTCAATCATCTGGGCTTCTTTCTTTGGATCATTTGGGCATGATTGTGGGATCTCTTTTAGTCGAGACTACGTAGAGCAACTAAAGCCAATGATCCAGGGGACAAACATGAAGATCACCACACGCATGAACCAGTTCCAGCCCCATTTTGAGTTGTTTGATGCTTGTTTTGTTTGAATCTTTGTAATGCACAAGGTCTAACTCTGTGCTAGTATAGTTTAGCTAAGCTTTAGAATTAGTTTATTTAATGCAAATCTTTAGTTTAGTTTTACTTTGGAGTTTGATTACAGTAAAACCCTAGTTGCGAAAATAAGAGCAAAGCTCTATAAATTGTAATAAAATGATGTAATTAGGGTCGACTTGATCATTAATACAAGATATACAATTGGTGCTTCATTCATGGTGTGATTCTTCTATTATCTATGCAAAATTTGTGAATGTGTGATTTGCTCATTCTTTATTTCAAAGAGCCAATTGTTTGTTTAGTGATTTTAAGTCTATGATCTTTTAATTCGGTGTTTGCTAGTATTACATTGTTGTGTTGTGATGAATTTTTGAGAAGATTATTCTTTGGTGCCTAAAGATTAACTTGTCTCATGTGTGTGCACATCTGGAGTGGCTTCATGATCTGATGAGTTTTGACTTATCAATACATCTGCATTTGTTCAACTTTCATCGATGATTGCATCTGTTCAGCTAAAGATTGTGACATGATCTGATCTTTGTTGTGTGGGTTTTCTCATCTTCTTGGTTATTTAATTCACATGGTGGTGTGATGCTAGCATATGTCCAATAGGTTTCTTTCAGCAACTTCTTTCAAATCTTTTGTTACCTTACATCTTCTAACCCTCCTTGCAAGTTATTTCAGTAGATCAATTAAATTAGCATTGCTTTCATTCTTAAAATCTGAAAATCGTATCAAAAAAGAGATATCTTGGTTTCCTAAAGTTTATTTTACAATTTCCCTTGAGAAAAGAACCAGCAAAGGCCTCCTTGTTAAACAAATTCATATTTGTCTTCCATTGAACTATCCAAGCGGTTGAGACCCAGCCAGAAGGAACCTTGAGATTGATTCCGTCAATCTTCCAAGAGGGGAAGTTGCTTGCGCAAATTCCTAGCCATTGTCTTCGTGTAAAAATGACACTCAACATTTTCCTTTAGGGATAAAAGAAATATTTTCCATTTTCCCTTACTGAAATCTCCTAAAAGGATAATGATACAATTAAATCAATCTTTTGTCTTCTGCTCAAGCATGACATTATTAGATCATGATAACCAATCAAAATTTACCTATGAAACTACTAAAAAAAAAATTCATTTGCAATTACTGCTAATTCATAAATGAGGTAATCTTTATTTGGTCCAGATCCTCACCATCTAATTTTTGCAAGCTTTTTGAATATTTCCCACCCCTTTTTGTTTAAATTTGATCCACAATCTGGCTTTCACAAACCTATTGATGATGTGTAGAGACCTAATGATAGCTTTTATTTTTTATAAGGTTTTAATGGCTCTTCATTGAATGTTATAACACTATCTAATTTCTCTAGAACCTCAACTTCTAAATCTAACATCCTTTCCAAGAGATTATTTTTTAGATCTAGCTCTCCCTTCAACATCAAGTTATCCTAATTTATTAGCCCGAATAAATTGTAGACCTCCTCCAGTTCTATGGGTAATATATCCTCCCCCTCTAGGTTGTTAATCTCTAGGTTTGATCATCTGATATTGTCTTCCTTTCTCACCTCCTAAACTTCCCCCCAAAATACTTTATTTTTCCTTCTAGGACACTTTCTTTAAAGATTATTTAAGGGGAGTAGACCACCTTAGACTTGAGACACACAACTGATATTTGCTGAATTAGAATTCATATCTTTACCTCCTTCAATATGCAAGAATAAGGATTTCCTTTTAACATTCGAAAGTAATGATGGGATTGTATCTTCCTCCTCCATTAGAGGCTCAATGAGGATTTTCATTCTAGAGTCTTCAAAACAAGATTTATGTTTTTCATGGATCTTTTTTATTTCCTTTTCCCTGAATCTATATTTTCACCACCTTCTTTCTAGCAAGAGGCAAAACTATCTAAAAGGATTGTTGACTTCCTACTACTATTTGGAGGTCTACCCTTACCCTTTTTGTGGTTGTCAGAGTGACTACCTTGTTACAATAATCAGACCCATCTTCACAATCTAGATTGTTGTTGATTCCTATTTCTAGAGTGGTGTTAGTATATTCCTTTAAATCTTCTCTGAAGCTACCTTCTGATAGTATTTGGTCTACTATTTCTTCAATAACCTTTTTTTTAATATTGAGCAAGCACTTCTACACAAAGGTTTCCATGTCTCAATTGGTGATATAGACATTAACAGAAACCTGGGACTGCAATTCATCCTCACAAAGACCCTTTGTGCTCAAACAATTCTTGAATTTGTGGAACCCTTTGTCTCTAAAATCACACCCTCATATAACCTCCTAACTCTTTTGTTGATGAATATATTGAACCTAGAGTGAAGACAATTCAAAATCTAAAGCAAATGAGGAACTGTAATGGGATCATCTCATAAGTATATCTTGCTATACTTGAGAGAGTTTGTGTTATAATCTAAGAAAGGCTCGTGTTATCTTCCATACTCAAGAAGAAGAATAGATCTAATCCCATATAAATTGATAATCCTTCAATATAATTTCCATACAAAACAAAGGATATTTAACACAAAATAAGAAAAATAAAAATAAAACCTTTTTTTTTTTTTTCTTGTTAGCTATGATGGATTTTACCTTTTTTCCCTCTTATTTTTTCTTCTTATTTTGTACTTTCCTCCATCTCTCTTCATTTTTCTTTAAAAGGTCTAATCTGCAATTCATTATCATTTTTTGTTCCTCTCCTAATGATGAATCACTAAGTGCATTCTAAAACATTGAGCTAAAAATAATACACACAATTTAATCCTAGAAGACTTACATTCTATTTCATGAACTATGGAAAACTAATTCAATGTAATGTAATAAATCTTTAACATGATTTATGCAGTTTAGAATCAATTTTATCTATTTAGGTTTTATAAGATTAATTTATAATAGTTTATTTATTAATTATTTAATGTAAGTTGCTAGTATATTTGAGACCTTTTTCCGACGGTTGAACGTCTGAATTTAGACAGTATACTGTCGATTAAGCGACACCACCCAACATCATAGTTTTATAGTCAGAAAAATTGATGGTTTTGTTAGGCATAGTAATTACAAAAACCATGGTCATCACAAAAAGAGGGTTCCAACAAAGCAAACATGTCATCAGACCTATTTGTGGCCATCAAAATTGGGACGCCTATCTGTCGCAACAAATACAAACAACGAAGACCCGCGAGAATATTCCGATGGGTAGCTGTCATTTGTAACTTGTTCACTGATGAAAATGCTATTAATGCAACGGATATCCATCGAAATTTTATGACGGATATCTATCATTTATGGTTTGTAATGACAACTATGTTGTCCATGCGATGGACATGTGTTGGACATTTACGATGGATATCCATCATTTATGGTTTTTTTCTAACAACAATGTTGTTAATGCAACATCTGGATGTCAGATGTTTGCGATGGATAATTGTCGCTATTTTGAGGTCATCGTAGTTATGATGACAATAAATATATATATTTGTTGATTCAGAACTGTGTTCTTGCAGATCTGGTTCTTGCTCATGATTTGGTTATGGATCATTCAAAGATAACTTTGCAATAGATTTGGTAGTGGCTCATGGATTATTGAGTCAAGTCTAGAGACTTGGATTTTGAATAGATCCTACCAAATCAAGACTTGTGACAACGACGGCTCTAGCACAAGAAGCTAGTGCAACAATCAGAGATGCATTCTTCCTGATGTGTTCATGGGATATATGCGTACCTGATTGCATTCAAATCTAATTCAAGTGACTTCTTGACTTCTTTGGTCCAAATTTGATGTGCTTTGTTCCTATGGAGTGTAGTAGTGACTTGACTTGGAGTTTGAGTAGATTGTGCATTGATTGGCTTGAAGACAGAATCAAGCTACTCTTTGCATTGTTGTTGAGATCGGGTTGTGATGGATCACTGGGATTGTCTACCCTTTTTTCCATAGTTTCAAATGAGTGAGGTGTGATGTCAAGAGAGCGACATGCAGAACTTGCACATTGGAGATTCGTAGATCACTATGGTGTCCGTGATGACTTGGGAGAAGTCTTCTTCTTAGTGAATCAAGATGAGAGATTTAGATTACAGAAAGTGGATTGTTTGATGTGACTTATGAGACATTGAATGCCTCTTCACAGCGGGTTCATGGTGTGGTCTATGGTGTTTCTTTGCGACTAGGTTCTTGATAGAGATTTATTGATTTGGTAGCCATTGAGATGGATCGATATATATTTTTCGTACGTGGATTGAGATCTTAAATTATTGAGCTTCTCTTTGTTTTGAGAATATTTTAACATTCTCTACTTAATAGGGCCAACCACGTGAAGGTGGAAGCTCATGTAACCCCTCCTAGGAGCCTCTTATGACCCATTACGACATTTTAAGATCTCTAAGATGTATTCTTAGGGATCATAAGGGGTCCTGGGACATAATAGCTGACAAACATAAATGTAGGCATCATGGTCATAATTTTTTGGAAACACAACATAATTGAGTGGTATACCCAGATGATGCAATGCAACTACTCCTCCAGTTGCATCGTCTGGGTATACCATTCAATTATGTTGTGTCTCCAAAAAATTGTGATTATGATGCCTACATTTATGTTTGTTAGTTGTTGTGATATCTACATTTATGACCTTTTTCCAATGGCTAAACATCTGAATTTAGACAATATACTATCGATTAAGCAACACCACCCGGCGTCGTAGTTTTGGAGTCAAAAAAACCAATAGTTTTGTTAGGCATCATAATTACGACAACCATGGATGTCACAAAAAGAGGGTCCCAACAAAGCAAACCTATTGTCGGACCTATTTGTGGCCGTCAAAATTGGGATGCCTATCCGTCGCAACAAATACAAATGATAGCGACCCATTAGAATATTCTGATGGGTAGCTATCGTTTGTAACTTGTTCACTGACAAAAATGCTATTAATGCAATAGATGTCTGTCAAAAGTTTATGATGGATATTTTTCATTTATGGTTTGTAACGACGACTATGTTGTACATCCGACGAACATGCATTAGACATTTACGATGAATATCCATCATTTATGGTTTTTTTTCTGACAATGATGATGTTAATGCGATGTTTGGATGTCAGATGTTTGCAACGGATAACTGTCATTGTTGTGAGGTTGGCGTAGTTACAATGAAAATTAGTTATTTTAAAATATATATATTTGTCGATTCAGAACGGTGTTCTTGTAGATCTGGTTCCTACTCATGATTTGGTTATGGATCATTCAAAGATAACTTTGCAATAGATTTGGTAGTGGCTCATGGATTATTGAGTCAATTTTAGAGACTTGAATTTTGAATGGATCCTACTGAATCAAGACTTGTGACAACGACGGCTCCAGCACAAGAAGCTAGTGCAACGATCAGAGATGCATTCTTCCTGATGTGTTCATGGGATATATGCAGACCTAATTGCATTTGGATCTAATTCAAGTGACTTCTTGACTTCTTTGGTCTGAATTTGATGTGCTTTGTTCCTATGGAGTGTAGCAGTGACTTGACTTGGAGTTTGAGTAGACTGGGCATTGATAAGCTTGAAGATAGAATCAAGCTACTCTTTACATTGTTGTTGAGATCGGGTTGTGATAGATCACTAGGATCGTCTACCATTTTTGCCACAATTTCAAATGAGTTAGGTGTGATGTCAAGAGAGTGACATGCAAAACTTGCACATAGGAGATTCGTAGATCACTATGGTGTCTGTGATGACTTGGGAGAAGTCTTCTTCTTGGCGAACCGAGCTGAGAGACTTAGATTACAGAAAGTGGATCATTTGATGCGACTTATGAGATATTGAATGCCTCTTCATAGGGGGTTCGCGGTACGGTCTATGGTGTTTCTTTATGACTAGGTTCTTGACAAAGATTTTTTGATTTGGTAGCCATTGAGATGGATCGATTTATATTTGTCGTACGTGGATTGAGATCTTAAATTATTGAGCTTCTCTTTGTTTCGAGAATAGTTTAACATTCTCTACTTAACAAGGCTAACCATGTGAATGTGGAAGCTCATCTGACCCCTCCTAGGAGCCTCTTATGATGACATTTTAAGATCTCTAAGATGTATTCTTAGGGATCGTAAAGGGTCGTAAAGGGTCATAAGGGGTCCTGGGACACAATAGCTAAGAAACATAAATGTAGGCATCATGGTCACATTTTTTTGGAAACTCAACATAATTGAGTGGTATACCCAGATGATGCAATGCAACTACTCCTCCAGTTGCATCATCTGGGTATACCATTCAATTATGTTGTGTCTCCAAAAAATTGTGATTATGATGCCTACATTTATGTTTGTCAGCTGTTGTGATATCTACATTTATGTTTCTCATTTGTCATGTTTATATGCATGTTCTTTATGTGTATCTACTAGAAATTCTAAAAAAAAATCAATATCTACAATAGCCCTTTGTTAACCACATTTACGCATATGGTCCCAACAAAGTAGTGCACAAACTACACAAAGAAGGCATCACAGAAATATGATTTCTGCTTTCGCCATTGAAGCAATCTTGGCGGCACTAGTTGCCTCTTGAGCCTTGTACAAGTTGCACTCATTTCCTACATCAGGTATAGATGTAGATGGGGTAGATGTAAATGTGGTTTGATCAACCCACCGAAAGTATTGACATCTAGTATTTCCCTGACAATACCAAATGTACATCAGCTCTTCATAAAATGATTAGTTGTCACATTATTTTTAAACATAAAATATAATTACGTATCCAGACCTTTTTCCTATTTGGGCAAACCCAAAATTGATGCCCAGGATTACTTGTTGTCTCTGACATCTTCAACATGCATGGGCCAACACCACATTGACACATAGGCACATTGACCGAAGTCATCGATGCTATTTCGACAAATATTGCATTATCACAAATATTGCATTGTCATTATTTTGTTCATTCATACTAATTATAATTACAATAAAAAGTAACATACTAATGTAGACTTGCACATTTTTTGGCTAAGTCAGAGTCTTTGGTTTAAATCACTAGACACTCAAAACAAAATGACAAACCAAAGACAACCATGCAATTGTAAAGAAAGGTAATTTTCTTAATCACATCACTAATTTGAGCATGTCTAAATATTGGTGTCTTTCAAGTTATTTGATTCTTGTCATGCCTACTACAAATGAGAATAGTCTTAACTAGTGAGGTTGTTTAAGTATATAGAGATTAAATACACTCTTTTAGAATGAAATTTCTCTTAACAAAAGATCAAAGATATATAAGGGTATGTGCAGGATCATGGTATGCCAAAAAGTGGCGATGTGAAAAAAACTTATTTTCACTCGTCCAAAAGCGCACAAATAGATTTGTTGACTTTTTGGTAGGCCTGGGTGTTAGTACACCTGGCCAAACCAAAAGCCAAACCTAAAGGCATAATCGAATATCCAATATTTTCCAGTGAATATAAATCATTGTACCCAGCCGCGTTCAACATTTTTTCATTGAAAAAACATGAACATAGCTAGGCTTTCAGATATCCGATCCCAAATCCCCTATCTAATTTTTCCCAAATTGCCCAGGTAAGTGAAGCTTCTTTTTTTAATTATTTTTTGTTGTTTTTAAATATAAATATATAGTTTTTATATAAAAATTAGAGTAGCAATGAGTTTTTGTATTATTTTTTAAAATTGATTGTAATTATCTATTTTTTTCATTGCCATCAGACATGGAATCAAAAAACCCTCCTAATGATCCCACAAACAATCCAGACCCACCTCCCAACAATCCCCCACCTCTAGAAGACGTACCTATAACAAACCCTCACCGTTTAGAAGATCTAATAGGAGATAATCTAAATGAACTTAGAGGATTTGAAACCGCATATGCCAATATCCCCACATTGTGCCCCATGTTTATGATATTGAACACAATAATTGAAAACATGGAGAAACTGACAAAGCAACATAATGTTGCACTTCTTTGGAGTGATTCCATGCACACCCAGTTTGATGATGGGCTTGATTATGATCAAGTCATGAACCTAAATATAACAAAACATGACATAGCTAATCTTTTTGTGGATCCTAAAACTGGTCTAAAAGTAGACCCTAAAAAAACCAAATCGTCAATTAAATGGTGCACAAATAGTGCAATACGTGACAACTTTTGGGACCATTGGTGGATTGTTTTTGATAGACCACTTCACAACAATTTGGATGTCCCAATTTATTTTCTTAGAAAATTGTATGCTGAATTTGTGCTCGGTCACAAGGTGGATTATTGGAGTATGAGACAGAACCAGGGTGTAGGTTTAGGTGCTCCGCAAGATAGGCCATCGACACAATGGGTGAAATCCCACACATATGTCCCCCCTCCCGATATTTCACCACCTCCCACAGTGCAGTATCCAGACATTTTTATTGAGGCCGGCTCACAGACTATTCGAGCCATTCACACGTTGAGTGATCTACTGGTTACATAGAGCACAACATTATTTTTCTCCTCATCTTGATGCTTATGGCGCTTCCACAAGCTCACATGTTTGTGTGGCCCACACTTTCTTTATATGCAAGAATATTTGCCTTGGTCCCCTGATTGATAGTGATACATATAGTTTCAGCTTCGATGAGGACAATTCTACATAGCACACTATAGGCACTGAAGTAGCTCATGGAGATGTGCATCAAGAGCCTATAGTGCCATGGACTCCCACTATTATGGTAAGGGTAAACCATTCACTTTTTACATTGTTTTTAAATTTTATTATTTGTATTTTTAGTAGAATTTTCTCATAATAATTTCCCACTTATCTCTTTTTATGTGTTACATTTATGTTCAGTTGATGACAGAGGAGGAGATGGCACAGGTGGAGGGGTCCATGCTTCAGCCATATCATTTGGTCTTGACTCTTCCATGGTACATATGTTTTAATGTACTCATTGGTTTTCTTTTAATTTATGATAATAGTATATGTACATTTTTTTCTAATTTTTATGATCATCTTTTACATACTGATGCAGGTGTCACCAATTGCCACCGGGGGGCAATGTGAGGGGGTGCAGGTCTCAGGTGTTGATAAAGGAAAGGTAATTAAGTAATTTAGTTTGTTTATGCATACATGTATACTTGTTAATTGTACGTACTTATTTTTAATTTACATGGTTTATTTGACAGAGAGTGGCATGTGATGATGTCGCGAGACCCTATCGTCATGATAGAGTCACGGGCATATCCATTTGGAGTGATAGCCCCATCATATGTACATTTCTAAAGTTATTTGTGTGTATTTTTCTATCAAGTATATATGATATGGTCAAGTTATGATAATATGAAGTATCTGTTTCACTTTTGTAGGTCACTCCTAGTTTGAGGGAGCCAGAATAGCAAGGGTTTGTATCGTTGATGACTCAGCCAATGATCCCTGAAGAAAGTTCAATAGAGGTAAGTTTTAATGTTAATTTAGTTATTTTGTAAACATATATTTGCTACCAAGTTTTTAACATTAAATAGTATAACTCGTAAATCAATCTTATGTTCGTAAACATATACAGGTGGGAGTCATCATTGGTGGCACTATTCCTGCGCTACCTAGGACATATATTAGGTCTCCTGCCCGCGGGAGGAGACAAAGAGGTGAGGTATATGAGAGTTCAATTTTAGTTTTAATTTTATTTATTATTGTTGACTATGATTCTAAATTTTAATCTAACTTGGGGTTTCACTTTTGTGTTTGAATGCAGGATCCATTAGAGTTGAAGAGTACTTCAAAGAGGCTTCATTTTGATGATCCACCAGTAGAATAGGATGTCCTAGAAATATTTGTAGTTGAACTTCTTATTTTAATATGTCATATGACATATTTTGAGATGGCGTATGCCACATTGTATCTAGATATGTTGACATATAAATATGTACAGAATTATTGTTCATTTTGATATATATATAAAACTTGATATTCGATCCAATTTGTTAATTGTGTGTTCATTTATTCATTGTTAGTATGTAAATATGCTTGTGTGTATGTACTCATGTGTACAATTTATACCTTAAGTATATTCATGTATATTCAAGTACAATATTCATAACCTAAATTCATGTGTATGGGCTACGTGCATGACTTAAGTGAATTCATGTTGTATGCTTTATAATTATGTGCTACATGTATGCTTCATGACTTAAGAAAATTTATCTGTATGCTTTATGTGCTATGTGTGTTCACATGTGTAATTCATCATTTGAGGTATATAAGGATATCTATTAAAGTGGTTTCAAGGTTTATAGACTTACCTTTTACTCCCAATGGCTAAAAGACTTCAAACTAGCCTAATTACATAATCAAACACACTTTTGGCAATAATCAAACACCCTTTTGGCCATATCAAAACATATTGGTCTTTTGGACAAAATATCAATACTCTGTCTGTACCCCTGCAAATACACTAGGAACACCTACGAAGCATGGTCTTATAGCATCTCATGGATCACTGATACCTCTCATGGGGTCCAAGTTACGAGGCTTGATAGTTTGCTAACAAATCATGCTTAGTGCAACTTTCAACTGACTCTCACTGCAAGTTTTGGCATCGAGTGAGATTGGCGTGCCAAATTCAAACAAATTTGAATCTCCCAGAATGGAGAGAGGTTATTGTAGGCCTCAGAAATGTCATCCAATAGCATCTCATGAATCTTTGATACCTCTCATGGGGTCCAAGTTACGATCCTCGAAAGTTCACTGCCCAATCGTGCTTAGTGCACCTTGGGGACACTTTGGTCCGGTGTGGTCCGGAACCTTTTGCTAACTCATTGGTCAAAACAAGGTTGTTCATAGCATTTACCCACCCAACCAAAGCTAATGGTGTAGTCCATTCAGTGCTGGGATGAACAATTTGGAAGTAATCCATTGGTGCAACTTTCAACTGACCCTCACTGCAAGTTTTGGCATCGAGTGAGACTGGTGTGCCAAATTCAAACAAATTTGAATCTCCAAGAATGGAAAGAGTTTATTGTAGGCCTCAAAAATTTCATCTTATAGCATCTCACAGATCTCTGATACCTCTCATGGGGTCTGAATTACGAGGCTCAAAAGTTCACTGGCCAATCATGCTTAGTGCACCTTGGGGACACTTTGGTCTAGCGTGGTCTGAAACGTTCTGCTAACTTAGTGGTCAAAATGGGGTTGAGCCTAGTGTTTACCCACCCAACCAGAGCTAATGGCACAGTCCATTTAGTGTCAGGATGAACAGTTTGGAAGTAATCCATTGGTGCAAGTTTCAATTGACCCTCACTGCAAGTTTTTGCATCAAGCAAGACTAGCGTGCCAAATTCAAACAAATTTGAATCTCCCAGAATGGAGAGAGGTTATTGTAGGCCTCAAAAATCTCATCCTATAGCATCTCATGGATCTCTGATACCTCTCTCAGGGTCCAAGTTACGAGGCTTGAAAGTTTTTTGCCAAATCATGCTTAGTGCACCTTGGGGACACTTTGGTTCAGCGTGGTCCGGAACATTCTGCTAACTCAGTGGTTGAAATAGGGTTCTACCTAGAATTTACCCACCCAACTAGAGCTAATGGCATAGTCTATTCAGTGCCAAGATGAATGGTTTGGAAGTAAACCATTGGTGCAACTTTCAACTGACCCTCACTGCAAGTTTTGGCATCGAGCGAGACTAGCGTGCCAAATTTAAAAAAATTTGAATCTCCCAGAATGGAGAGTGGTTATTGTAGGCCTCAGAAACATCATCTTTTAGCATCTCATAGATCTCTGATACCTCTCACGGGGTCTAAGTTATGAGGCTCAAAAGTTCACTGCCCAATTGTGCTTAGTGCACCTTGGGGACACTTTGGTCTAGCGTGGTCCAAAATGTTTTGCTGACTTAGTGGTCGAAATGGGGTTGTGACTAGAGTTTACCCACCCAACTAGAGGTAATGGTGTAGTCCATTTAGTGTTGGGACAAACACTTTGGAAGTAATCCATTGGTGCAACTTTTAATTGACCCTCACTACAAGTTTTGGCATTGACCGAGACTGGCATGCCAAATTCAAAAAAAAATGAATCTCCCAAAATAGAGAGAGGTTATTATAGGCCTTGAAAATTCCATCTTGTAGCATCTCACAAATCTCTAATACCTCTCATGAGGTCCGAGTTATGAGCCTCAAAATTTTGATGCCCAATCGTGCTTAGTGCACCTTGGGGACACTTTGGTCTAGCGTGGTCTGAAACATTCTGTTGAATCAGTGGTTGAAATGAGGTTGTTCCTAGCATTTTCCTACCCAACCAAAGCTAATGGCCTAGTCCATTTGGTTCCCGAACAAATGGTTTGGAATTAATCCATTGGCACAACTTTCAACTGACCCTCACAACAAGTTTTGGCATCGAGCGAGATTGGCGTGCCAAATTCAAACAAATTTGAATCTCCCAGAATGGAGAGAGGTTATTGTAGGCCTCAGAAATTTCATCCTATAGCATCTCACACATCTCTGATACCTCTCATGGGGTTTGATTTACAAGCCTAGAAATTTTGCTGCCCAATCATACTTAGTGCACCTTGGGGACACTTTGGTCTGGCGTGGTCCAGAGTATTTTGCTGACTCAGTGGCCAAAATAGAGTTGTTCCTAGCATTTACCTACCCAACCAAATCTAATGGCATAGTCCATTCGATACCAGGATGCAATCCTTGAACACTATCCTTTCACCCAGGGAATCATCATTTTACTTTGGACACATTTGACCAATTTTGACTCAATGACTCCAACTATTATATCATTTCATGATACAAATGTAATGGAATTAAGACAATAGAAATGTAAGGATGCAAAATTAATATGATACAAATTATATAAGGATACAACATTTAGGAAAAGTACGTGACTCTTTGGAGGGACCCAGAGAATCTTATTTTCTTTTAACACCAGTGAAAAGAATCGGATATCTGATATTATCGAATATCTGATATTATCGGATATTTGATATCTTACTCTTTCTCACTCTCACCTTTCTCTCTCCTCTCTTTCTCTCCTCTCTCTCTCACCTAGAAAGAGAGAGAGAGAGAGAGAGAGAGAGAGAGAGAGAGAGAGAGAGAGAGAGAGATCTCACTCACCTTTCTCTCTCCTCTCTCCTCTCTTTCTCTCTCTCACCTAGAGAGAGAGAGGTCATGAGGACTTCCTAGGGGTCCTAACACATGATAAGATGTACTAGGACCCCTAAGAAGTCCCCATGACCCCTTTTGACACATTTGAACCCTCAAGTGTGTCCTAAGGGGTCCTACAACTCTTTAGGACACACTTGAGCATTCAAATGTGTTGAAAGGGGTCATGGGGACTTCCTAGGGGTCCTAGTACACCTTATCATGCATTAGGACCCCTAGGAAGTCCCCATGACCCCTTTCAACATATTTGAATGCTCAAGTGTGTCCTAAGGGGTCCTACAACTATTTAGGACACACTTGAGCATTCAAATATGTTGACAGGGGTCATGAGGACTTCCCAAGGGTCCTAGTACCCATTATCACGTGTTAGGACCCTTAGGAAGTTGCCATGACCACTTTCGACACATTTGAATCATGCACATGTTAGGAACCCTAGGAAGTCCCCATGACCCCTTTCGACACATTAGAACCCTCAAGTGTGTCCTAAGGGGTCGTAGGACCCCTTAGGACACACTTGAGGGTTCTAATGTGTCGAAAGGGGTCATGGGGACTTCCTAGGGTTCCTAACGTGTGATAAGGTGTACTAGGACCCCTAGGAAGTCCTCATGACCCCATTCGACACATTCAAACCCTCAAGTGTGTCCTAAGGGGTCCTACATTATAGGACCCCTTAGGACACACTTGAGGGTTCGAATGTGTCGAATGGGGTCATGAGGACTTCCTAGGGGTCCTAGTATGCCTTATCATGCATTAGGACCCCTTGAAAGTCCTCATGACCCCTTTCGACACATTTGAGTAGGACCCCTTAGGACACACTTGAGGGTTCTAATGTGTTGAATGGGGTCATGAGGACTTCCTTGGGGTCCTAGTACGCCTTATCATGCGTTAGGACCCCTAGGAAGTCCTCACGACCCCATTCGACACATTATAACCCTCAAGTGTGTCCTAAGGGGTCATCCCCATGACCCCTTTCGACACATTAGAATGCTCAAGTGTGTCCTAAGGCATCGTAGGACCCCTTAGGATACACTTGAGGGTTATAATGTGTCAAATGGGGTCATGAGGACTTCCTAGGGGTCCTAATATGCCTTATCACATGTGAGGACCTCTAAGAAGTCCTCATGACCCCTTTCGACACATTTGAACACTCAAGTGTGTCCTAAGGGGTCCTACAACTCTTTAGGACACACTTGAGCATTCCAATGTGTCGAAAGGGGTCATGAGGACTTCCTAGGGGTCCTAACACGTAATAAGGCATATTAGGACCCCTAGGAAGTCCTCATGACCTTTTTTGACACATTTGAATGCTCAAGTGTGTTCTCATGACCCCTTTTGACACATTTGAATACTTAATTGTGTTCTCATGACCCCTTTTGACACATTTGAATGCTCAAGTGTGTCCTAAGGTGTCGTAGGACCCCTTAGGACACACCTAAGGGTTCTAATGTGTTGAAAGGGGTCATGATGACTTCCTAGGGGTCCTAACGCATGATAAGACATACTAAGACCCCTAAGAAGTCCTCATGACCTCTTTTGACATATTAGAATGCTCAAGTGTGTCCTAAAGAGTCTTAGGACCCTTAGGACACACTTGAGTGTTCAAATGTGTCGAAAGGGGTCATGGGGACTTCCTAGGGGTCCTAACACGTAATAAAGCATATTAGGACCCCTAAGAAGTCCTCATGACCCCTTTTGACACATTGAAATGCTCGTGTGTCCTAAAGAGTCATTTGACCCCTTAGGACACAATTGAGTGTTCAAATGTGTCGAAAGGGGTTATGAGGACTTCCTAGGGGTCTTAACACGTGATAAGGCATACTAGGACCCCTAGGAAGTCCTCATGACCCCTTTCAACACATTTGAATGCTCAAGTGTATCCTAATAGGTCGTAGGACCCCTTAGGATACACTTGAGGATTCTAATGTGTCGAATGGGGTCATAAGGACTTCCTAGGGATCTTAACATGTGATAAGGCATACTAGGACCCCTAGGAAGTCCTCATGAGCCATTTCAACACATTTGAACCCTCAAGTGTGTCCTAAGGGGTTGTAGGACCCCTTAGGACACACTTGAGGATTCAAATGTGTCGAATGGGGTCATGAGGACTTCCTAGGGGTCCTAATGCATGATAAGGTGTACTATAACCCCTAGGAAGTCCTCGTGACCCCTTTCAACACATTAGAATGCTCAAGTGTGTCCTAAGTGGTTGTAAGACCCCTTAAGGCACACTTGATCATTCCAATGTGTCGAAAGGGGTCGTAGGACCCCTTAGGACACACTTGAGCATTCCAATGTGTTGAAAGTGGTCATGAGGACTTCCTAGGGGTCCTAACATGTGATAAGGCATACTAGGATCCCTAGGAAGTCTTCATGACTCCTTTCAAACACATTAGAACCTTCAAGTGTGTCCTAAGGGGTCCTACGACCCCTTAGAACACACTTGAGGGTTCTAATGTGTTGAATGGGGTCATGAGGACTTCCTAGTGGTCTTAATGCATGATAAGGTGTACTAGGACCCATAGGAAGTCCTCATGACCCCTTTTGACACATTGGAATGTTCAAGTGTGTCCTAAAGAGTCGTAAGACCCCTTAGGACACACTTGAGTTTTCAAATGTGTCGAAAGAGGTCATGGGGACTTCCTAGGGGTACTAATGTGTGATAATGCATACTAGGACCCCTAGGAAGTCCTCATGACCCCATTCAACACATTAGAACCCTCAAGTGTGTCCTAAGGGTCATTCGACACATTAGAACCCTCAAGTGTATCCTAAGGGGTCCTATGACCGCTTAGGACACACTTGAGGGTTCTAATGTGTTGAATGGGGTCATGAGGACTTCTTAGGGGTCCTAAAGTGTGATAAGGCATACTGGGACACTTAGGAAGTCCTCATGACCCCTTTGGACATATTTTAATGCTCAAGTGTGTCCTAAGGGGTCGTAGGACCCCTTAGGACACACTTTAAGGTTCTAATGTGTCGAATGGGGTCATGAGGACTTCCTAGGGGTCCTAATGCATGATAAGGTGTACTAGGACCCCTAGGAAGTCCTTGTGACCCCTTTCGATACATTGGAATGCTCAAGTTTTTCCTAAGGGGTCGTACGACCCCTTAGGAAACACTTGAGCATTCTAATGTGTCAAAAGGGGTCATGAGGACTTCCTAGAGGTCCTAACATGTGATAAAGCATACTAGGATCCCTAGGAAGTCCTCATGACCCTTTTTGACACATTTGAATGCTCAAGTGTGTCCTACGGGGTTGTAGGACCCCTTAAGACACACTTGAGAGTTCTAATGTGTCGAAATGGGTCATAAGGACTTCCTAGGGGTTCTAATATGTGATAAGGCATACTAGGACCCCTAGGAAGTCCTCATGACCCCTTTTGACACATTTGAATGCTCAAGTGTGTCCTAAGGGGTCGTAGGACCCCTTAGGACACACTTGAGGGTTTTAATATGTTGAAAGGGGTCATGAGGACTTCCTAGGGGTCCTAACATGTGATAAGGCATATTAGGACCCCTAGGAGGTCCTCATGACCCCTTTCAACACATTGGAATGCTCAAGTGTGTCCTAAAGAGTCGTAGGACCCCTTAGGACACACTTGAGTGTTCAAATGTGTCAAAAGGGGTCATGGGGACTTCCTATGGGTCCTAACGCATGATAAGGCATACTAGGACCCCTAGGAAGTCCTCATGACCCCTTTCGACACATTGGAATGCTCAAATGTGTCCTAAAGAGTCATAGGACCCCTTAGGACACACTTGAGGGTTCTAATGTGTCGAATGGGGTCATGAGGACTTCCTAGGGGTCCTAACATGTGATAAGGCATACTAGGATCCCTAGAAAGTCCTCACGACCCTTTTTGACACATTTGAATGCTCAAGTCTATCATAAGGGGTCCTACGACCGCTTAAGACACACTTGAGCATTCAAATGTGTCGAAAGGGGTCATGAGAACTTCCTAGGGGTCCTAATGTGTGATAAGGTGTACTAGGACCCCTAGGAAGTCCTCATGACCCCTTTCGACACATTAGAACCCTCAAGTGTGTCCTAAGAGGTCGTAAGACCCCTTAGGACACACTTGAGGGTTCTAATGTGTCGAAAGGGGTCATGAGGACTTCCTAGGGGTCCTAACATGTGATAAGGTGTACTAGGACCCCTAGGAAGTCCTCATAACCCCTTTCAACACATTTAAATTCTCAAGTGTGTCCTAAGGGATCATAGGACCCCTTAGGACACACTTGAGGGTTCTAATGTGTCAAATGGGGTCATGAGGACTTCCTATGGGCCCTAACACATGATTAGGTGTACTAAGACCTTTAGGAAGTCCTCATGACCCCTTTCAACACATTTGAATTCTCAAGTGTGTCCTAAGGGGTCGTAGGACCCCTTAGGGAACACTTGAGGGTTCTAATGTGTTGAATGGGGTCATGAGGACTTCCTATGGGTCCTAAAATGTGATCAGGCATACTAGGACCCCTAGGAAGTCCTCATGACCCCTTTCATAACATTTGAATATTCAAGTGTGTCCTAAGAGGTCGTAGGACCCCTTAGGACACACTTGAGGGTTCTAATGTGTCAAATGGGGTCATGAGGACTTCCTAGGGGTCCTAACGCGTGATACAATGTACTAGGACCCCTAGGAAGTCCTCATGACCCCTTTTGACATATTTGAATGCTTAAGTGTGTCCTACGACCCCTCCAGACACACTTGAGCATTCAAATGTGTTGAAAGGGGTCATGAGCACTTCCTAGGGGTCCTAGTATGCCTTATCACATGTTAGGACCCCTAGGAAGTCCTCATGACCCCTTTCGACACATTAGAACCCTCAAGTGTGTCCTAAGGGGTCCTACTACCCCTTAGGACACACTTGAGCATTCAAATGTGTCAAAAGAAATCATGAGGACTTCCAAGGGGTCCTAGTACACCTTATCACATGTTAGGACCCCTAGGAAGTTCTCATGACCCCTTTCGACACATTAGAACCCTCAAGTGTGTCCTAAGGGGTCCTATGACCCCTTAGGACACACTTGAGCATTCAAATGTGTCAAAAGGGGTCATGAGGACTACCTAGGGGTCCTAACACGTGATAAGAGGTACTAGGACACCTAGGAAGTCCCAATGACCCCTTCTGACACATTTGAATACTCAAGTGTGTCCTAAGGGGTCCTACGACCCCTAAGAACACATTTGAGGGTTTTAATATGTTGAAAGAGGTCATGGGGACTTCCTAGGTGTCCTAGTACCCTTTATCACTTGTTAGGACCCCTAGGAAGTCTCTCTCTCTCTCTCTCTCTCTCTCTCTCTCTCTCTCTCTCTCTCGCACACACACACACATCAAGAGCCTTCATGTCCACTTTTTAATGTATATTTAAAGGTTTCATATACCTTTTTGTGGACAATGTACCTTAAATGTTCTTACATCAATTTTTATGCCACTGTTAGTTTCTAGAACAGATGATGAGCCTACAATGGTTCTTCAACTGTGTGAAATTTCCTTTTGAGAGTTAAAAAATCAATTGATTGTATTCAATCAAGGGGAAGTCCATTGACATCTACTTATTCAGTACAGTCAGACCACCAAAATTACAAGGAGTCTGTAGAAAAATCCTGTGCTGGATATTTTCAAGAGGATTTGGGCTGAAACTGTCTGTTCTCAAATCAACTATACAGGTATTTTTTTGAAATCATTTTGTATATCAAATAATATAATACATACCAATATAAATATTTATATTATAATATTTATGCTATGCAATTATTATTTAATATTAATATTTAAAATGAAATTAATATTAACATAACAAAAATATAATTTAATATGAAACTTGAATTAATATTAACATAAAAAGAATAAAGCTTAATTTATAAGACAATTAATATTACTATTAAAAAATAACATTTATTATGAAACTTGAATTTGGAAAAAGCGGGGTATTTGAAATTTCAAAATAGGTGGGCTTTATCAGATATTCGATTAGGCTTGGTATTTGTTTCAACATTACCAAACGTGGGTGGTCAACCCTTTAGGCATGTTTCAGGAGATAGTTCTTGATACCGAGACTTCGACCATGTAGCTGATGACTATTTTTTCACCCAAAATTGATGAAATGAAAAGGGTTTCTTAAAGACATTATCAACTTTCCATCAATATAATTGCTGTAAAATTTTAAGTTTTGTAAGTAATTATTACTTATTTTTCAATTGAGTTATCTTTAAAGTCGTAACTGACATACTGATTGAAAAACAACTATAACTTTCAAACCATTTAACCTTTTTGAAATCTGAAACATGTCACATTCTATGCTTCAACTACTATAAGAAAAAAAAAAGTTTTGAATTTGGTAAAATTTTGAATTAGTTAAGGTCGTCAGACATGAGAGTTTTTTTATTCTAAAAAAGTTGTAGCAGAAAATTCATAATTAATTAATTATTTGATCAAAAATATAAAAAAAATGTGCATCACATCCAGGCATGAGTCTACTACTTATATCTAAAATCTTTGGAAAATATATCATCATTTGATTGTGATTAAGGTGGTCAAACATACATGTACTTTTTATCTTTTCCCTAAAATTTTTGTAGTACTGCATTGAAATATAAAATTTTGAACAATTAGACAAAAAAAATTCAAACAAGGGCTAGTATTTTAGAAATTATATTCAATTTCCTACAGATTCTATTCTTACAACTTTTTCACATAAGGTTCATAAGATGTTCAACCTTTTACGTCAAGTTGACTAACCCTGATTTTCTGATTTTTCATTGCCACTTAAGGCCATAGTTTGGTATATCATGATCATGCACATACCCATAAGTAGGACATATAAAATAAGGTGAATAAGAGTAGTACATATAAAACAATTGTTAGAACATTCCAAACATCTGACATAATTATTTATTTCATTCATGTCATTGATATTCTTCTTCATCCATCTCATCATCAAGATCATCATCGTTGACAACATCATCACCACCACTATTGTCATTGTCATCATCATCAACATCCTCATCATCATCATCATCAGTAGCAGCATTAGTAACAGCATCATCATCATCAGTAGCAACATCATTGTCATCTTCTTCTTCATATTCTTCTTTGACTAGCTCTTAATTGTGATCTGGTTCTACATCATCTTCCACTTCATCTTCCTTGATATCTTCTTCCATCGCTTTATAATTTATCAGTCTTCCTCTTAAATCATGTCTAACAACAAATGACCAACCTGGTTTATGTGGAACCTCTGAGTAAAATACCTTCTCACATTGGCTTGGAAGAACATAGGTCTCTTCTCCAACTGGCTTAAACAACCTTGTATTAATCATTGAAAATCCATTGTCATGTTCAATAATAGTTTTATCAGGATCATTTTTATTGAGTCATAGTCTGTACCATTTCAAAACGAAGAGAACTAATTTGAAGGAATTGAAGTCACAGTCAAGTATATCAACCAAAATACCATAGTATTGATTTTGCAACTCTCAAGGATGTAAGTCATTTCTAGATGAAATATTAGTCACCTAGAACACTGCACTTATCCCAGAATCACAAGTTCTCTTCGTGTCATCCAACTTTTTGCTGTGAAATTTATAACCATTGTAAAACATATCCTTATGGTGTTTCACCTGCAATAATGTGAAACATGTATAAATTATTGCATCACAAGTTGAAAAACATACGATTGATTAATTAACAAATTTATAAGTACATGGTGATCTCTTAAACCATATGCTAAATCTATTTCCTTTTGTGTAACATTGGGATCTTCATTGCGATGAGCTTGAATAACCAATGAAGACACAGATTCCTATTTTAATCTATGACCATCATGTTGACATCGTTCAATCCATGCCATCATCCAATCTTGATTGTTTGCAATAAACAAATGTATTGCATCCCACTCTTTAGCAGTTGTACAAAAGTAAATAGATGACTTACAACAGATTTATTTTGAAGATTAAGAATTAATTTACTACAGTAACATCTCATAATTTATTACCTTTTAGTTTCCTAAATCTACCATTGCCCACCAAGTACTCCCCTTCAAATTTTTTAATTGAGTCGAGATCCCAAATGCAATCTATATGGGTCTTTGTTGCAAGATTAGGAAGATATTGAGTAACATACACCGTCATCTGGTATACAATATATCCCTCAACCATAGAACCCTCAGGACGTGCTCTTTTTCATACCAAACCCTTCAAAAATTTCAAGTGTCTCTCAACTATCCACATTGACCTAACATGTACAGGTCCACACAATTCAATCTCCTCAACTTGTTGTATGAGGTAGTGTTCTTGTGCATTGAAAAAAATTGGAGGTAAACACTTTTGCATTTCACACATTAATCGACAAATTATTTTCTTCCAATCTTTTATATCTTCTTTATGGATTTCTTTAGATGACAACCATCTACAAGAGATTCAAGACATACATATATAAATACGAGACTTTACAATATATTACTTGTTTGATATATTGAACAAATATCATTGCTTACCTCATGTATTTTTCAAGATCATATATCACTTGTTTGATATTATTGTCGAAGTTCTCTAGGAGAGATAGAGGTAGCAAATACTGCAACAATTGTCAACTAATCATTTCATGAAATGAAAATTGAATGCAATTACACAAATATATTGTAAATACAAAATACTATTACTTACCTTGATGAAGGTATGCTAATCATGTGTTTTCATCGCTGACCCAAAATCATTTTTTTTTTAATATGAGATTGCTTATATCCGCAACAAATCCTATAGGAAATCAAATTTTTTGGATCACTTCTTTTATGACATTACTTTGTTGCTCTTTTAATAACCAAGGAAGAGCACTTGCATTAATCCGGTCTCCATTGCTATTTGATTCAATGATATTTTTCATTGCATGATTGGAATGATAAATGTCACTATAAATTTTGCCAATTTTTTCTTTGTCACGCCTTCCATCCAATATTTTCCACAATGTCTCTATTACATTCTTTCCAATATGCATAGTATCAAACAAATGCACAATTTGTAGATGCTCATAGTAGGGCAGCCTACTAAATTCTCTAGGATAACATTTTAGTCCCTTTGGAAGCTGGTCGACGATGCCTTCATGACCTTCAAGATCATTAACTACATAATTAGCCAATAAAACATAATCAAAATATATAATTTTCAAACATTGACCATTACGTGAAATGATATTACCTTAAATTCTATTATATTCCAACTACCATAGGTGAGGTGTCATTCTTCGAGGCTTTGATGTATTCTCTTCTTTCCCATTGAAAAGATGACTTTCTGCACTTTGATACTTATGATTTCTGGGGAGGAACTGCCTATACTCATCAAACACCCATTTTCTTAAACTTTTGGAATGAAGGGATTTCATCTTTGGACCACACATTGGACATGCAAATTTTCCCTTTGTTTGAAGACTTACAAGATAACGATAAAATTGGATTAAATATGTATATTTTTAGAATTTGAATTATCGCATACAACTAGAATTCACCATAACATACCATAGAAATGTGTCAACCCTGGAGCATCATGAATTGTCCACCCAAGAATTGCATGGAATTAAAATTCTCTTTGTCCAATTAGTCGAGAGATGTCATACATAGTGAAACCATTCCATAACACCAATAACTCGTCGATAAGAGGTGCAATATATACATTCATATCTTTGACTTGGTACTTACGTAGCTGAATTAACAACAACATCAAATAATTATTGTGGCCATTTCACTCCAAGACTTATAATTACATGTAGATAACTATAAAATAATAAGATATCTAGAACAATAATTGTCAATATAATATGGTCCTTCTTTATTGACATCCATGGAGGAAAGTTATTATTTATAACAAAAATAGGCCACACCGAGCAAATGAATCTCATCTCTCCATGCCGATTGACACCGTCTACTGTCAAAGAAAGCTTGAGATTTTGAGGTTCCTTTTTAAAGTGTGGCCACTTTTCCTCTATGTCCATAAATGATGAACCATCTGTAGGCATTTGAATAATGTTATCTTGAATCCTGTCGCGTGCATGGTAATCCATAAATTGTGCCAAGCTATTGCACCTGAATAATCATTTTAGATGTGGAATAATGGGGATGTGACGAAGAACCTTGCGAGACACCTTTTTTGTCACTTGATCATCTTGATATCTGCTCGTATGGCATTCAGGGCATTCTATTGCATTTTCATATTTTTTATAATAAATAATATGATCTTCAGGACAAGCATCTATTATTTGATACTCCATTCCAATATATTTCATAGTGACACATAATTCTTGGTACGAGCGAGGGAGAACATTTGATGGTGGTAACAAAAAGTCACCTATCAATCTGTAACAAATAATATAAGTCATTACTATAAACAATCTTAATGGTACATGTTTCACCTTTTATAAACTATAATGACATATATGACAAACCTTAGCATACGTGACATTGCTATGTTGGATAAATCATTCATAACTTTCAAATTCACCAACAATAATACAGAAGAGAGAAGAGTAGATTGGGAGCCTTTGTAAAGGGTAGTGTCTGCCTTCTCAAGTAGAGGTATATCATGGACGTCGCCAATGTCATCCTCATCATAATCATCATCATCATCATCAATAGTAATACTAGCAGCACTAGTACCAAATGTGTTAATGATCAATGCATTCATACCATCATCTTCAAATGTGTTTTCTAGCACATGATCATCATCTTCCATGGGATCATCCTCTATATTCACACTGGGGAGATCGACCTATATAAAAATGATAATCAAACCTCCTTCCATGGTTCATATGTATATTAATTGCGAAAATAATATAACAAACAACTTACCACTAGATTATAATCAAACCCCCCTTCCATGTGACCATTCTCCCTACAATGTCTCTTTGTTGTTTTGATTTTGATTCTTCTTGTCTTTAAGCTGTTACAACTCTTGCATGGATAATAACATTTGTCATCGCATTCTCTTTGAAAGTTAGACAACAATCTAGTGATTGTCTCCCTATTTTGATCGAATTTTCTTGTATTATCTAACATGATCCTTAATATGTATATCTACAAAATAAATTGGAGATGCCTCCTTTCATTAGCTTCATGTCACCTTCTCATAGCTTCTCATTTTCTGACAGATTTCACAAAAAGCTTTGTAGGAAACCAAGTAAGGGGTATTCTTGAGTTCAAACACATTGAGCTGCTACAACTGAAATATAAATCATGAATTCATTATAAAATTAAAACTGAATAGGGACATAAGTAAGACATTTAATGCATTATTACTTCATCATGATGATAAAAAATTTATTGGCTCAAAGCACATAGAAATTCAAAATAGTAGGATATCTTAATCTTTATGAGCTCAAATTCAAAATAGTAAGTGCATTATTTTATTATTGATGTTCCTATTTGATCTAATAGCATCAATATAACAAATAGAGCACCGACCAATCAAATAGGGACATGAGGTGCTCAAACAATGAGCTCATAAAATAATATATTTAGTCTTAATAAAATTTTATAAAACAACATATATTGTGTGAAGTGTTTGATCTCTCTTTATTTGTTTTGTTGTTGATATTCACTATGTGGTACTCCTTGTTTATGATCATTTCATGAGGAAATGTCTTGATGGTTTGCGGGCTGTAAGCTAGGGCATCATGCATTATTTATGTTCTCACTATTTGAGCATCGGCCAATCAAATAGGGACATGAGGTGCTCAAACAGTGAGCTCATAAACAATGCATGATGCCCTAGTTGTAGGTAGTTATCTCTTCTATAATGATGGAAGAGTGAAAGGTAATGATCAATGAGGTTGTTGTTATTAGATCATACATTAATACACTTACTATTTTGAATTTGAGCTCGTGCATCATGCAATGTTATGGTTGTCATTGCACGCTTGCTGTTGTTGTGCACCATATATTATTTTATACACTGTTTATTTCATTGAGACTGTGAGCTATTATAGTTGACTGTATTATTTTGGGGTCTAATATATTGTAGTTGTTTCTTTTTTCTTTGAATCATTGTTTACAATTACTTTTGATGCAATATTTGTGTGAAGAACAAGAACAAAATGGTGAACAAGTGTATTTGACAAAGATAAACATGACACATTTTGTTGGGCTGATTGGGTTGGCCTGGTACCATTTACATGGCCTGGCTAGATATTAAACAGTGAGCTCATGAATAATGCCAGTATTAAATAGCGAGCTAATGAACAATGTATGATGCCCTCACTTGTAGCCCACGAGCCATCAAGACATTTTCTCATGAAATGATCATAAACATGGAGTACCACATAGTGAATATCAACACCAAAACAAATAAAGAGAGATCAAACACTTTACACAATGCCTTGAAGGTAATAGAAATGATGCCCTAGCTCTCAAATCTCATAGGTCATCAAGCATTCCAAATGAAAAGATGTAAACAATGTCAGTATTAAACAATGATCTCATAAACAATGTATGATGCCCTAGCTTGCAGCAGCCCATGAGCCACCAAGACATTTCCTCATGAAATGATCATAAACAAGGAGTACCACATAGTGTATTATTTTATTACTGATGTCCCTAATTAATTTCCCTATTTGATCTAATAACATCAATATAACAAACAGAGCACCAACCAATCAAATAGGGACATGAGGTGCTCAAACAGTGAGCTTATAAAATAATATATTTAGTCTTAATAAAATTTTATAAAGCAACATATATTGTGTGAAGTGTTTGATCTCTCTTTATTTGTTTTGTTGTTGATATTCACTATGTGATACTCCCTGTTTATGATCATTTCATGAGGAAATATTTTGATGGCTTGCGGGTTGCAAAATAGGGCATCATGCATTATTTATGAGCCCACTGTTTGAGCACCACCCAATCAAATAGGGACATGAGGTGCTCAAACAGTGAGCTCATAAACAATGCATGATGCCCTAGTTGTAGGTAGTTATCTCTTCTATAATGATCAAGGAGTGAAAGGTAATGATCAATGAGGTTGCTATTATTAGATCATACATTAATACACTTACTATTTAGAGTTTGAGCTTGGCCATCATGCAATGTTACTGGTGTCATTGCATTCTTGTTTCTATTGTGCACCATATATTGTTTTATACACTATTTATTTAATTGAGACTATGAGATATTGTAGTTGAATGTGTTCTTTCGGGGTCTGATGTATTGTAGTTGTTTCTTTTTTCTTTGAATCATTGTTTATAATTACTTTTGATACAATATTTGTGTGAAGAACAAGAACAACATGGTAAACAAGTGTATTTGACAAAGATAAACATGACACATTTTGTTGGGCTGATTGGGTTGGCCTGGTACCATTTACATGGCCTGGCTAGATATTAAACAGTGAGCTCATGAATAATGCCAATATTAAATAGTGATCTCATGAACAATGTATGATGCCCTCACTTGTAGCCTGCGAGCCATCAATACATTTCCTCATGAAATGATCATAAACATGGAGTACCACATAGTAAATATCAACACCAAAACAAATAAAGAGAGATCAAACACTTCACACAATGCCTTGAAGGTAATAGAAATGATGCCCTAGCTCTCAAATCTCACAGGTCATCAAGCATTCCAAATGAAAAGATGTAAACAATGTGAGTATTAAAAAATGATCTTATGAACAATGTATGATTCCCTAGCTTGCAGTAGCTTGTGAGCCACCAAGACATTTCCTCACGAAATGATCATAAACGAAGAGTACCACATAGTGTATTATTTTATTACTGATGTCCCTATTTGATGTCCCTATTTGATCTAATAGCATCAATATAACAAATAAAGCACCGACCAATCAAATAGGAACATGAGGTGCTCAAGTAGTGAGCTCATAAAATAATATATTTAGTCTTAATACAATCTTATAAAGCAACATATATTTTCTGAAGTGTTTGATCTCTTTTTATTTATTTTGTTGTTGATATTCACTATGTGGTACTCTTCGTTTATGATCATTTCATGAGGAAATGTCTTGATGGCTTGCGGGCTGTAAGCTAGGGCATCATGCATTATTTATGAGCCCACTGTTTGAGCACCGCCCGATCAAATAGGGACATGAGGTGCTTAAATAGTGAGCTCATAAACAATGCATGATGCCCTAGTTGTAGGTAGTTATCTCTTCTATAATGCTAGAGGAGTGAAAGGTAATGATCAATGAGGTTGCTGCTATTAGATCATACATTAATACACTTATTGTTTAGAATTTGAGCTCGGTCATCATGCAATGTTATTGGTGTCATTACATGCTTGTTTCTGTTGTGCACCATATATTGTTTTATACACTATTTATTTTATTGAGATTGTGAGCTATTGTATTTGAATGTATTCTTTTGGGGTCTGATCTATTGTATTTGTTTCTTTTTTCTTTGAATCATTGTTTACAATTACTTTTGATGTAATATTTGTGTGAAGAACAAGAACAAAATGGTGAACGAGTGTATTTGACAAAGATAAACATGACACATTTTGTTGGGCTGATTGGGTTGGCCTGGTACCATTTACATGGTCTGGCCAGATATTAAATAGTGAGCTCATGAATAATGACAGTATTAAATAGTGAGCTCATGAAGAATGTATGATGCCCTCACTTGCAGCCCGCGAGCCATCAAGACATTTCCTCATGAAATGATCATAAACATGGAGTACCACATAGTGAATATCAACACCAAAACAAATAAATAGATATCAAACACTTCACACAATGCCTTGAAGGTAATAGAAACGATGCCCTAGCTCTCAAATCTCACAAGTCATCAAGCATTCCAAATGAAAAGATGTAAACAATGTCAGTATTAAACAATGATCTCATGAACAATGTATGATGCCCTAGCTTGCAGCAGCCCATGAGCCACCAAGACATTTCCTCACGAAATGATCATAAATGGGGAGTACCACATAGTGTATTATTTTATTATTGATGTCCCTATTTGATGTCCCTATTTGGTCTAATAGCATCAATATAACAAACAAAGCACCGACCAATCAAATAGGGACATGAGGTGCTCAAATAGTGAGCTCATAAAACAATATATTTAGTCTTAATAAAATCTTATAAAGCAACATATATTGTGTGAAGTGTTTGATCTCTCTTTAGTTGTTTTGTTATTGATATTCACTATGTGGTACTCTTCGTTTATGATCATTTCATGAGGAAATGTCTTGATGGCTTGCAAGCTGCAAGCTAGGACATCATGCATTATTTATGAGCCCACTGTTTGAGCACCAGCTAATCAAATAGGGATATGAGGTGCTCAAATAGTGAGCTCATAAACAATGCATGATGACCTAGTTGTAGGTAGTTATCTCTTATATAATGATGGAGGAGTGAAAGGTAATGATCAATAAGGTTGCTATTATTAAATCATACATTAATACACTTACTGTTTTGAATTTGAGCTTGCCCATCATGCAATGTTATTGTTGTCATTGCATGTTTATTTCTGTTGTGCACCATATATTTTTTTATACACTATTTATTTCATTGAGACTGTGAGCTATTGTAGTTGATTGTATTCTTTTGGGGTCTGATCTATTGTAGTTGTTTCTTTTTTCTTTGAATCATTATTTACAATTACTTTTGATGCAATATTTGTGTGAAGAACAAGAACAAAATGGTGAATGAGTGTATTTGACAAAGATAAACATGACACATTTTGTTGGGCTGATTGGGTTGGCCTGGTACCATTTACATGGCCTGGCTAGATATTAAACAGTGAGCTCATGAACAATGTCAGTATTAAACAGTTAGCTCATGAACAATGTATGATGCCCTAGCTTGCATCCCGCAAGCCATCAAGACATTTTCTCATGAAATTATCTAAATGGGGAGTACCACATAGTGAATATCAACACCAAAACAAATAAATAGAGATCAAACACTTCACACAATGCCTTGAAGGTAATAGAAATGATTCCTTAACTCTCAAAGCTTGCAGGTCATCAAGAATTTCAAATGAAAAGATGTAAACAATGCCAGTATTAAACAGTGAGCTCATGAATAATGTATGATGCCCTAGCTTGCAACAACCTGTGAGCCACCAAGACATTTCCTTGTGAAATGATCATAAACAGGGAGCACCACATAGTGTATCATTTTATTACCGATGTCCCTATTTGATCTAATAGCATCAATATAACAAATAGAGCACCAACCAATCAAATAGAGACATGAGGTGCTCAAACATTGAGCTCATAAAATAATATATTTAGTCTTAATAAAATCTTATAAAGCAACATATATTATGTGAAGTGTCTGATCTCTCTTTATTTGTTTTGTTGTTGATATTCACTATGTGGTACTCCTCGTTTATGGTCAAATAGACAAAGCTCGAATGCCTACCTCAAGTGCCAATGTCCTCTTCCCACATGATGTCGGTCTCTTCGTGCATGCCAAACTCAAATGCCCTCTTCGCGCCACATAAAAGTGTACTGTCATCTTTGCGGAAGCTCTTCGAATTCACAAATTACAAATGACACTTTCTTTTTCTTTTTTTTGTTTATAACCAAATGGGTGTTGCAATTTATAAGCTCACTGTTTGAGCACTCACCAATCAAATAGGGACATGAGGTACTCAAATAGTGAGCTCATAAACAATGCATGATGCCCTAGTTGTAGGTAGTTATCTCTTCTATAATGATGGAGGAGTGAAAGGTAATGACCAATGAGGTTGCTGCTATTAGATCATACATTAATACACTTACTATTTTGAATTTGAGCTCGGACATCATGCAATGTTATTGCTATCATTGTATGCTTGTTGCTGTTATGCACCATATATTTTTTTATACACATAGAACAATAGATTTGGGGACTTAGACTTATGTTCAATCCTTAGTAATAGTTTGGGGAACTAATTACAAGATGAGTGACTACAGTACCCTAGTTTGCATTATTAGATGATCTTGTTTAATGTGTGTTCATTTTATGTAAAGATACATGTAAAGGAAAAGAAATTTTTGCATCTAAAGATTACATGTATATATATGAAAAATAACTTGTATATACTATGCAAGGAAAATAAATTTTAGAAGAAAATGCAAGAGTACAAGCATACATAAGAGGATGAACACAAATAATAAGGGTGCTTGACATTGCCTGAAGTGATAAATTTTTGACCCAGGTATGAATTTAATGTGCCCCTATGTGATCTAGAACCTGCAAAGAAAAGAGAGATGGGGGTTAGATTAAAAATATCTAAGCAATTAATGACATCCTATTACTGATCCTCATCTACAATTATGCATGTGCATACTCAAGCCATACACTTCTAAAAGAAAAACCAAGCTCACAATCTCAATGAAATAAACAGTGTATAAAATAATGTATGGTGCACAATAGCAGCAAGCATGCAATGACAACAATAACATTGTGTTGGTGTTTCAAAATGGCTTATGCTCTTAGGCTGCCAATATACCCTCAGATAGATTTTAGGATAGGTAAATTCCAAAATGTAGAAGGATCTTAGGGTAACTAGACCAACTATAGGGACAAGACTGCCCTCTTCACTTCTTGCTATGCAAAATCAAGGCAGGTGCACCTAACCCAGTGAAAACTATACTTTACACACCAAAGACTGGGTTTGAATAACATATTGATAGTAAAAAAGTACTAAATTCTAACCACACATTCATTAACTCTCCATTACTATTGGGTAACACAACCACACAACCAAAGACCTAAAGCCTAGAAAGGTTATTGATTTTAAGATTTGGAATGTAATAACTTTAATCAATGTATGTTAACAAGAGAAGTACTCATTTAGGCCAGTGCCTCATCCATTGGGCAAGATTTCTTAGACACAAAGACACACAAATTTGAGAATATCTGAGAATTCATAGCCATAAATACATTTATCCTAGTCTTTACTGCTTACAGAACATCCTTACATAGACAAGGGCAAACTCATATCCCATTAGGAGCATTGTTTAATCCAATCCTAGATCAGAACTCAAGAATGAAGATACATACATAAAAATGATATGTAATGAGCTAAAAAACTCAAAGCTTACTTGACTTGACACAAAGGAGAGATAAGAATCAGATATTTATATTAAGTATGATGAATTCCTTCTATGTATACAATGAATCACAAGACACCCTGCTTGCAAACTACAGCTTAGACCTACAACTTTCTTCTTTCATCAACAAACACTGATTCAAAAACTATTACAAACCCTTAGGACCAAAACTTGGGACTGATTTTGAACTTTGAAACTGGAACCCCTTCAAAATCAACAATTCAACATTATATAACCCTGGTTACCTTGGAATCCTAAACAAGTTAGGATGCAACAAGCTACGGGTAACCAAGGTAAGGGCTAGGGTTTCCACCCACCAAAACAATTCAAAGATCAGAATTCAATACATTGGAGGGAAAACTGAGCAACCCTAAGTGATCCGACCTAAAAATCAGTCTTCATTTATGGTAATTCTTCTTGGACTGTACTGAAGATCATGAAATTCTATGTAAATCCACCTGATCAGACACCTACAACATGCCTCGAGCAAGCAAACCCATCCCCTCATGGTATAAAAATCCCTACAAATAATCATCAGACTCACTGGACCACACTACAATAGTCGACACCACCAAACTAATCAAATCCGGCTGCTAAAACATTAAAAACTAGTCCTTTCTATCATTGGAAACCCTAAAAAATTTAAATCTTGGTAGCAACGGTCATTTCCATGGCGCCAGTAGTATATCGGCGGTCCACATTTAAATCTAGATCAACTTTATATCGTGACTGTAGGATCCTGTTCTTTTCGCGAGCTTCATGACTTAACTCCTCAAATAGCCCTGGGTTAACTTTTAGCGACTATGCGACAAGGGTTTTTCTTATTCGTGAAATGAAATTCCTAACCCGAGCTTAACCTTGTGATTTAGCGAACAAACAAAAAAAACCAACCCCGGTCATACTTAGCGAATTGGCGACATAAGACTTTTTCCAGTTCGTGAAATACCTTATCTCTCTACCAGTTTATCTAGCAACTATGTGAACACTCCTTCACTGAATCACCAATTGATTTGGAGCACCACCATTTTATTTTGCGAATGAGCAAAGCCTTTTAAAATTTGTTAGGCCGCTAAACATATTTATCCGGACTGCTAAACCTTAGACCCCCATCCAGGCCCACTTTATGCCACTTGTCACTATACCATTCACTACTCACTGCCCAGTCATTCCTAACACAAGACCCACAAATCCTTCAGCATCAAAATGGATGACTAGCGCATGATCTGAAAGATGAAAAATATTCCATGAGATCACACACCAACCATCGATCAATCTTTCTGACATTAGCCCTCTGACACATTCCACATCATCTTTCCTCGACCAATCAATGACTGCCAAATGAATACACATAGCAGTGGACCTGCTTCACTTTATCACCTCTGAGAAAAGTAAAAATCGACGGCCAGCGTAAGATCTCAAACCTCTAACACATCCCATGAGAACTTACGCCTGTCGTTGATTTATTGCAAATGTCAGGACCCTCTAACAAGTCAGAAACTAGGTCCCACTGACAACCACCAACGTATTGCCCCATGGACCAATCACAAATTGCCAACTATGCTTGTGTGTCACTTTGGACCCACCATTTATTACTGACCTGAACACCTGGAGGAATGGATAGCTGGCGCATGATCTGAAGGGCTTAAAAGATTCTATGCACTTATATGCCAACCGTTGATTTGGAATCTGTTGTTGATGACGTAAAGCCTGACCCCACCCTGCTGTATAGGATACCTTAACGAATCAGGGACCGCCACATTGCAAAATCTGGCAAGTAGACATGCAACTTTTTCTTCATTCATAGGACATTCTAACAACCCTACCACTTCATCATTCATTCGACCAATAGGGAAGTGCCATTTGTGCTTATGTGGCAGTGGACCCACCTGCATTGAAATGTTACATCATGAAAGAGAATCAACGGTCATCATGAAATCGCATGCCTCTGACACACTCAATGCACTTTTGCGACAACCGTTGGATTGAGATGGTGTCAGGAGACCCAGCTCAGGAAATATTAAGGCTGAAACATTAGGAAAATTTAAGGTGCAGGACTTAGGAGATGATAAGGTCGCCGGACTCCAAACTTAGGAAATATTAACTGGTTAGACTTAGGCATAGCGAAAAATATTAAAGGGGCCAAAAAATAAAACCTTAGTCACAAGATTGCATAACATGAAAAAGGCTCACGCAATCATGTGACAAAGTGGTCCATAATTATCACATGCGCTATTTAGGACTTTAGTGGCTTGAAAAAGTAACACAAAATTAGAACAGGGCAGACTAGGGTTTTTTTCTACAACGGCTAGATTTATGAATATTTGACAAGGGTTTCAAACCAAAGATAAGGAAAAAAGATACAGAGGCTAGGAAAAAAGGTATGCAGCCATGAAAATTTTATAGGTGCTAACGGTGGCTCATACTCGGGGATGTGTATCTCCTACAGATACAACGAGCAAGCTAGAATCTCCTGGAAGAGCAGACCAACTCAAAAAATCAAATCAGATGTTCCACTTCTCTTCTTTTCACCTTGCCTCCCTAACATCTCTTCTCAAAAAATGGGAACCTCCACTTAAAGCAAACACAAAACTGAAAGCAAAGCAACTATACATACAGGGAAATTATTTACAAAAGGCCCAAAGCCTCAAACTGGATTCAGCTCTTCCCTCTGTCAAATAGATGATTCTCATCTCCATGTATTAGAGGTAAACTAAAATTATTGCTTCCATGTGTTTGATCAAAAACACTGCCACTTTGCTTCAACATATCAAACAAAAGATAATCATCGGACTCATTATCACTTGGTAAAACAGAGTCACTAAAATACTGTGAATGCTGATCACTGTTTGATATCAAAACATCACACCCTTGACCATTACTAACAAGCTGAAAAAGAAAACATTCTGGCTTCTTTTCATAGATGAAATCAAACACCTCATGAACACTAGTTTGCAACAAAACATAAGCTTCATTCACAATATTGGTTTGCAAACTAGGATGTAATTCTTCCACACAAACATTCGATTGCATAAGACCTGATATAGCTTGTTGATCAGAGCTTTTACAAGCATCCTCTAAATCTGAAAATGGACCATCAAATAACAATTCATTTGTCATTGGCAAATCTGAAAAACATACATGTAGATCTCTTACTCTCCTCAAGAGAGTATTCAACATTATGATGTACACAAGAATCATCCACATCAAACTCATCAAGATCAGAATCCACAGCAGCGTATGAGTCATCATATTCATCATACTTAACAAAATCAGATTTTTTTTAAATCATATGAATTTCCATCTTGCACATTGTTTTCCTCAGAAGTAGGAAAAAGAAAATCAGTATAAGTTTCATACTCTACATCCACTTGCATGTCTTCATTATCAAAGCATATATCAATTGGGCACTGCAAAATAGGGTCTACATTTGGTGCATACCTTTGAAAATCAGCAGAGCAATTCTGATATTTCTTCACTGCTCAGTGAACCTTGGACTTCACTTTCATTAGCTTCAACCTTTTCTTTGTTGTTGCAAATATCTTGTTCATTGGGAACAAAGATTGAAGTCTCTTGACTCACATTATTTTGAGCAAAAGAATCATCACAATCACTCTCACCTGCATAATAACTAATCTCTTGTTGATCACACGAATCTTCCCTAAACTAAGAACAAAGATCTATCCTACCATGTTGATAATAAAACAAATCTTTAAATCCAATGGAAACATCCGCAACTAGATTTTCATCACTAGCATCTTGATATTCATCCACTTCACTATCAGCATTATAGTTAGCATTCTCATCATAACTAGAGTCAGCATCACTAATATTTTCAGATCTACATTCTTCAATCTCATTTATCTATTTTTTAACAAGTTCAATGCCTTCCTCTTTACACTTTGCAGACCATTCTATTGACTGACGCATATAAAGCTCTAAGAATAAATAAAAATATGTAGACTCTTGGAGTTCCATCCCTTCCGGCAACTCATCATATGCATTGGAAAACTTCTCATAAAACACATATATGGATTCTTCACTTATTTCTCCTACATCTCTTTTCAAAAATAACATAGCTTGGTCATGTATCTTCTAATCTAACAATGCAATATCCTTTTGAATTTCTTCAAGATCTTTTGGACAACTTTCAGATATAGACAACATATCCTATTTTATTGGATCTAGGATCTCCATTGCACTATTTATTATCAACACATCTTCTCTATTCACAAAGATTTCCATTCGATTATGCAATCACTTCACATAAAATCATACCATACTTCTGAATCTGATGTTTGAAAAATGTAAAACTAGAAGTATGACCAAAGACTTCAAACCTATATTCCTTCTTTTAGTGACTTCTTCACTTGGCAAGTAAACAATTTATTTCATAAAACTTTGAGGAATACCTGGGAAAATTCTTTTGTTGTTGTCCTTCTGAACCTCTTCCTATTTTTGTCTTCCACCATTGAATATTTCAAGCATCCACTAGATCCTTGCTGCAAGTGTTCCCAACTGATCATAAATCTTCTTTCATCTAAGTGCACACTGGTGCAGAGATCTTTCAGAGTTGCCCCCCACTGCTGTGAGAATGTATAAAACTTTAATGGAACAAGGACAAGTTGGGTTTCAACAAAGACAATAGACTTTCATCAAGTCAATAGGATGTGAGATACTCCTTTACCAAGAATATATTTAGAATCACTTCTTAATAACAACAACAACTAGGCTAGTAAACATGATCTGAAGGACTTTCAGATTTACAAAGATTTATAACTCTTTCCTCAACTGGATATGGCAGATGACTGGATTTATGAACAAACAGGCCAGGAGTCAAACTCAACTAGGAACCTGTGTCACTTGTCTGATTTCAAAACTAATTCCCCAGCAGAGTCACCATCTTGTTGGTGTTTCAAAATGGCTTATGCTCTTAGGCTACCAATATACCCTCAAATGATTTTAGGATAGGTAAATTCCAAAATGTAGAAGGATCTTAGGGTAACTAGACCAACTATAGGGACAAGACTGCCCTCTTCACTTCTGGCTCTACAAAACTAAGGCGGGTGCACCTAACCCAATGAAAACTATACTTTACACACCAAAGACTGGGTTTGAGTAACAGATTGATAGTAAGAAAGTACTAAATTCTAACCACACATTCATTGACTCTCCATTACTATTGGGTAACACAACCACACAACCAAAGACCTAAAGCCTAGAAAGGTTATTGATTTTAAGATTTGGAATGTAATAAATTCAATCAATGTATGTTAACAAGAGAAGTACTCATTTAGGCCAGTGCCTCATCCATTGGGCAAGATTTTTTAGACACAAAGACACACAGATTTGAGAATATCTGAGAATTCATAGCCATAAATACATTTATCCTAATCTTTACTGCTTACAGAACATCCTTACATAGACAAGGGAAAACTCATATCTCATTAGGAGCATTGTTTAATCCAATCCTAGATTAGAACTCAAGAAAGAAGATACATACATAAAAATGATATGTAATGAGCTAAAAAACTCAAAGCTTACTTGACTTGACACAAAGGAGAGATAAGAATTAGATATTTATATTAAGTATGATGAATTCCTTCTGTGTATACAATGAATCACAAGACACCTTGCTTGCAAACTATAGATTAGACCTACAACTTTCTTCTTTCATCAACAAACACTGAGTCAAAAATTATTACAAACCCTTGGGACCAGAAACTTGGGATAGATTTTGAACTTTGAAACTAGAACCCCTTCAAAATCAACAATTCAACATTATATAACCCTGGTTACCTTGGAATCCTAAACAAGTTAGGATGCAACAAGCTATGAGTAACCAAGGTAAGGGCTAGGATTTCCACCCACCAAAACAATTCAAAAGATCAAAATTCAATACATTGGAGGGAAAATCAAGCAACCCTGAGCGATCAGACCTAAAAATCAGTCTTCATTTATGGTAATTCTTCTTGGACTGTACTGAAGATCATGAAATTCTATGTAAATCCATCTGATCAGACACCTACAACATGCCTCAAGCAAGTAAACCCATCCCCTCACGATACAAAACTCTTCACAAATAATCATCAGACTCACTGGACCACACTACAACAGTCGACACCACCAAACTAATCAAATCCAGCCGCTAAAACATTAAAAACCAATCCTTTTTGTCACTGGAAACCCTCAAAAATTTAAATCCTAGTAGCAACGGTCATTTCCATGGCACCAACAGTATATCAATGGTCCACATTTAAATCTGGATCAACTTTATATCGTGACCGTCGGATACTGTTCTTTTCGTGGGCTTCATGACTTAACTCCTCCAATAGCCCTGGGTTAACTTTTAGCGACTACGCGACAAGGGTTTTTATTATTCGCGAAATGAAATTCCTAACCTGAGCTTAACCCTACGATTCAGTGAACAAACAAGAAAAACCAACCCCGGTCATACTTATCAAACTAGCGACTGAAGACTTTTTCCAGTTCGTGGAATACCTTATCTCTCTGCCAGTTTATCTAGTGATTACGTGAACACTCCTTCGCTGAATCACCAATTGATTTGGAGCACTACCATTTTATTTCATGAATGAGCGAAGCCTTTTAAAATTTGTCGGGTCGCTAAACATATTTATCCAGACTGCTAAACCTTAGACCCCCACCTGAGCCCGCTTTATGCCACTTGTCACTATACCATTCGTTGCTTACCACCCAGTCATTCCTGACACAGGACCCACAAATCCTTTGGCATCAAAATGGATGGCTAGCGCATGATCTGAAAGATGAAGAATATTCCATGAGATCACATGCCAACCATCGATCAATCTTTCTGACATCGGCCCTCTGACACATTCCACGTCATCTTTCCTCAACCAATCAGTGACTACCAAATGAATACACGTAGAAGTGGACCCGCTTCACTTTATCACCTCTGAGAAAAGTAAAAATTGATGGCCAACATAAGATCTCAAACCTTGGACACATCCCATGAGAACTTATGCCCATCGTTGATTTACTATAGATGTCAGGACCCTCTGACAAGTCAGAAACCAAGTCCCACTGACAACCACCAACGTATTGCCCCGTAGACCAATCACAAATCACCAACTGTGCTTGCGTGTCACTTTGGACCCACCATTTATTACTGACCTAAACACTTGGAGGAATGGACAGCTGGCACATGATCTGAAGGGCTTAAAAGATTCTATGTGCTTATACGCCAACCGTTGATTTGGAATCTATTGTTGATGATGTAAAGCCCGACCCCACCCTGCTGTATAGGATACCTTAACGAATCAGGGACCGCCACGTTGCAAAATCTGGCAAGCGAACATGCAACTTTTTCTTCATTCATAGGACATTCTGACAACCCTGCCACTTCATCATTTATTTGGCCAATAGGGAAGTGCCATTTGTGCTTATGTGGTAGTGGACCCGCTTGCATTGAAATGTTACTTCATGCTTGCATTAAAATCAATGGTCATCATGAAATCGCATGCCTCTGACACACTCAATGTGCTTTCGCGACAACCATTGGATTGAGATGGTGTCAGGAGACCGGGCCCAGGAAATATTAAGGCCGAAACATTAGGAAAATTTAAGGCACATGACTTAGGAGATGATAAAGCCGCCAGACTCCAAACTTAGGAAATATTAACTAGGGAGACTTAGGCATAGTGGCAAATATTAAAGGGGCCTGAAAATAAAACCTTAGTCGCAAGATCACATAACATGAAAAAGGCTCACATGATCATGCAACAAAGCGGTCCATAATTAGCACATGTGCTATTTAGGACTTTAGTGGCCTGAAAAAGTAACACAAAATTAGAACAGGGCCAAGGCACAGTAGGGTTTTTTTCTGCAACGGCTAGATTTATGAATATTTGACAAGGGTTTCAAACCAGAGACAAGGAAAAAAGATACAAAGGCCAGGAAAAAGGGTATGCATCCATGAAAATTTTACAGTGCTAACACATTGCATGATGCCTGAGCTCAAATTCAAAATAGTAAGTGTGTTAATGTATGCTCTAATAGCAGCAACCTCATTGATCATTACCTTTCACTCCTCCATCATTATAGAAGAGATAACTACCTCCAACTATATTTCATAATTCCTCCTTTGAAGTATATATATATCAAGTATAATTATGAGTTTACATCAAATATTTAGTCTTAATAAAATTATACACTTACTATTTTGAATTTGAGCTCAGGCATCATGCATTATTTATGAGCTCACTATTTGATTACCAGCCAATCAAATAGGGACATGAGGTGCTCAAACAGTGAGCTCATAAACAATGCATGATGCCCTAGCTTACAGCCCACAAGCCATCAATACATTTCCTCATGGAATGATCATAAACGGGGAGTACCACATAGTGAATATCAACAACAAAACAAATAAAGAGAGATCAAACACTTCACACAATGCCTTGAAGGTAATAGAAATGATGCCCTAGATCTCAAAGCTCATGGGTCATCAAGCATTCCAAATGAAAAGATGTAAACAATGCCAGTATTAAATAGTGAGCTCATGAACAATGTATGATGCCCTAGCTTGTAGCCCGTGAGCCATCAAGATATTTCCTCATGAAATGATCATAAACAGGGTGTACCACATAGTCAATATCAATACCAAAACAAATAAAGAGATATCAAACTTTTCACACAATATATGTTGTTTTATAAGAATTTATTAACACTAAATATATTATTTTATGAGCTCATTGTTTGAGCACCTCATGTCCCTATTTGATTGTTCGGTGCTCTATTTTTTATATTGATGCTATTAGATCAAATAGGGACATCAGTAATAAAATAGAAACATCAAATAGGGACATAAGTATTAAAATAATACACTTACTGTTTTGAATTTGAGCTCATAAAGATTAACTTTTAGAAGAATATGAATGAATGCAAACATACATAAGTGGATGAACATAAATAATGAAGGTACCAAACATTGCCTGAAGTAATGAAGTGTTGACCCAGGCTTCAATCCAGAATGCTCTTGTATGATCCAAAACTTGTAAGGAAGGAAAAGATGGGGTTAGATCCAAAGGATATAAGCAATGTCTGGCACCCTATTACTGATCCTCATCTACAATTATGCATATGCATAGTCAAGTCATACACTTCTAAAATGAACTATGCTATAGAACATGGGTGTGTGTTAATGTGATTCAAAAGCTATTATGCAAGATTATTTTATTATTGAGATAAGGATATCTTAATTCTACAAGAATAAATGTTTTGAGAAATATTTGAATTTAATTTTGACAATAACATGAGGAGTGATATATTTCAAGCTTCAGCGAGATTTCATACCACACAGTGTTCATAGATTACGTTCAATGCATTATTTACGCTTGTATTGGTGGGAAAACTCTTGAAAATGCGCAAAATAGATTGAATTCAACCATGTTGTTTACATGACACATGTCGTTTACCTCCAACCTAAATCAGTGTTGCATATAAATTTGCGGACGTTGGATGGTGCCTCGCTGAAGCTTGAAAATAATAAGCATTATGATGCTAAGGTAAGGTGTGGTAAGCACTAGTTTCTCGTAAGCTGCTATTGGTATAGTTTTTTTTTCAATAGTTGCAGAATCCAGCTTCTCCTATACTTACACGTATGTATACATTTTGGGCTTGGCTTTAATGTCATGTAAATTTGAGTGAAATGGTAATAATATTTAAGAGCAACAAGTATGCATATACATTATATAACAGGAGGAGTGATATATTTTAATGGCAACACTTAATGAGAAGGATGCCTATATAACAGGAGGAGTGATATATTTTAATGGTAGTGGACATAGAAATTGTAGTGAAAATCTATAATTTATTATTGTAAGTGGACATAGAAATTGCAGTGTAAGTAGTAGGATGATTGTTCATGAGCTCGCTGTTTAATATCTGGCCAGGCCATGTAAATGGTACCAGACCAACCCAATCAGCCCAATAAAATTTGTCATGTTTATCTTTGTCAAATACACTCGTTCATCATTTTGTTCTTGTTTTTCACACAAATATTGCATCAAAAGTAATTGTAAACAATGATTCAAAGAAAAAAGAAACAACTACAATAGATCAGACCCCAAAAGAATACAATCAACTACAATAGCTCACAGTCTCAATGAAATAAATAGTGCATAAAACAATATATGGTGCACAACAACAACAAGCATGCAATGAAAACAATAGCATTGCATGATAAAATTCAATACTCTTAGTTTTTATTCAAATCTATTCAAAACTCCTATCAGCTCATTGTCCAATAGTTAAACTAACCTATGACTTCAAAGGAGGAATTATGAAATATAGTTGTAGGTAGTTATCTCTTCTATAATGATGGAGGAGTCAAAGGTAATGATCAACAAGGTTGCTGCTATTAGATCATACATTAATACACTTATTATTTTGACAGCAATAACATTGCATGATGTCAGAGCTCAAATTCAAAATAGTAAGTGTATTATTTTATTATTGATGTCCCTATTTTATTATTGATGTCCCTATTTTATTACTGATGTCCCTATTTGATCTAATAGCATCAATATAACAAATAGATCACCGTCCAATCAAATAGGGACACGAGGTGCTCAAATAGTGAGCTCATAAACAATGCATGATGCCCTAGCTTGCAGCCTGTGAGCCATCAAGACATTTTCTCATGAAATGATCATAAACGGGGAGTACCACCTAGTGAATATCAACAATAAAACAAATAAAGAGAGATCAAACACTTCACACAATGCCTTGAAGGTAATAGCAACAATGCCCTAGCTCTCAAATCTCGCAGGTCATCGAGCATTCCAAATGCAAAGATGTAAACAATGCTAGTATTAACATTCATATTTTTCCATTAACTCAAAAAATGCCATCAAAATGAATTGATTTAATGAGAAGACAAAGCTCAAATGCCTACCTCAAGTCATGGCTACCATATAAAGATCAAATGCTAAGGAACTATGTTATAAAATTTCATGCCAAATTTCAAGGCATGAAATTTTATAACTGTACATATATTTTCTTCGAGTCCCCCACATTGTAAACTCAATGCTAAGGAGAAAAAAGTATGATGTCAAAAAGTATAAAATTTCATGCCTTGAAATTTTATAACATAGTTCCTTCACAACTGCCATATGAAGAGCAGTGCAAGGTGGCAACTTTCCCATTTTACCACAGTTAGGGCCCTCTTTTACCATGCTTTATGAGTTTTATGTTTTTACCATGCTTTATGAGCTTTATGTTTTTGTTTTAAGTGAAGACAAAGATTATCTTAATTTGTTGTCTTTAAATTTTATTCATTTTATGATTTTAAAAATTGAAATAAAAACTATAAACTTTTAAGAAACTTTTACATATTTTCATCAAATGACCCAAAAATATCAAGAATCATCATATATGGTCGCTAATAGCCAAATTTTAGAAGAATACGAATGAATGCAAACATACATAAGTGGATGAACATAAATAATGAAGGTACCAGACATTGCCTGAAGTAATGTAGTGTTGACCCGGGGTTCAATCTAGTATGCTCTTGTATGATCCAAAACCTACAAGGAAAAAATGGGGTTAGATCCAAAGGATCTAAGCAATGTTTGACACCCTATTACTGATCCTCATCTACAATTATGCATGTGCAAAGTGAAAAAAACTAAGAGTATTGAATTTTATCATGTAATGTTATTGTTGTCATTGCATGCTTGCTGTTGTTGTGCACCATATATTGTTTTATACACTATTTATTTCATTGAGACTGTGAGCTATTGTAGTTGACTGTTCTTTTGGGGTTTGATCTATTATAGTTGTTTCTTTTTTATTTGAATCATTGTTTACAATTACTTTTGATGCAATATTTGTGTGAAGAACAAGAACAAAATGGTGAATGAGTGTATTTGACAAAGATAAACATGACACATTTTGTTGGGCTGATTGGGTTGGCCCAGTACCATTTACATGGCCTGGCCAGATATTAAACAGTGAGCTCATGAAAAATGACAATATTAAACAGTGAGCTCATGAACAGTGTATGATGCCCTAGCTTGCAGCCCGCGAGCCATCAAGACATTTCCTCATGAAATGATCATAAACGGGGAGTACCACATAGTGAATATCAACACCAAAATAAATAAAGAGAGATCAAACACTTCACACAATGCCTTGAAGGTAATAGAAACGATGCCATAGCTCTCAAAGCACACAGGTCATCAAGCATTCCAAATGAAAAGATGTAAACAATGCCAGTATTAAACAATGAGCTCATGAACAATGTATCATGCCCTAGCTTACAACCCATGAGCCATCAAGACATTTCCTCATGAAATGATCATAAACTGGGAGTACCATATAGTGAATATCAATATCAAAACAAATAAAGAGAGATCAAACACTTCACACAATGCCTTGAAGGTAATAGCAATGATACCCTAGTTCTCAAATCTCGTGGGTCGTCAAGCATTCCAAATGAAAAGATGTAAACAATGCCAGTATTCAATAGTGAGCTCATAAACAATGTATGATGCCCTAGTTTGCAGCCCACAAGCCATCAGGACATTTCCTCATGAAATGATCATAAACAGGGAGTACCACATAGTGAATATCAACATAAAAACAAATAAATAGAGATCAAACACTTCACACAATGTCTTGAAGGTAATAGCAATGATGCCATAGCTCTCAAAGCTCATGGGTCATTGAGCATTCCAAATGCTAAGATGTAAACAATGCCATTGAAATTGATTTAATGAGAAGACATAGCTCGAATGCCTACCTCAAGTGCTAGTGCCCTCTTCCCACACGGTGCCAGCCTCTTCACGCATGCCAAACTTGAATGCCCTCTTTGCGCCACGTAAAAGTGTAGTGTCGTCTTCGCGGCAACTCTTCAAATTCACAAATTACAAATGACACTTTCTTTTTCTTTTTTTTGTTTATAAACACATGAGTGTCACAATTAAGACAACATCGTCGCTATTAGGACACCGTTGGGGACACTTGAAAAAAAACACAAAAAACAAACACAAATTGTAGTGGCGTCACAAATTGACATCGAAATTTGACCCCAAATGTTGTAGTGAGTATATACTCCTGAAATTAATATATTTATATCATTTTTCATTTAATTATATTTATTTTGATAGGATTATTTTGGATATAATATTGTATAATAATGTATTGACAAGTAACATTTTTTTTTGTAATTATTTGGTTCTTTTTCATATATGTTTTATTTTTCTACGTATTATTATATGAAAAAATGTATTATAGAAGATTTGAACTCAACATCATTTAGGTGTTTACAACAAGGACTTTACCATTAAACCAAGTGCATTTTGGCATATTGTTATATAACTGATATAAACATTTATTTAGTATTTTTTAATATCTCATTTATGTCAATCCATCTCACCAAAGGGATATAAGCTAGGAGAAATAATCCAACTTGAAAATAATTTTCCTATATATTCCTTCACAAACTTAGATGTTAGAAAAATAATTTTCCTATATATGCCTTCACAAACTTATGTTTAGATTATGGAAAAGTGAGTTACTGAGAGGGGATGGGTGAATTGGTAACCTCAATTTTTTTTTCAAATGAATCCTTATAACAATGTAATTCATTAACCAACTGACATGTTATCTTTTCCATCCGTTCATAACATTATTGAAAATATGAAATGCTTTCTAATCTAACATGTCAACATCTATGAAACTTCATACACAATACACAAGTAATTTGGTATCGCAGAAACCCTATTAGAAGGTAAAAACTGCGGTGGGGATGACACCCACAAAGATTCACTAACTACAGTAATAAAGTTTGCCAGTTAAGGCTACAATGTTTGATCACTTCTGATGATCTTACCTTGTTAGGACTAACAATAAAGATCTGTGAGGATCTACCTGGTTAAAGGATTTAAGAAACACTGTTAAGTGTGCACTTGGTTAAGAGATTTACAAAAAGACTTGTTAGGTCTACTCTGTTAAGATATTTAAATCTACCACAATTGTTAGAAAGTAATAGTAGAATTGATCTGTATATAGCAACTAACTTTTCCCGATTTCAGATCTAATAAGTACTTAGCTGTTATCACCTTGTTGTGATAGATTTCTTCTCTGAATTTTGCTCGGTAGTATTCTAATCTAATATTGATTCAATCCTTGAATGCTCTGTCAAAAGCTCTAACTTCACAACCCTATCTGATCATCATATGTATGTATATGCGACTACTTCATGTGTGGTACATGTAAAAATGACATCTTGACAGTTCTTATATTAAAATATTTTGACATAATTAGGGTCATGGCATTATCTAGAAAACCTAAGATCTACAATCCAAATGAATAACCTAAAACATCATTTCATAGGGATCATCAATCATTAAATGATTACATCCACATTTAATCTTCACCTCAATCTTTTAAAACCATTTTCTAGTTCAGTGTAAACCGTTTACCTTGTATTCTGTGCCATTAAAAACTTTTATGTCCTTGTATTGCTCGATATACACTACATTCATCACTCAGTAAATTATTGATGCTCAGTATGTATGAATGCTCGGTTATAACTATACTTGGTGCTCAGTAATCATCTATCTCGATGTATGTTCTCGGTCAAGATTGTGTTCGGTTACTATGATATTCTACCTTGTGCTTTGCTCGGTTGCTATACTTAGAGTGTTTACCGACTAGCCTATTTTCTTCCTTTACCAATTGTATGTGTGACACTAATGACAACATATAAACTAACATTCTCCCCCTTTGGCATTAGTGACAAAAACACATATGTATACCTTAAGAAATTTTTTCAAAACTTCAAAATTGTATGCTCAAAATTGTAGACTCCCCCTGTCTATATGTCTCTGTAAGTATACATATCTTCCCCCTTTTTTGGTAATAATAACAAAACTATATATACTTACACCTTATCAAAAAATGTTTTGATGGGTTTTCTTCAAGTTGGTTAAGAGGTTTTCCCATTCCTCTTTCAAACTGTCTAAGGCAATCTACTCCAAACCAACTTGGTCATGCATGTCGAATAAATGACCTACAATAGATAGCTTGGGAGTAGCTACTAGATCCTTGGCTTTCTTTACATGTTGTAACTATTGGAAAGTTGACTATACTAAAGTATATGACTATATTTAGTGTTGTCATTATGGAAATAAAGTCATATGAAGTTTTGGAGTCAGCACATATTGAAGAAGATCAGAAATATGGCTAAGTATGGAAGACAGGACAAATAGCAAAGCACCAGGTGATCAGAGCATCAATGCACGTGCGTACAACCAAGTTATGATATGCACCCTTGAAGATACACTTCTAAGTATGTATTCATGCTAAGTCTAATAGCACATGATGATATGAGTCAGTATGAGGAAGTTACAGTCAGATGAAGTGGCACAGACAGTAAGCGACAAAACGAGACAGAGCATAGAGCTGATTGTTTGTATTTTGATTAGCACTTGTAATATTGTTTTGTAAAGTCTATGTGCCTATTGTATTTAGGTCATAGGCATGTTAATATGAATATATGTAAACATGCTTGAGCCACTTCAATTGGAAGTGGTGTATGTAATTATTTATAGGCCGACTTGATGAAGAGTTTTGTATGCGCATATAAAAAAGACAAGCGCCCTTGTAATTACGTATGAGATATAGAAATCAGTAAGAGAAGAGAAGAGGCATACGAAGAGTAGTTATTATGTCATAGTGCTTTTCAAGAGGCTAAAGCATAAGCACACAAAAGGAACTGATCAGACAAGCAGTGTCACAACAACAGTTCACCTTGTAGATATAGTGTATATCTAAGATCCAGAAGGTTGTATCCTTCACCACTTGAGCAATGAGCTCTAGGATAGTGTGTCCCCACACTTAACATGGTTAATTGTAAAAGACTCATAATAGGGTCTGCCCCTTGACGAGGTCACTGTACTAAAACATTGTAAAGAACAACTCCTAATAGGGTTGCAAGATCTTCTAACAGGGATCATAATACACTAGTGCAATTCTTAGTGGGTGTCAATTCCCACAGGGATTTTTACCTATTTGGGTTTCCCCATAATCATATTTGGTATCATGTGTTATGATTGTTTATCTTACTTGCATTGATGTTTATTTCGGTAACTAAGCAATTAAGTTAAGTTTCAAAGTATCAGAAAAAGTAATAAAGTATAGAACATTGATTCACCCCCCCTCTCAGTGTTCCCATTCCTAACAGTAACATCACCTCAATGTGTGGTAACAACTCTACTTGTAGCTTGGTTATTTGATCCTTTATCTTGTCTTCTTGTCTTCTGAGCTCATTTCTTAACCCATGTATATTCTTGACCTTGGCATAGTGTGATTTGAATGCATTGGGTTATGTGATTAAGCTTTTTGCACTCTTTTGCAGATCATCATCTAGCTTCTTCAATTTTTCTATTATCTCTGCAATAAATGACTCTGATGTGCAAAGCTTTTTTAAAGTGGTGAGTATCTGCTGAATTAAATTTTTAGTTTCAGTTATAGTTTCAAATAACTTCACCTTATGAATGACCATGGCTTGGCTGATTTTCTCTGCTATTTTGAATTGAATTTTGGACTCTACTCTCTCTTCAATTTTCTTCTTAGCATCAACATTAGGGGAATTGATGTGCCTGGTAAGTGTTGCAAGTTGGTCAATGATGGGAGTTGCCTCATCAAAATTGACATTAGGTACAACTTGCATTAGTATCTCTCTCATATCTTCAAGCACTTGTTTATGCTTACTCTCATCCCTCAGCTTCTCCTAAGCTGCTTTGCTGGTGCACAATTCTTCATGTCTCTTGAGAGCTTCAGGGTCTAAGGTTCTCGAGTCACATGAAGCTATCTCTATGACTTCATATAGGGTGACCATACCTTTTCCTTGTTTCTTCTTCTTTTTCTTCTCCTTCTTACTAGATGTAGGAGATTGCCCATATGGAACTAGAGCCTTCAGATCTAGATTAGACTTTGGTTGCTTGATGGAGACACTTTCCTCCTTATCTTTCTCTTTTTCTATTCCCTTTGTTTGAGGTCCTTGGGCTTCTAGCCTTGTATTTGTTGTAGAATCATCTACATTTTCTTCAATTTTTTTCCTTTGCCTTCTACCTCTTTAGTTTCAGGCTCGGTAGTCTCTTTGTTTCCTTCTTCACCCCGCTCTTTGGTATTATCCATAGATTTCTCAGGTGTGTTCTCCTTGGGTTTCTCTTGGGTAGAAATGTCTATGGCTTGCACAAAAATTGGTAAGCTACTCGGTATTTGTATTGTAGCTACCTTGGTAGTCTTGTCTTCCTCAATGTTCTCAAAAGTAGCAGTAACATCTTCATCTTCCTTTGCTTCATCATCAGGATCACCTTTAGTGATATCTTCAATTAACACTTCATTCCCGATAATGACTAACTGCTCGGGAGTGTCATCTTTCTTGGTGTAGCCAACATGATAGAATTCTTCTACATATGTTTCATCTTCTAGATGCTCGGTGTCTGATATGTGTATGGGATCTTCAATTGGCCTTTGTGCAATAAGATCAACATCATTAGAATGTACACCTTTACCTTTTCCTTTGACACCTTGCTCGGGGATAACTGCAAGTGTAGTTTGTTCTACTTCTGCCTTGGACTTCAAATTTTTTGTCCATTTTCTTTACTCTCCTCATCTACTTCTTCAAGTTTTCCCTACAGAATGTTCATTTCTCTTCCTTTCATTAAGAATTTGTTGGCATATTCTTTCATCATTTCATCAATATTTGTAACTGATAAGTGTGGCATTGCCAAAATTAATATTGATCTTTCCCTCATCTTTTTCTCGGTATGCAAGGCATAAGTCCATCTTGCTGATACCTTATCATATAACTCTTTGGGAATATAATTAAAAAATTCAACTGGTAATCATTTATACTTAATCATCATGCTGATGATTGCTTCCTCTAGTTTTTCCTGATCTTCGGTAGACATATGTACATACTGAGTCATTTTAGGGCAACCTAGTATTCTTGTTTCTTTTATATTCTTTACCATCTCATCAATTGAGTGTGCTTTGTTTACAACTACCTTAAATTGACTATTATCCTCTTCATCATAATCTATGTCATCCTTACCTCTTATTAATTTTCTCATTTTCTTAGGTAGCTCGGTAGAGGCTTGAGTACCTCTCTTCTTTTGGTATGTCTTTGTCGGTGTTGGCCTTGTTATTTTTACAACTCCACATTTTAAAGGTGGGGAAACACTTGTAGAGGATCTTGTCCTCACTCGTGTGGGGGTATCGACCTATTTCCTTTTTTATTTTGTTGCCTTCACCGGTTCTTCTTGTATTTCTTTATCTGACTCGGTCTCTTCGTCATGTTCATTATTATCAATCAAAAATTGTTCCTCGGTTGCTTCTTCAACCGGCTACTTTGCTTCTTCTTCATCACCGAATTATTTTGCAAAAGTGTCCATCATTTTCTTTGATTTCCTTCCAAGTTTTACTCCAACTAAATCCATCTTTATTCTTAGTTTTGATTCCTCATAGGTTCCAAACCTTGTTGCCTTCTTGTCTTTGGGCTCTGCTAGTAGTGCCTTTATTGACCTAAATGCTCAGTCAATGTCAAGTTCGTAATCCATAGATGGAAACCATGTAGTTCTTGGTTCAACTTCCTTAATAAGAGTGGAGTCAATGTCCACTAGAAAACATATATCATCTTTGTATTGTTCCACTAACTATGCGGGTATCCTACTTTTCTTATGCATTCTTTCTTTGAATTTTTTGAAGTAATCATCCATAACTGCTTCAAAGTTTTGACCTAAACTCTTTATAAAATCACCGCTTTGCATGATAACTGATTTGTTAACATCACATTGAACATCGCCAATTGAGGGGAATGAATTTTTCTAATTGCAAAATATACATACTAATAATGATCCAAACTTGCAAGTGTTGGTCTTAGCAACTCAGATTGTCCTCATGTTTTCTTCTAGTTGCCTCAACATTAGCTCGACAAGGTCTAGTTGTAGATATTTCTTTATAATCTTGTATGCTATGTCGATAGCTCTGCAAGGAACACTATTGTGTCTGCTAGACTGGAATACTTTATAAGCAATTACATATGATCCAAATCTAGTTTCAGGGTTGTTGATTATGTTTATCTGCATACCTCTGCCATCCTATTCGACTCTTATCAATTTCTCAATTTCACTCCTTGGTGGATGCCTTAGGGATTTCACTTTATCACTCATTGGATAACTAGTGACCATGTGAATAATATCCTTTATTATTTTAACTAGTTCATCCAGTCACATTTTTCCCTCGTGTACTCGATTGAGTACTACCCTGACCCACTCGGTCTTAAATACCTTCAGAAAGTGAAGGGCATTGGTTAAACCTTTGATCTCCAGATGAGTATGCTCATCCTTCAGTTTCCCATCCACACAAAGTTCTTGGTAAGTGGATTGCAACTCAAAATTGCCTATTTCACTAATCTTGTAGTGAATGTAAGACCGGATGTCCTGTACCAACAAAACCTTGGCGGTGTGCTTGAGAATGCACCTTTCTCATCAACCTGCGATATGACCTCAGGGTGCAATCTATACTTTGGTTCTTCATATGTTGCATACTTGATCAATGTAACCTTCTTCTCATTATCGGCCTAAGATTGAATGTTCTTTGATGAGGATGCAATCATTTTCAACAAATTAGGGCTTTGCAAAAATTATATGTAAATAGCTCAGTTTGCTTCAAACTTACTTGAATCACTTCCAAATGGTTTGTGAAATGCTCAAACCACTATAAATAGCTTGGAATCTCTTTGCTCAAATCTTTCTCTTTTCGCTCTAGTTTTTTGTGTGAAAAAATGAGTTGGCTCGATGTGTATTTATACCTAAAAATCTTTCCCGCTTACAAGTTTTGCATTAAATGCTTCACCAATCACAACTGGATTAACAATAAAATATTCAGATATCTCCTTTTGATACTCATCTTGGTGAACACTAACTTTTCTCAGTTGACTACGTAACTTGGTTAACCTTATCACTTTCACTAATTAACAAACTTTCACTAGGTCACGCTTTTACCGACAATACTCAATTCATGTTCAAAACATATAACAACCTAGTGCATCTTATTTCATGCTGATTTGATATTCATGCACCAGATATAAGGAATTATAGTAAGATATAACTGATTAAAATTCAGTTCCCATACTTACTTGATTTGCTTAGGTGGAGGTGGTGAAATCACCTAACCAAAGGATGAGGTGTCACTGACTATTGTGATTATTCCTACATTATCTTCAGTTGATCTTCTCCACATTTGACTCATTTGCCTTTTGATTCAATCAATGGTATTTTCATTTATATTAAAATTCAGTTACGGTGCTCGGTCTCTGCAATCTTTACTTAAATGACCGACCTTGTAACAGTGTAGACATGCCATTCCAAAATTTGTCTAGTTTATAGATTTTCCTCTCTAGTGTAATATCATACAATTTTCTACAATATGACCATACCTACCACATGTTGTACAATTAACCCAAGTGTTGTAATCCCAAGTGTAAGAATTACCTTGCCTTCTCAGTTGATAGGTGTTATTTTGTCTTTTCAGATTCCAAATTTGTTTCATCTTTGTCCTGCATTCCTGTGATATATGTCCATGCATGTTGCAAGTGCGACAATTCTTTTCCATGTAGTGTCTCTTAGTGACTTATTCAACTTTGATCTACACTCATATGCTTGATGTCCATACTTGTTGCAATTATAACAATAACCATCAAATTTAGGAGTAGAGTTAGGAATACCTTTAGCTTTACTTCTGTAGACATTTGATGTGTGACCTGGTTTACCACAGTGATAGCATGAGAGCTTCTTTAGCCTTGGATTTGCATAAGCAATTTTTTTGTTTAGCTTGTTTTGATGACTCTCCTTGCTCGGTATAACCTAAACCAGTAGTGTTGTCCAATCTTCTCTGACTATTTAGGAAACATCCATCCTTTTGGTACTTTCTTCAATTTTATTTATCATCTCATTATGTTGTTGTTTTATTTTTACTTCATTCTTCAGTCTTTCATTCTCTTCCATTAATTCACCAATATCTTCCAATTTTCTAGCTAGTTCATTGTTTACTCGGTTGAATTCGTGATTCATGACAACCACCTGATTGGAAATTTCAAAGTGATGCTCGGTAAGCCTTAGTATTTCAGATTCTTTCTCTTCCGACTTTTTAGTCATTTGTCTTCTATCTTCAATAGCCATATTCCTTTCTTGTTCAACTTGTCTTGTGTTGTTCATGACTTTAATCATTCTTACCATTTTAGTCTCTTGTCCAATTTGCATTTCTTTCACTTGTTCGGTAAGGTGTTGATTCTTTTTAGACATATCTGATATAGTTCTTTCAGATACATCAGATATGATTCCAGATCCTTCAGATAATTCCTCTATCTCTTCTTCCTAATAATCAGTCTCATTGTTTCGAAATTCCAATTCCTTCCTTTTGATCAGTGACTCTCTCATTTATTCCTAAATGTCCTTAAGTTGTTCCATGAGAATCTGCATCTCCAATTTTTTATTTTCAATAGTCTTATCAAGCTTATACCTTTCCATCTTTAAGATCTTTTCCTCTTCAGTGATTAAACTTCTTCAACAAGAGAACTAGCTCTCATACCAATTGTTGGGATTATGGAAAGGTGAGTTACTAAGAGGGGAGGGGTGAATCAGTAACCTCAAAAATTTTTTCAACTAATTCCTTATAACAATGTAATTCATTAACCGACTGAAATGTTATCTTTTCCATCCATTCATAACATTACTGAAAATATGAAATGCTTTTTAATCTAACATGTAAACATCCATGAAACTTCATACACAATACACAAGTATTTTGGTATCGTAAAAAACCTTGTTAGAAGGTAAAAATTATGGTGGGGATGACACCCACAAAGATTCACTAACTACAGTAATAAAGTTTGTCAGTTAAGGTTACAATGTTTGATCACTTATGATGATCTTACCCTATTAGGAGTAACAATAAAGATCTATGAGGATCTACTTGGTTAAAAGATTTAAGCAACACTGTTAAGTGTGCACTCGGTTAAGAGACTTACAAAAGACTTGTTAGGTATACTTTGTTAAGAGATTTAAGTCTTCAATAATTGTTAGAAAGTAACAATAGAATTGATCTATATATAGCAACTAACTTTGCCTAATTTCAGATCTAATAAGTACTTAGCTATTATCACCTTGCTGTGATAGATTTCTTCTTTGAATCTTTCTCGGTAGCCTTCTGATCTGATATTGATTTAATCCTTGAATGCTCTGTCAAAAACTCTAACTTCACAACCTTGTCTGATCTTCAGATGTCTGTATATGCGGCTACTTCATGTGTGGTACATGTAAAAATGACATCTTGACAGTTCTTATATCAAAAGATTTTGACCTAATTAGGGTTATGCCATTATCTAGAAAACCTAAGATCTACGATCTAAATGAATAACCTAAAACATCATTACGTAGGGATCATCAATCATTAAATGATTACATCCACATTGAATCTTCACCTCGATCTTTATAAACCATTTTCTAGCTCGGTGTAAACTGTTTACCTTGTATTATGTGCCATTACAAACTTTTATGCCCTTCATGTATTGCTCGGTATACAATGCATTCATCACTTGGTAAAATACTGACGCTCAGTATATATGAATGCTTAGTTATAACTGTACTTGAAGCTCGATAATCATCTGGCTTGGTGTATGTGCTCGGTCAAGACTATGTTCAGTTACTATGATATTCTACCTTGTGCTCTGCTCAGTTACTATACTTATAGTGTTGATTGACTAGCCTGTTTGCTTCCTTTACCAACTACATGTATGACACTAATGACAACATATAAACTAACAACTTAGATATTGGAAAAAAAAGGAAAATTTGAATCTAGTCGATGCAATTTGCTAAAGCTATCTTCAGCACTCGGGATGAAAATATCTAACTTATACATTGTAAGACTTAAGGTTGTCTCTTTAGAGTAGAATAATGACTATATGAAGTATATTCCTAAAATTTTCTTTTAGGCTTCTCCTGATATGCTACATCTAATGAGATAAGACTTTGTTTAAAGATGAATGAATATTCTGAACTGTGTCGAAAGTTTAATTACTAGCACCCTTGGAATAGTTATGAGATAGTTAAGACACAATTTGTGTTGCACATAAGAATTTTTTATATATTCATTAATTACTTTAGTATGGATGGACTAAATTTAGTTCACCTTTATGGTAAATATTAAACTTGCTTTCATGAAAGAGTTAATGTCTTGGAGTTTGTGCATTAATTTACTACATAAAAAATTCACATAATTTAAGAACTGTTAATGAGAATTTGTGCAGTTGAGTATCTATTATTGGTATGGGTAAAAGTATTTAAACTTAGATTAGTTTTAAGGTAAATATTAAAGGCATCTTCTTGAACAAACTAATGGTTGGAGTCTATGCACCAATTTGAAATACACAATCCACATAAATTAAGGAATGCCAAATAACAATTTTATACAATTAGTTACTTTTATATGGATACAAGTTTCTATAATTAGTGACACAGAAAATATAAATTGCCTCCCTTAAAAGAGTAGGTGTGTTGGAGTTGTGCATTAATTGTTTATTTGTGGGACTAGCTCCCACCATAAATAATCAATGTGTTCACATGCTTTGTTTAAGCTCTTCCCATTAATGTAAAAGAATGGAAAAACAATTAGTTATTGGTTTAGGTGGAAAAAGATTTTTGACATGCAACATATTTATTTAGAGCAGTGGGTTGTGTCCCACTTACATGGGGTTGTTATTGACTTTTTAATTTGTTGATTCTACAGATTAGGTAGTTTTCTCTGCTCTTTGTAAAACATGATGGAATAAACTTATATTTGAATTGCAATTATGGCTTACATGTGTATGAGATAAATTTTGATGACTTTTATGAGCTTATATTGTTCCAATTTTCTAGAGAAAATCTTACATCATTGAAGGAACAACTCAAAATAAAATTTAGTTAATCATCCTATGATTCCCTCTCTTTAGTTATTTGGAATGAATTCTTTGCAACACATTCACTGGATTACTATTAAGAAAACCAATTGTTCTATGTGAACATTATCTTTATAATCACAAGACAACCAAAATCACATTATTATCCTTTGCTTGCATGACTAATGCTTTGTTTAGCTTGAGAAAGAGAAAACCAAATCCATAATAGTATACTTGCATGAGTGATTAAAGCTTCATTTAGCTTACTTTATAAGAAAGCCAATTGTGCTCTATAAACATTATTCCTATAGCTACACGATAATCAAAACCACAATACTATACTTGGATGAGTGATTCAAACTTCATTTAGCTAATTTTGAAAGAAGGCCTATTGTGCTATGTAAATATTATCCCTGTAGTCACAATACAACTAAGACCACAATAATAACCTTGCCTAAGTGATAATGTTTTGTTTAGCTTGAGAGACCTTTTGTGGGAGAGACGAAAATGAAAACCACAATATTATATTTCGTTGAATGATAAAAGCCATGGGAAGGAGAGGGAGAGGTAGAGAGATAGGATTGCCAGGAGGGCGTGGTGAAGTAATTTTATACTTTTCTGGTAAGTTTGTGATATATATATATCTTTCTCTCTGTGTGTGTGTGTGTGTGTGTGTGTGTGTGTGTGTGTGTGTGTGTGTGTGTGTGTGTGTGTGTGTGTGTGTGTGTTAGCATTGGCAATGTACCGAAGGCAAATTCTATACTGGACAAAAATATATTAGGAGACCTCTTACAAAATAGCTAAATGATACACCAAAAATAAAATCACCAAACTACATTGTTCCAAAAATTAGTAGTGGATGAGTGAAGTACAATGTGATGAAGTGGAATGAGATTAGTTGGCCATCTACAATAGTGTATCAGTAAGTTTGTTTTAATGAGATCCACCCAAACAAATTACAAAACATCTACAACTCACAAAAAATTAACTTCAAATCTCAGATAAAAATAACAAAATGATTTAAAAAGAAAAGACAAGCTGGGGACTAATAATACGAGCACGTGAGGTTGAGACCTACAGAAGGGTAAGCCACATGATTAAGGAATGAATGAAAAATTCATCCCTAATAAACCTAGAAAAGTTTGATACTACCAGTCTCAGTAATCAATTTTTTGTGAAAAAAACTAGGAAAAACTAGCAAAGAAGTTCATAGCTGACTAATCACAAAACTAAAAAAATCAGCATCCCAAACATCACAAGGGTAAAGGGACAGTAAATTCATCTCCCATCCCAAGACCCTGCCATTAAGCATGTTGGTGTTAGGAATCTCACTAAGGGTATCCTTTTATTTTTGTTCAAAGAGACACGTGCTTATGCTCTTAAATCACACTAGGTATTAGTTTATACACAAAGCCCTTTTGATGTCATCTCACTAGACCTAAGACTTTAAAGTCATAGAGAAATCCTCCCTTAAATTCCTCATTTGGGTTGTACTCTATGGGGTTTCTATTTATTTTGGGCCTTTCTTGAATAGAGATTAATGTCATTGAAAAATTATCATAAAAAATTTACAATAAAATTAGATTTAAAAATGTAAAATATTAATTAGTCATGTATAAACTACTTCTAGAAACATCTAAACATAATCACAAGGTGAATAAATAGTAATAATTTAAAGACACAATTTTTCAAAGCAAAAATAACTTAAACTTCTAGAATAAAGAAGGTGCAAGATTAAAAGCATAAAAATGAAAGTGCACTATAAAATAATTACATGAGAAAATAGGAAATATTAGAAATATTTCACACTAATAATTTAATCAATTTTAAAATTCAGCATTGTTATATTGTAACATTTAAGTTTTGAAAATTATTAAATAGATCTCTCCTATGATTGTCTTTTGATGATTCACCACAAATTTTAACAATACATCTCTTTTTTATTAAATTTAAATATATATTTACATACTAATCTAGTAATTAGTGATTAAATTTAGAACAAAGCAGTTCCTATTTCAATTCGTAGGGATTTTATTTTAGTTTTGAATAATTTGTTTAGAAAGTTTTACAATTCAATTTCTAGCATATAAAATGCACATTTCTTTTTCACTTCTTCTAAATCTTGACATATACTCTTTGGACACATTGAAATTCTAAAATAAATCCTCCTTAATATTCTCTAGTTCATCCTTAAATATTTTCAAGTTTTAATCAAACAAAACATACCACTACACACATGAAGCAAAATTTATAGAGAAAAATGATAGTTTAAAGACAAATCAATCTAAACTAAAATCTTTATATCAAAATTATATAAACAAAGAACATTATATTATAAATTAAATTAATGTATATAAAATTATTCTCTCGAACATTTAAACTTATATATTGTTTTCTACTGTGCCTCTTGCACCTTTGCCCGTGCAAGTGCCAGTTCTCTATTCTTTTAAAAAAAATCTAATTTGTCCTAAGCCCTGGCTATTTGAAAATTATAAATGCGAGTAATATCAATTATTTATCAATGGAGAAATTTTATTGATGTTAGCCTAGTAACCTGGACAACACGACCTTTTGATGACGGAATATTGTTGGACTGGATTTTGATGCTAATTACAGTTGAAGGTGAGTTCCTTTAAACCCTTGTTTCATTTGCAGGCACTTATACTCTTCCAATAATGTGCTTACTCTGCTGACTTTGCCTCAATTTTATGACGAGTATCTTCGCCACACGCGCCATTAACTAGTTCAATAAGATTGTCTTCCTTCAATGTTGAGCTCTGCCACAATCGCATGACGTTAACATGTATTTTCAGGGAACTTCTCAAGGCAGCAATTAGCAAAGAATGATTTTTGTGCATATAGTTTAGGTCTAATCACCTTGACTCCACCTCCGATCTACCAAAGTGAGAAATTTACAGAGGCCTCTTTTTAGTGAAAAGATTTCAAATCCTTGAAACTCTAGATCACAAAAATAGTAATTATGCTACTGAAGGCTTTGAGAAATTTACTTACTAAATCAAACTTGGACATCTTTAATTGACAAAGGCAAAGTGAAATGAAGGTCAACAAATACAGGTATCAAGCTCCTGGAAACTCGCTATAAGCCTGTTCTACATTATTAGCTTTTATAAACTAGTGGGCTCCTATTCACTTTACTTGTACTGATTTGCCTTCGCAGACACCTTGAAATAACTATCCACCTGCACTAACTTTTGAGTCAGGTTAGTTTTGATCATTAGCTTTTTTCCTGCAGACAGTACTACCACTATCATTTTGAGGCCCTGTTGATGCAGAATTGAACTTCTCTACCATGACATTTGCTGTTCGAATAGGTTTTTTGGTACCAGAATACAGTCATAGTTGTTCAAGTGAGCACAATTTTCAGGCATAATATTTGTCTATTTGGTGGGTGGATCTCTTTGGGCATACAGGACTACTTTCATTAAGGAGTGTCTAATATAGTGTTATGATTAATGGCAGAAATACAGCAGAGGAAACATCACTTTAGAAGCATGCCGAAAACATTTGCTATTGCAACAAAAGAAAAGAAAATTTTTCAAAGTTTGACTGGTCTTAGGGACTTGGCACGGTCTCATCAGTATAAGGTACGCTTATCTGAAAGTTAGAGCTTTTGGTTGAGAGGTTAATCTGTTTATTATATATCTTACGGTAATCAGTTGATTTTTATTTATAAACTTCAGTTTATAGCCAAGTTGAGACGTTAGAGGGGAAATTTTACCTATAATTATGGCAAGGAATGTTACGATTTAGGGAGACTCGTCAAATCATCATTACTAAAGAATCATATTACAAAGATTGAAATATGAACATCGTCCAAGAGATATCAAAGATGTTTAATCAATTTGACCTTAGTTCAAAATTTGGAAATGCATTATGAAAGGGACTGTTACAATTTGAGGAGGCTCGTCAAATTATCATCACCAAGGAATCATACACTTTACTTGTACTGATTTGCCTTCGCAGACACCTTGAAATAACTATCCACCTGCACTAACTTTTGAGTCAGGTTAGTTTTGATCATTAGCTTTTTTCCTGCAGACAGTACTACCACTATCATTTTGAGGCCCTGTTGATGCAGAATTGAACTTCTCTACCATGACATTTGCTGTTCGAATAGGTTTTTTGGTACCAGAATACAGTCATAGTTGTTCAAGTGAGCACAATTTTCAGGCATAATATTTGTCTATTTGGTGGGTGGATCTCTTTGGGCATACAGGACTACTTTCATTAAGGAGTGTCTAATATAGTGTTATGATTAATGGCAGAAATACAGCAGAGGAAACATCACTTTAGAAGCATGCCGAAAACATTTGCTATTGCAACAAAAGAAAAGAAAATTTTTCAAAGTTTGACTGGTCTTAGGGACTTGGCACGGTCTCATCAGTATAAGGTACGCTTATCTGAAAGTTAGAGCTTTTGGTTGAGAGGTTAATCTGTTTATTATATATCTTACGGTAATCAGTTGATTTTTATTTATAAACTTCAGTTTATAGCCAAGTTGAGACGTTAGAGGGGAAATTTTACCTATAATTATGGCAAGGAATGTTACGATTTAGGGAGACTCGTCAAATCATCATTACTAAAGAATCATATTACAAAGATTGAAATATGAACATCGTCCAAGAGATATCAAAGATGTTTAATCAATTTGACCTTAGTTCAAAATTTGGAAATGCATTATGAAAGGGACTGTTACAATTTGAGGAGGCTCGTCAAATTATCATCACCAAGGAATCATACAACAAAGATTTGTATATGAACATCATCTAAGAGATATAAAAAATGTTTAATCAAAAATTTGGACCTGGCAAAAAAATTAATAGACCCAAATTTTATTTGGATTTGATAATTTGATCAAATTATTAAATAATAAAATCTACATAAATTTGTATACATTTAAAAAAAAAAATGGTATAAAGCTAAACTTATAGAAGTCACAAGTAGTCTGTATTATTATTTTTTCAAGTTCTCTGAGTATAAGATATGGGCTCAAAACAGTCTTTTTTTTTGCTTTTCAAAAACAAATTAGTAGCTTGAGGGCAGCAGCCTCTTGTGGAGTCGAAGGGCAGCACCCCTTGCGACAGTTCGCGGGCACAACCAAGGTTGTGGGTTGAGGTGTCTCATCCTTGGTGTGTTCCCATTGTGGAATATGGTGAGGTTGAAGGTTGGAGCCTTTGCTGCCAAGTCCAAATTAAAGCTCTTCAGAATCATGTAGACCTTTAGACTTGTGAGTTTTTGTTGATTTTGTCAATGTGTTGGAGGAGTGAGAACTGAAAGAAAAATTGTGAAAAATGATTATCATTATATGACTGGGGGTGAGTTTTTCCCATTGACTCACAAATCTTAGCAACTAACTCTTGGAAACTTGTCTTTGAAACTCAACAAGCTCGGGGTCAAATAACACAGGACAAGAAGTTTCTCTTGTATACTCAGCGAATTTCAATTCTATGAATGTGACCATCAAGGAATGGAGAGACTACATGCTACAGTGTTTAGAAGAGATGATTGCGAATCTTTTTAATTAACTCCCATGGGATCATGGATATATTAACATGTTTCTTCTCTTGTAAAACAAATTTATATACAATATTGATGTTTACATAGAAATCTGAGTGACTTGATATTCAACAACCCTTTTTTGGTTTCTCAATTGATTTCTCATCTCAGAGTGGTCTTTAGCTTTTCATTACACAAAACAACATTGTTCACTTTGAATCTCACATGAACTACAAAACATTAATAATTTGCTTAGAAATGAATGTTATATTTGATATTAAATGTACAACATTTGAGTTGATACACAACCAACTCAACCATGATACACCATATTGTTGTAACTTGTACCAATCATATTAGATGATAAGAAGATACATGGTGAATATTATATGCTAATATGGAAAAGGTTGTTACATTTTTAACTTAATGAAATGTACTCTTAAAGGGAATGAAGTATGTTAGTGGCAGCAGTTTTACAATTCACCATCTTCTTCTTTTTTCCTTTTTTTCTTGGAACAAATATGAAGCAATATCATCTTAGAAAATGTAGACCAAAGTGGTGTATAAAGAAAACTCTTTCGAGAATGAAGAGAACAAGAGCCCTGCATCCCATAAGACACCAACAGGAGAATGGCATTTGGGGGAAGGGCAAATCATGGAGGAAAGATACATCATCAAACAACAAAAAAAAATGCGGGCAAAGGGTGAGTTTTTTGGGAGTTTTCTGCTTCCAAAGAATAAGGGCATCCCAGCTGGGCAGACAAATCATAGTCGAATATTTTCAAGGAATGTTTTTGTCCCCAGATATAGACAGCCTGAACCTAGAATGACAAGAAAAGATGAAGGAAGATTAAAGGATCCACAGAGGAAAAGAAATCTGGAAAGTTTCACAAATCAATTTTTCTTTGATTCTAGGGCACAAGGCTTACTCGAGAATGGGTGAGAAAGGGATTAGGGTAGAAAGTTGGAAAGGAAAATCAAATAGAAATTCAGAAGGCCAGAATGATGGAAAAGATTAGAAAAACCCCTACTTTCGTTCCCTAATAACTTACCCATCTTTCCAACAACGAAATTTGGACATTCATTTAACCCCCCTCTTCCGAGGAAGGCATGGTCGTCCTACTATTGGGAGATTTTCTCAAGAAGGAACTTTATAATGAAACAGATAAATGAAAGACATGGTATTGGAGACAAATCTCAAGTGGGTAGCTTTGCAAAGACATGGTATTTTCAGAGCAATTTCAACAGCAATCAAAACTCTGCTCTTTACTTCCACAATAGGTGGAAAGATCAAACAAGAAGGAATAATGGGTTAAAATGATGGATTAGAAAAGAAAAATGAATAGATGAAGATAAACAACATTTGATCGAGGAAAGAGATAATGGAGATAACTCAGAGGGTTTGGTCAAGGATGCTTCAAAGAGGAAGAGAGCAGATGCCTCAATCCAGATTAACTCAATCATATCGTATTAGAAGAGCTTCTTCTCCCACAGATCAACCATCTGAGTCAAATGGCATTAATGTGTAAGTTTTGGAATATTTCCATTTCATTTAGTAAGCTTTCCCAATGGATTGAGGAAAACTGGTTAGATGTGTAAAAGACAGCCTTCCTAGATAGTGAAAAAAGTTTTTTCATAATTATTTTCAATTCTAAGGAAGGAAAAAACAAAGTTTTCAAAAATAAATGTTGGTTTTATAGAAATTCAGGACTTCACATTCAAATTTGGACTCCAAACTTCTCTATTGAAAAGATTAATGTTAAATTTATACCATTTTGGGTTCAGTTTCATAATCTACCCATGGAATATAGGGATGCAAACATCCTAGAAATCTTAGACAATAAATTGGGGATTTTCTTAACAATTGATCCCTTCTTTATGAAAATTTTAATTTACCACCTAGGGTTTGCATTCTTTTAGATACTGGTAAAATATTTCCATCCTCCTTCAAAATCATTTCCAGATATGGTGAATGGGTATATATGATCTTCTATGGGAAAGAAGAAATAGTTTGTAGCAATTGTCATCTACTAGATCATTTATCTACTCAATGTGTTGGAAGTGTAAGCAGAGATGCAGTTATATGTTCCTAGAAATCCAAAAATGGGAAATGGTTAAGGAGAATGTTTTCAAGAGAGATCTGTTAGAGAACAATGACAAGGTAGAAAATTTTCAAGACTCATTAAGTAATAGTTTGGGGTGGAAGAATAAGAATAAGATCATTAAATTCTTACAAGCTGATATCTTACTAATTTTGTGGACAACATATTGGAATATACAAAGATATTAAGATATGGCAAGGGGAAATTTTTTAATGAGTGGAAGAGAGAAAGGATATGCGAAGCCAGGGTGGGATACTAACAGGGACACACTTTTTCAGAGTGTGATAGAAGTAATGTTGAGAATGATGCAACATTAAAACAGTATGGGGCGGAAAAGGGAGGGGAAGTATTTCATACAGATCTAAAAGTTATGCTTGAAAACACTAAAAAGGTCTCAGCTCTAGACAAATTAAGCTGGATAACAAATCAAGGGATAATACAAATTTAGGGTGAATTTTTCAAGCATCTGGGTAGGCCTTTAGTAGATGAAGGAGATGCATTGTTAACCACGGTTATGCCTCAAGGGGAAAAGAGGACTATAAACAATTGGGGTAGCAAAGGTTCTAAACACAAATTGACAGTTAAAAAATACCAAACAAATATTGGGTCTTCCCTTTTGGAAAATCATGTAAAATTATTGATAACAGAAATAAGAGTAAAAGGGAATTTACAAGGTGAATATATGAGAATGAGATTAGGTCTCAAAGATTCTAATGGCTTGAAAATTTGCATAATCTCTGGGTGTTTTTCAAACAATGGAAATGGAAGTTCTTCTCTTGAAGAAATTTTAGAACAAGTCAGAGCAGTGGATAAACAAATCCATGTGCACCTAGCTTCTCTGAGAAAAACATCCCTTTGAAAGAAATGGAAAACTTCGTGCACAGCTGTATTGCAGAAGCACAGTTAAAATTGATGGAAGAGATAGCAGATCAAGTTCTATTAGAGGACTCCCAATTGGTTAGTTCAATAGATAGTAAAATTGAAGGAGGATGGAGGAATTTTGAAGAAACCCCAGTTAAACCCAAGAGAGGAAGACCTCCGGGCAGCTCAAGGAAGAAAGGAAAGGAGGATGACTCAATGTCCAATATCAATATTTCACCAGAAGCTAAAAGTTCAAATTCAGGATGGAGAAAATCAGTGAGATTAATGGAAAAATTAAACATTAAAGGCTCCAATTTGGTTGCATTGTTAAGAGGTAAAGGAGAAAGAACAAGAAAATTGTTAGGGAAGAATAGAAATAGAAGATGCAAAGAGAACTTCGATGACGGAATATTTAACAAATAAGTAATAACAGGGAGAGTAGTTAAAGGAGGTATTATCCCTTTGAGCAAAAGAGTAGAGCAAGGAACAACCAAAAAGAATACAACTCATTGCAATGAAACAAGCATCTGCAGGGATGAGGAGGATATCAACATATCAATGGAATTAGAGGCTGTCTATGATTTTTTTGGTCTCACTGATCAGAATAAGCAAGAAAGGAAAGAAAGGATGAAGGAAAAATAGTCTTTTATAAAGGAGATATTAGAAAAGAACATGGTGGAAGAAGAGGAATTAGAGACTGCATATGAAGTGGGTTTTGATGAAGATAAAGAAAATTCACCAGAGTCAAAACAAAATATTCTAGGTTTATGGCAATCAGATTCAGCAAAAGTGAAACCAGATTATGGTAATTCTTTAAAAAAGAAGGGGAGAAAAAATTCTTCAGAACTTAGGATATTGGATGGGGAAGCTTTTGATCAAATGAAAATCATAGAATATTGGAAAGAAAGGAAAGAGAAGTTCCTTTCCAAGGGAATATGATGATCATATCTTGGAATGTTAGGGGCATGAGTGCTTCTAGCAAGCAATGTATTATAAAACATTGGATTTTTTCAATTAAAGCAAAAATATTTATGTTGCAAAAAACAAAGCTTCATTCAGATCAATGGGAGAAATTCAAGCAAAAATTAGGATCGTGGGGGGAAGAAGCAGTTGAGGCCGTAGGAAATTCAAGCATAAACTAGGATTATGGGGGGGAGAAGCAGTTGAGGCCGTAGGAAATTCAGGAGGCATGGCTACAATTTGGAACTCAAACAAGATCACATTTCATAAATTGGGACACAATCAAAACTTTTGATCAAATGAAAATCATAGAATATTAGAAAGCAAAGAAAGGGAAGTTCCTTCCCAAGGGAATATGAAGATCATATCTTGGAATGTTAGGGGCATGAGTGCTTCTAGCAAGCAACGTATTATAAAACATTGAATTTTTCAATTAAAGCAAAAATATTTATGTTGCAAGAAACAAAGCTTCATTCAAATCAATGGGAGAAATTCAAGCAAAAATTAGGATCATGGGGGGAGAAGTAGTTGAGGCCATAGGAAATTCAAGCAGAAACTAGGATCGTGGGGGGGAGAAGCAGTTGAGGCCGTAGGAAATTCAGGAGGCATGGCTACAATTTGGAACTCAAACAAGATCACATTTCATAAATTGGGAGACAATCAAAACTGGCAAGGGGGATTAGTAACTAATTTTAACAACAATACCAAATTTATTGTCATAAATGTTTATGGTCCTACCCCAACAAAAAAGAAATTGGAATTGTGGAACAAATCGAGTAATCTTTTTCGCAATTTTCCAAATGAGACTATTATTCTAGTAGGAGATTTCAATGCAATTATACATCTTTCAGAAAAAAGAGGTAGCATTCAAAAAGAATTGCAACCACAAGTAGATTTCAGAAATTGGGTCATGATTAATAATCTCTTGGAGATTGAGATGGAAAATGGAGTATTTACTTGGAACAACAAAAGGCTGGGGTTTAGTCATATCGTAGAGGAATTGGACAGATTTTTCTTGAAGGGTGATTTGAGACAATTCCCATTTGACGTAAAGTCTTCAATAGTGCCAATTTCTAGATCAAATCACTTTCCAATTCCTCTTGAGGTCTTAGAAGAAAACAAGCGTGTGCATTGCCCCTTCAAATTTGAGAATGTGGTTGAAGAATGAAGAATTCATGGTTATGGTGTTTAAATGGTGTTCTGAAGCTCAGGTTGAAGGATCCAAATTATTTTGCTTTGTATCTAAGCTAAACTAGCTAAAAAATCTTGCTGAAATGGAATAGAGAGAAATTCAAGGATATTTTTGTTGTTAAAGAGAATATTGAAAAGAATATTAAAGAACCGAGTGAGGAAGTCATACAACATGGCATGGATTCAAATATATTTATTAGAGAAAAAGAGCTTCTAGAAGAATATGAAGAAGTGCTAGCAAAAGAAGAATTTTTTTGGAGACAAAATTCTAGAGTGGTATGGCTTGAAGAAGGTGACAAATACAAAATTCTTCCATAACAGCACTAAATAGAGAAGAAGTATCAACATAATTCAAAAGATAAATGATGGGAATGGTAATTTAATAAAAGATCCTAAGGAAATAGGTAAAAGATTAGTTCTATTCTTCATGAAAATTTTGAATAACGTGGAAGGATCAGATTATGTATCTCAAAAAAGATGCTAGAAGGAATTCCTAAGATAATAACGAAAGAATATAACAAATATCTTGATGCTAAAGGGGCGACCCTTTGGTGAAATGGTGGGGCTTCTTGCCTTTAGTGCCTACAACCAAGGTTCAAACCTTGTAGGTTCTCTCTCTACTGCGTCACTAATTGAGAGGCCCCCCCAAGATCTTGTATCTTGATTTACTCATGGGATGTGGAATGGGGCATTTGCATTCCGCCTAGGGAGTACATCCCTAGCTAAAATTTTAAGAGGGGCGACCCTTTGGTGAAATAGTGGGGCTTCTTGCCTGTAGTGCCTACAACCAAGGTTCAAACCTCGCAGGGTCACTCTCTACTGCGTCACCAATTGAGAGGCCCCTAAGATCTTGTATCTTGATTTACTCGCGGGATGTGGAGTGGGGCATTTGCATTCTGCCTAGGGAGTACATCCCTAGCTAAATTTTGTCTCTTCAGAGACATCTAATAAAATTGGAATGATACAGAGAAGATTAGCATGGCCCCTGCACAAGGATGACATGCATAAATCAAGAAATGGTCCAAATTTTTTAATGCAATAATTGGGCTTTTGTTACATTACCTTGACGATTAATGGCTATTTTATGTTAAGAGAAAAAATGAGGGAGCCGAGCATAAAAGGATTTCAGAAGTGTGCTTTTGCAGAGAAGAATACTTTTGAGTGTCATCGATCAAGGGGTGTGGAGGTTTCGTCAAAGGAATTTCAGGATTTTGGAAGGATTTTTCAAGGAAAGGCAATAGTACAGCTAGCAAAGTCTTTTTTTGTTAACCCTAGATTTCAGATTCAGAAGTCGAAGTCGTTTGTTAAATCAGTACCATAAGGTTCGGATGTTGATTGGGCGGATGTTGGAAAGTCAAATCTAAGGGTTATATCGAAGATGATAGGGAGTAGGCATATCAATGATTCAAATGCGGTAGCAAGATTCCAAGGAGTCTTCAAAGAGTAGGGTTGATATTAGAAACTATGATGTTGTTGGTCCAGATCATGCACAGAAGGAGCAGTAAGATCGTAACTTCAAAAATTTTCAAACAAATTTTGAGCGGGAAAAGTTGCAGACAAAGGTGACTTTTGGGTTTAACCCAAACCAGTTGAGTAAGCAAGTGGGTTCGAATACTAACGACTTCAAAAATGTTGGTACAAGATCCAATTTGAGTAAAAATCGTAAATTTGGGGACTTTCAATCTAAACAACCTGTTTTTGATATATGTTATGGTACGCCACTAGGGTCCCCTGTTTTCCTAATTGCAGTGGTTTCTAATGAAAGTATTGATGATGCTAGGGTTGACTCTAAGCAGGATATGAATTCCATTCCAGGGATTGATAGATTGCCCTCGTATGTGTCTTCGCCTAATTGCATATACATCTCAAATCTGAAATTTCTTTCAAATCCTAATGATATTTTCCGTCCGATGAAGATCATAGATGACTTTGTCACTGATGTTAATAAGGAAATTAATAGATTTCATTCTCGAGCCCCCTTCAATCCAAACTCGGGTGCAAAGGAGAAGCAAAGGCAAGATTCGTTGCCACATAGGTTTGATGCTCGAGAGCATGATGTCTCTTAAAAAGGTCCTCAAGATCTTGTAATTGTTTTGCCAGAGCACATTATTTCCCCTCATATTTCCCTTCTACGAGAAACGATGCTTATTGGTAAGTTTTCGAATCTATCCCTTCACATTTCTCTCATCTCAAGTTGGGCAAATGATTGCTGGAAAGGATTAAAGGATATATTTTTCATTGACTTTGAATTTAAGTTCTTCATAGCACTCTTTGAATCAAAAGTGCATGGAGATGTGGTTCATAAGTTTAAGGGGTGGTTCTGTAAAGGATCGGGGTTGTTTACCTTACTTTGGGTGCCTAATTTCAAACTGGATACTAATTTATGTGCTCATCTTCCCTATTGGATTTCATTTCTGTCCTTGCCCTTGGAATATAGAGATCCTGCTATACATGAAATTTTTGCTAATAGATTAGGAATTTTTGTTAAGCATGATCTCATTCCTTATGAGTTCCCTCATCGGGATGTGAGAGTTTGCCTTCTCTTTAATCTTTCCAAGCCTTTTCCTAACAAGCTCTACATTTGGTCAATATGGGGGCAATGGGAAAAGAGTATTGTCATACACGATGAGGCACTTGTTGATAGACATGAAAGTCACCTTGGTCATTTTAATACATAGTGTCGACCATCTCTTCAGATGGAGGTTTTTGTGTGCAGCGATTTCTCCTCAGATCCAGAGCAGTGTTCTTTTATTGATCATGGGCCAGATGATATGGGAAAAAATGGGGAGAGTAAGGGTATAGTCAAATACCAAGGATTTGCCAAGGGATATGAGGAGTTTTTTAAATGGCAATCTTTGATCTGTAGATTCTTTTTTCAGTATAAAGGTCTCCTTATTCTACATAAGGGTATGGTTAATAGGGAAAACACAACCCATTCACGGGTACAATACTTAACTTCTGATGTTCAAGATGCTACTGATATTCACAATCATCCTCCAACAGTAATTAGCAACACAGTTCATGAATTAATGTTCTATGATAAGCTAGTTGAGATTCCTCTCCACTTTTTGGATCTCAAAGTGAAAGGTCTCTCAGATCAGTAGTTAGAGTGTATGGCTTAGGAGATGTTGACTTCATTAGCCTCAACAATGATGCAGGAAATGGCAGTGGAAGAGGGGGTTTGTGTAGCTTGTGATGGTTGTCCATGTCAAAAATGTAAAGATTGTCCTATTGTGATGAAGAGACCATGGGTCTATGATCAAGTTCAAAATTTTGGTCTCCACAATAATCTAGATGATAATCATAATCTTTAGGACTGTTTGTGGTCACAACATATTGAGTCTGATATGGGGTCCTCTAGATTAAATCAAGTTGATGACCATATAAATCTAAATAACAGTGTGCATCACTTTATTCCTCAGAATGATCAGTTTTCGTTGTCTCAAGAAACCTATTTTGACCATGATGACAGGGATTTGGAGAATATTCATATGGGAGGTGTTGAACATATCAAAGAGCTGGGTTTGGAGTATCCTTGTTTGATAGAAGGTGTTTGTAGCAAAGAACCTTTTGATGCCAATCAAATTTTCTCAGTTTTGTAGACATCTTCCCAATCTGTATCGAATTTGGAGGATACCTTATTGTTAGGGTTGCAAAATATTCTGTAGGACAATCATTCTCTTCGAGATAGCAGAGTTGCTCAACATACTGACTTTAACCTGGACTTATGCAATACAAATTAGTTGGAGGATGCCATGAACTTAGATGGTAATATGATTCACAATTTGCATTAGAATGATCATTCATTATTAATCCGAGAAAATGTTCTTGAGGAAGATACTAAGGAGTTTGAGAATGACTCTATAGCAGAGGTTGAGTTTAACAGTGTCCCTCTTGATCCTTCCTAGATTCTATCAATTGCCCAAACGCCTTCACAGGTTGTTGTTGTGAAAAAAACTCCTAAACCTTGGGGGAGGAAGCCTCAGAGTGTCAAAGTTAACAAAGAAGTTGAGGCGGGTATTCAAAGTACTTTGGATGAGAAATTCTCATCACTTAAGAGATCAACAAGGAGAACAAGGGTTCTCCTTGTCAGCAATGAAGATCATCACATGGAATGTCAGAGGCATTAATGCCTCTGACAAGAGTCATAGATTCAAGCAACAACTTGATTCTTCACAGGCAGATATAGGACTATTGCAAGAGACAAAATTATCACAGGAGTCTTTTAAGAAAACTATTGAGAAGTGGCCTTTGTGGAAATCTGTACATGGGTAGTGTGTTGGGGCATCGGGTGTGGTGATACCCTAAATTTTGAGAGTCCAAATCCATTATCAATAAGCAAGTTTCTCCATATTGAAAAATTAAAGGAAGCTTTATGACACAAATAAATAGAACTAACTAATCAAAGCCTTCAGAAAATGCTGGAATTTAGACCTGCTACAAAGATGATGCCGACAAAGCCTGAAGATGGTTGCATTTTAAAAGTATAAAAATGACCCGATTCGGGAAATCAAAATTCCTATCTCTAGTAAAAATCTTAGCTTTCTACGAGGTGTTTTGGTATTTTGACCAGACCCAAATCCAAATGTTAGGTAGTTATTTTTTAGTTAGTTTATTGTTTTTCAAAATAATTTGTAATAAGGGTTGTGTCTTTTCACCCTAAAGAGGTGTGAAATCCACTCAAACACATATATATATACATAATGTAAAATGTAGAGAGAGGGACAGATTAAAATAAGCAATTAGAAGAACATTTGTAAGGAGGAATAAGGAGCTTAAAGCATGACTTTGTAATATAAATTTCAATATTATATTTTAATAATAAATAAAAGACCCTTTTGTTTATTTTCAAGGCAAAGAGATTACAACTGGCATGTTGATTTGTCCTTCATGATCAATAAAGAGATTATTGGATTATTCTGACAAGGCTTTATTTTTGCATTGGATATTTTCTTGCATTCTTTGTTCGACAATCAAGATAGTGTGAAATATATATGTGTTTCCTTATCTCTGTCTAATCGGATTTCCAGCCGGAGAAGTTAAATTCCTTTTGGACTAACGGAGAATTGCATATAAGATTTGTCTTTTGCAGCTCGCTTAGGAGTAATTGATGATATTTTTATAAATATTGTCGCATAAAGTTGTACGTAATAATCCTTGTTATAGTTGACTCTATCGCCCGGATAAACAAAGGCATTGGTCATTTAAAATCATTGGAATATAATTATTGGAGTTATTAATTGAAGTTATCAATATATATACTTCCTTCTTGCAAGTATTTTTATCAGTTATTAATAAACATTATATAAAACATTCAATCATTGCAAGTATTCACAATACTTTATATTGATCGATTTTTGAGGACTTTGCCAACCGGAGAACTCACAAGCTTAAATTCGCTATAGAAAATCCTTGAATAAGGTGATCAAGTTTGAGGTGAAGGTTTACCCGGCTAGGTGTAGCAAAGCCTTAAGTGCAGGGGAATTTGGATTATTCCTGTTCGTTGGCCAGAACTGATTTGGAGTCCTATTGGAGAATTGGCAGGCTCTTGGATTTTCAATCTGCGGTTTTGGGAACCAACAGGGTGGACTTGCCATTTTATGGAACCCCGGGGTTATTCAAGGGCAATTAGTTGTATGGGATATTAATTATTAGTTGTTGAAGGTCACAAAGTTTGATATATCCTTTACTTTGATCAATGTTTACTGTCTGACCTCAACCTAGGATAAAAGGAAGTTATGGACAACCTTAACTCGCATTATTCAACAACAACAGGATCAAGATGTTATTATTGGTGGTGATTTTAATGCTATATTAAGTTCTGCAGAAAAGAGTGGTGGAATCTATCCACCATTTAAAACAATGCAAGACTTTTCTACTTTTGTTATGGACAATAATTTGCTGGATATAGTGCCAAACAATGAAGCTTTCACATGGACAAATAAAAGAGTTGGTTTCTTGCAGATTGCCGAGAGAATAGATAGGTTCTTTATATCGCAGTTATGGAAGATTCAGAATTTTACTTTTGGTTCAGAGATATTGTCCTTTTTAGGGTCAGACCATTTTCCTGTTGCTTTGACTATCACTAATTCTTCATCTCTTTCAGGGCACAGACATAGATCGTCTTTTAAATCTGAACATATGTGGTTCCAACATCCACATTTCCTCCCATTATTGAGGCAATGGTGGGTTAGTGCTCCCAAAATCAAAGGTACTAAAATGTTTCAATTTTCTAGGAAGCTTAAGCATGCTAAATCTCAGATTAAGGTGTGGAATGAAATAGTTTTTAAAAACATTTTTCAACAAAAAGATCTGGTTAAGCAGGATCTTTCTGAAATCAATGAACATATTATTCAAAATGGCATGGATAATGACACGTATCTCAAGAAGAAATAGTTACAAAATGAGTGGGAGGAATTGTGTAAAAGAGAGGAAGAATTCTGGAGGCAGAAATCTCGTGAGCTTTGGTTAAGAAAAGGGGATAGAAACATGCAGTATTTTCATGCCTCTGCCAAACAGAAGAGAGGAACAAGTGCAGTTTTTTCTATTAGGGAAGCAGACTCGGGTAGTATTATCACTGATGCAAAGGGGATCCAAGAGGAAGGTGTTAAATTTTTCAAAAATTTAATGACTTCTTGTGTCAAAGCTATGTCTAAAGTACAAATTGATGAGTTATTGGATGCTATTCCTAATCTGATTTCTGAGCATGATAATAGTGTTTAAATGGCTCCTTTTACAATTAATGAGCTGCAGAAGGTTGTAATTTCTCTTTCTCCGGACAAGGCCCTGGGGCTAGATGGGTTTACGACCCTTTTTTATCAGAGGTGTTGGGATGTCATATGTTGGGATTTATTGGCTGTCATTGAGGAATCTAGGAAAAGTAAGTCTATGTTGAAATATGTTAACACTACCAACATAGCTATTATTCCAAAAGTGAAGGAACCTAAGACTTTTGCAGATTTTCGCCCCATTTCCCTTTGCAACACAATTTATAAGATTATTACCAAAGCTATTTACTTAAGGTTGCAGCGTTTTATTTCTAGCATTGTTTCTCAAGAGCAAGGTGGTTTTGTCTTGGGTAGAGAAACTATGGAAGGTGCATTAGTTGCTCATGAAGTCCTTCATTCCATTAATACCAATCAGTCATCTAATTTTTTCACTAAGCTTGATATGATGAAAGCTTATGACAGAGTTTGTTGGGATTTTCTTTTTAGAGTTTTGTCTAAATCTGGGTTTTCACCTAATTGGTGTAAATGGATAAGGGCTTGTATTTTTGGGGCTTAGTTTTCAGTAATTATAAATGAGGTTCTAACGGACTTTTTTCCATCTTCGCAGGGGGTTAGACAAGGTTATCCTCTTTCACCAATTCTTTTCATCATTATTTTTGAAGCTTTTAGTAGAACTATTAAAAACATAAGCAGAGATTAGGTCTTTGGCAAGGGGTTCATATTGTTGGCACTTCAATATCAGTTACTCATTCTCTTTTTGCGGATGACACGCTCTTGTTTGGAGCTGCAAGTATCAAAGAAGCTAGGCAGATTAAAAGTACTCTTGATCTATATATGTCAGTCTTGGGGCAAAAGGTGAATCCTCAAAAATAAAAAAATTATTTGTTTAACACGTGATCATTTCAAATAAAATTGTCAGTATTTTGGGCTTTCCTGTTGAGCAGCTGCCATCTACATATCTTGGTATACCTTTTTTTGTGGGGGCAAACAAAACGTGTTATTGGACTGCCATCATTGAGAGAATTGAAAGTAGAATTTCAGCTTGGAAAGCAAGATGGCTTTCACTTGGAGGTAGAATCTTGCTCATTAAAACAGTATTAACAGCCATCCCTAATTATTATGTTGCTGTGCTTAGAGCTCCATCTTCAATAATTCAGCAAATTGAAAAGATAATTAGAGATTTTCTTTGGAAGGGAAACTTAAATGAGGAGAAAAAGATTCCGTTAATCTCTTTGAAGGACATGGCTCAGACTAAATCAATAGGGGGGTGCAGGTATTCATGATTTGTCATTAAGAAATAAAGCTTTTGGAGGTAAACTTGTTTGGCAGATGTATACAAAACCGAAAATAAATGGTGCAAGATTATGCAGCAAAATATCTTGATAATGATGATCCAATTAGAATAACATCCATATCGGATCCCCCAAAAGGTTCAGCTATTTGGGATTTCATGGTGTCTTCACGAGAAGTCATTTTGAATTATGTAACATGGGAAGTCCATAATGGGGACAGTGTATGATTTTGGTTGGATTCTTGGAATAGATTGCCTCCATTAGGTAATTCTCCCCATTTTAATGAAGTTATGGCTGTCACTCTTGATATGTGGGGTTCTAAGCTTTTAGATTATGTTATTGTTGTTGAGATTTTTTCAGGCAGAGTTATATGGAAGGACCCTACTGATCTACCGCTCAATGATCAACAAAAGGTTATGCTTCATAAGGTTTTCTTGGAAAGAGAAGTCTATTTGTCTAACCAGAAAGATACTTTAATATGGGCTCCTACTAAAGATGGAAGTTATTCTATAAAGGAAGGGTATAATACTATAAAGTATTACAACATGTAAATAACATGAAGGTTCCTCAATAAGCTTTTTCATTCTGTTGGGATAGTTCTACTCTTCCCAAAGTAGGTTATTTTGCATGGTTAGCATTGAAAAATAGAATCCTGACTAGTGAAAAATTAGTGAAACTTCGTATTGCCCAACCATTCAAATGTGTTATGTGTAACGAAGTGGATGAGACATTTGATCATCTGTTGCTGAATTGTTCGTTTGCCCAAGATTGTTGGCTTTTTGTATTGAATAAGATTAGTTATCCCATGCCTTTTCCAAATAAATTGTGGGATTTGTTTCAATCATGGCCCTTGCTTTATTCAAACTCCTTATTTGCATGCATCTGGAGATGTATTCCTGCTGCCGTAGTTTGGGCCATTTGGTGAGAAAGGAATAAACGTATCTTCCGTCAGGATTTTAATTTGGTTTCTTCAGTTCAGGAAGGTATTGAGAAATCAGTTTCAGAAGTTGTTAATGTTAGTTTAATTATTGTTAGATACAAGTATTATTTTTCTTCTTGGGATGGTAGAATTGCGAGGGAATGGAAAGGTATTGTTATTCCTCTTGGAACGGTTCCTATTCGATGTATGTATCAAGCTCTAGATCGTTCATTAATTGACATCCTCCTTCTCATGGTTTTTTGAAAATTAATTCTGATGGACATGACAAGGATTTCAAGAAATATCGATGAGAATCTAACAATTCCAAGACAAAAGGATTATGTTATAGCTATAAGAAATGGACAACCTACAAAGAGATACCCTATTTTGGACTTTAAATATCAGAGAGTTTTAAAAAGCAAAAGATTTGGAATAAGAAGATAGATTTCCTGATGAAGTTATACAAACTTAGGCATAATGAAGGGCCACCTTGGATCGGAGATTTCGTCAAAGAAGAAAATTTGGTCTCGAAGACAAGGAGAAATAAGAATGCATAACATGGAAGTTGGCTTCTTGGAAATTTTGGACCTGCAGAGACCACCTCTTCAAGATATTGAAGAGTGGGACCCAGATTAGATAGCAGAAGAGATAGCATTAAGAAGCCCAAAGGAGATAACGAGAATCGATGAGTAGAGGAGACAGTCTACAGTCTTCAACCAAAGGGCTAATTTAGTAGAGAGGGGTAGACATGGAGGTGTTGTGGGTGTCAACATGCTGGTGGAAGATTTTTTGCAGGAACATCATCAAGATCCGCTGGGTAAGAAGCATGGAGCATATCATTTAGTTTTTGGGTTGGGTGGTAGTAGAAGTTTACTTTTTAGTTGGAAAAAATTGATGAAATTTTTTGTTTATACTTGTTTGAACTGCTGAGATCACTTAGTTTGTTTTGAGAGTAATGAATTTCTATAGTAGATGTTTAAGAATTTAGCTTCAGGTTCATATAGGCTTTTAGAATTTTCTGCTTTTCTCAGTATTCTCAGACTTGGATAACTGTTTTTATATGCTTTTATCTGTATATTTTCATCTTTATACTATTAATATAATCATCTACGGCTATAGCCTTTTACTGATAAAAAAAAAGTGGTGTATCAACATCATCAAGAAAAATGTAGACTATATTTACGAATGATGAAACTTAAGTGGTGCGTCAACATCACATAAATGAATGTAGACTATATACAAGGTAAAACTTAAGTGGTGTAAGAAAATATAGACTATATACAAAACAATATAACTTAAATGATGTACTGAAGTGGCTTTTGTGCAATGCAAAATTAAAATATATGGCATCTTTAAAGAGGCTATTAATCTCTTTCTTGCAATGTCACTAACATTTGTAGACATGTTGACAACCCAAATTTGTAATTCAAGCATACCAAGAAATAACCTTGTGCAAACAAGACTCTATCATGTCTCATCAAATTTTACTTGAACAAGCAAAAAGTACCTAACCATGTAGGTTATCCCTTCAGCCAAAATGATGTTAATGAATAAAGAGAGAGAAATGAAAGTTTGTTAGAGATAGTACTATTTGAAAATTGATATAGGATGCTTGGTTTTTATGATGATATAAAGAGGCTTCTTGGGGCATGAAAATGTATAACTTGCTATTAGATGCTTCTAACACGATAGAATTTAAGACTCAATACAAATTGTTGATGTTTTGTAGCTTCAGTCGGATAAACACTATGAGTCAATACTAGTGAAGATATGTATATATATGTATGTATATATATAATCATAATTGTCATTATATTAATTACATAATAATGAATAGACATGTCCCATGAAGGGACAAGTCTCTTCTTGGCTCATTCTCAATATAAACACAAGAGATTGTTGCATTTGGAAAACACATACGATACATACAATCAGATAGCGCTATTACATTTGCAACGATCCTAAAAACCTTAACACGGTATCAGAGCCAAGTTTCAAATGTAAGAGAGTAGTTTGTTGATGGTGAATGTGTGACTGTCTCAGAAAATACAGTCACAGTACGAGGAACATATCTCACAAACACACCGTTGGATTTTACTGAATTTTGGATATGTTGGTGATAAACAAATTTAGAAGAATCTCACTAGAGCGATTGGTGAGAAAGTGTTGGGTTCAAAAGTTATGACCGAATGTGTACGGGTCTATGTGAAATCTGTAAAAGAGCGAGGTTCCTTCTTTAAAAGCCTAACCGCTTGAAGGGAGATCTGATAAGATTGAAGGTTGTCATAGTGTATAGAACCTTTGGATATTCAAGACAGGTCATGTGAAGAAGAATTTTGGTAATGTTCGAGAATTGCGACATCATTATGTGAATTTGCATGATATTTTCTATATGGGCTCACCTTATAGAATGAGATACTTGAAATTTATAAAAGATAAGTATTCCATGTTTTATTAATGCACAATTTTTTGTAAGTTTGTAATTCATGTTATACCATTGGTTAGTAAAATCTTGTATGCTTCTATCATTGGTATTTTCGGTCGAGATAGTTTAGTGAGCTATTTGTAATCTCTCTTTGACATACCTTCAGGATGGAAGCACAAGAAAATTGCATTCAAGGGAGAAAGAACTTAATGCTTGCAAACGAACTGATGATTGAGACTAGATGCAGAGGGAGTCTGACATTTCAAAAGAAGACAAGAGGTTGATACAAGAACTTGAGCTTCAGAGGGAGCAGATAAAGGATATGGTTAAATCAACTTTTGACAATCTTGGTCGTATTGATTCAGAGGGAGTAGTCCATACTGAGATGGATTCTCCAGTGATCAAGAAACTATATAAGTCAAAGGACTAGGAATCATGAATGCATTTTGGGCCTTGCGTAAATCATGAGGAAGTGATGACTTCAAAATGATTATCACTTGTATTTGTTAAAGTTATTGGAAGGTGACGATCTTACAATAACTTGAGCTTCTATCATGATAGACATCTTATGATGGCTGAAACAGATCATGATAGACGATATCTTGCATGGTGGATTGAGTTCCTTAAACAGGCCACAATCTTCTATTGTGATAGACATCTTATGATGGCTGAAATAGATCATGATAGATGATAGGAATGTTCCTATGGTAAGTATTATTGAGGGTACATGTGCACATTACCTATAGGACATTTTTGAGTTATGGTGAATATCACAAGACTTGATATTCTTGGTCAGACCATATCTCTGATATCATATTGAGGTGATATCTAAAATATTTTTTGAGTTATGGTGAATAATCATGAGACTTGATACCTGGTAGGCCAGTACGTTGAGTACATGGTGAATATCACGTGACTTGATATTCTATGGCCATTACTCCTAATATCATGAGATGATATCTCTATAAACTCTGATATTACATTAAGGTAATATATCTTTTCACATTATTTTTAGTACTTGGTGAGTATCATGCGACTTGATATTTTGTGGCCAATGCTCCAAATATCATAAGATGATATCTCTATAAATTTTTTAGTACTTGGTGAATATCATGTAACTTGATATTTTGTGGCCAATGCTCTCAATATCATGAGATGATATTCTTATGAATCTATGAGTTATGGTGAATATCATGCGACTTTATATTCCTAGTCAGACCATATCTCTAATATCACAGGTAAAAATGATATCTTCGGATCCTAATCATGTGTTTAATCTTCCCTGGCTAAGAGGGAGTGTTGATGTTTTGTAGCTTCAGTCGAATAAACACTATGAGTCAATACTAGTGAAGAGATGTATATATATATTCATATATATAAATATTATTATTGTGTAAATATTAGAGAAATTAATATAATACTCAAGAGATATTATATACATACATACATACATATATATATATATATATATATATGTATGTATGTATGTATACATACACACACACACACACACACACACATATATATATATATGTATATGTATATATATATATATATATATAATTGTCATTATATTAATTACATAATAATGAATAGACATGTCTCTTCTTGGCTCATTCTCAATATAAACACAAGAGATTGTTGCATTTGGAAAACACATATGATACATACAATTAGATAGTGCTATTACATTTGCAACGATCCTAAAAACCTTAACACAAACATTATCTTAATTTTTTTCAGATGTTTTAAAAAGGTTAAAAGCGCTAGAAATTTAGAGAAAGAAGGAAAAGATAGGTCAGAAGATCCTAAATCAAAACTTTCAAGACACAAGGTGGTGATTTCACAAAATTTGTAGAGAATGAGTTGTACTAAAAAAAACACGGGCCACATGGAAGTCATTCTTTTTGTTAGTGGAGCTTGAATTCTTGTGTAAGTAGAATACAAGAGAAGAGTTGAAAATATTGGAGGCAAAAAAAATGTTGATGAGTGGTGGGTAAATTTTATGCTATGCCTGTAGAAGTTGGATTGGAATAATCAACTTAATTAGTTTGCATGTGAAGTATTTTAGATAGTAATGTAATTACCATTGTAATTATATGGCAGTGTAACTAAAATTTGGTTTTTGAAGAAACGCGCGAAGTCAATTCTCATGTAGTCTCGTCATAGTCACAATCCTTTTTATTGACATTTAAAAAAAAGTCATTATCTAAGCTTTCCAAATGTTCCTGTTATTCTATTGCGTAGATAAAGGTTTGTTTATTACATTTGGCAAGGCACACTTGTCAAACATGTATTTGTGGTGCAACGTTTTAAAGTTCTAAGGAAAATCCAATACAATACTTATACTTATGATATTCATCGGTCTAGAGTCTAGACTAAGTAGATATCAATTCCCTCTGCAAACATTCAACCTCTTGGACTCATGGAAGGTGCCTTCAATGATGCATTGGGTAAGTCAAGAGTCTGATCCTATTTGCATACAAGTGTAAGGTACAATGCTGTAACTAGTTTGAAATATATTTTGGAGGAAAGTTTATCGAGGTTTACCTGGGAGAGTGTTAAGATGAAGTAAGTCTACATCTTTATCAGAACAAAGAAGGCCTTTTCGACTGGTAATTTTGTGACATTCTATGGGAGCTAATAAAAAAAAAGAAAAGGACTAAAAGACACAGGCCTCATGCAGGGTGCAGACTTCTCATTAAAAGTTATACTGTTGTGCTTGTGAGTTGAAGTAAGTTAGCAACGTTTAGCATTTTATAATAGCTAGAGGCTGGGCCCAAGATGAAGCAATTTTAGCCGCTAGGAGACAATTAATATAGACAAACCAGTGACACTTGAATAGTTGATGTTCTTTTCTTTTGGTTGTGTCTAGGAGTTCAATGATAATGACTTCCCCATTTAACGAGCATGAAAACATGATTGTCAAGACACACAAGGAATTTAATGTGTGTTGGGAAAGATGACGTTATGTGAATGTTATAAGCCTGTACAAGGAAAGAAGAGTAAGAGGAGAGGAAGTTGACCTGTTTAGAGTTTTTCAAACCTGCTGCAACCTTCAATCAGGCCTGCAAAACCATGATTTCTAGATGCACAGAAACTGTATAAACACAAATCATGTTATGCAGTATAACTTACTGTTAAATGCACTCCTATATGAGTAAGAGAAATCAACCTCATCCACTGAACATACAGTTTCTATGAGTAATGAGGAAATCACTGGAACTTTCTAGATAACAGCACCAAGAATTATTATACAAAACACCATAGTTCAAAAACTTGTGACTCAGCAAACTTTGTAGACCCAAATTTGACTCAAAAACTTGGCAAAACTCGTAAACTTAAAAATATACTTAAATCCTTTAAATTTTTGTTTTATTTTTTTAATGTAAAACACATTCACACAATGTATCAAATGAGTGTGTAGAAATGTTGGGGAAGTGTTTTCAATTAGATTTGAATACAAAATCACTACACTCTTGTGTCATCACGTCAATACAAAAGCAGATGAATGTGAGAAGTTCATTTATCATCAAAGAACACATATCCATCCAAGTTACAACTATTTACAATTTCCTCTCCCTTGTATACATTGTAGTGATAGTTGTAAACTTTTCAACTAGGTGACTGAAGACCTAATTTAAAATAAATCATATTTATCTTCTTAACATTGCATCAATTACACAACAGTGTAGAAGCATGAAACAAATAGATAGATAATGAGACATTCAAATCAAATTTTTATTCCTTTGAAAAGATTACAAAGAAACCTCTACAAGCTGTTCAGTACTCAGCTGCATGGTAATCTACAACATGTACTATGATGTTCTTGTATACTGCATTCTTCTACCTTGCTCCTATCTTTATACTTATCAACTAAAAATTCAATCTTTCAAATGGCATCTTTATCTCTTACAAGATATAAGTTGGAAGATTAATCTAAATCATTAATTTATATGTACACTTTATTAGAATTAATTAGCTAAATAAAGATTCATTTTATACTAAAAGTGACATGCGAAATAGAAAATAACTTGAACCACTTGAACTATTTCCAGCACATTCACACTGAACCTGTGCAGAAGTTCCTATCCAAGCTAAAAGCTCCACACTCCCTCTTAGCAAGGAATTTTGCACCAATCCAAGTTTGTCTGTGAAAATTTCAAACCTTTCTTTTGCTAAGGGCTTAGTTAGAATACTAGCTATTTGTTGATCTTCCGCTTCTTGGAAATTGGAAGGCTCAATGATGCTACTCGTCAATGCCATGTAGTTTGGAAGCTTCTTCTGAGGCCTTCTCTCTGTGAATGTGCTCCTAGGAGCCTCAACATGCTCTTGGACATCCCTCAATGTTTGTGCGAACCATTGAGGTACCTTAATAAAACTGAAAGGTGCTTAAGGCCTATCCTCCTCACCTAAAGGTTTCTGTCTTGAACTGGAAACTACTGGTATCTTTGGAGACCGAGATTCAACCTCAGACCTTGTGCTTGTCATCCTCTATCATTGGAATGGTCTCACGAGTCTTCTTGGATGCAAATTTTCCCTCAAGCTTTATGTTCCTACTGACTACGGCCTTCCTCTATTCTGGAAAATAGACCTCATAGGCCTTTAAGGTCTCATTGTAACCCAAAAATAAACCCTTCTTGCTAGAAGGTTCCAAGTTTGTCCTCTTCTCTATAGGTATATGAATATAAAATGGACAACCAAAAGATATAAATTGACTCACTGTTGGCTTAATACGATTGAATTCCTCCTCTGTCGTCTTTCCCTCCAAGATTTCGTGAGGGCGCTTGCTCTGGATATAAATTGTTGTGAGACATACTTCTGCCCAAAGAAACATCGACAAGTCTTGGTTGTGAATCATGGCCTTAGAAGCTCCTATAATGAATCAATTCCTTTCGTTTGCAACTCATTTGCGGTGGGTTGTACAGAAATGTTAACACCCTCTGATCTCTGCCTCCTTATTGTCAAATTCCTTGCAGCTGTACACACTCCTGGTATCTGTTCTGAAGACATTGATCTTCTTCCTTGTGTGATTTTTAACTAGAGCTTCGAACTCTTGGAACTCGCTAAAGACCTCATCCTTGGACATGAAGGAATTAGATCCAAGTCTTGTTAGAGAAGTCATCAATAAAGAAAACATAATACATGCTTCCTATAATTGATGCTAATAGCATTGATACACAAACATCTAAATCCTCTGTCTAGAATCTCCCTAGACCTATGCTCACTTCTTGGGAAAGAAGCCTTTAACATTCTTGCCAAGTGTGCATCCTCTACATACCCCCTACTGTTCAATATTGACCTCTAGAAGACCCATGACTCTCCCTCAGAATAGGCAACACTCTGTGATGTAGACGCCCCATCCTCTTGCACCATAATTTGCACAGATTGTCTTTGTTAAGAACTAGATCTAGAACTGGTTCACCCCATAACCTGTATAGATTGCCTTCTCTAACCTCTATAACTTGTTTAGTATCTAGGCTAGATCTTTTCAGCCTGATGAGAACTTGATGCTTCTTGAATTCTACTGCATAGCCCTTAGCTTCCATTATCAAAATTGAATGATTTGTTTGAGATTAGGAACAAACAAACATCATCAAACTCCAAAGCATTACCTGACTATAATTGTAAGGCAATTATGCCAACTCCTACTATTGGATACTTGACATCATTACTAAGCTCAACTTGAACTCTAAAATTATGTTTTCTTAAGATGGTAAATACTATTGAGCTGATGTCATATGCCTCGATGCTCCAATGTCCACATACTAAGCATTCCTTGGAATTGTGCTCGTAGAAAGACAAGATACCAATGAGAAATTCTTCTTAAAGTTGGCAGCAAATTTGTTCATCTGGATTTCCACAAACGATGCTGCTTCCTTTTGTTGCTGTTTCTCTGTTTCCCTTCTTGCTCATTGTGATGCATAATGACTGAACTTATGACAGATGAAACATTTGATTTTACTCAATTGCTTCTTCCTTGGATGTGAGGACGGATCCTCATCCTTTCCCTTTCCCTTGTTGTTACCTTTTCGTTTATTTCCTTTCATCTATTGAATAGGGCTAAATTATCATCACCACCCTTCTTGTTGGCTTTTGATTCCATTTGGGTTTCCTCTTGCATAGATTCATCACACAGATTTTCAAAGGAAGGAAGATTTTCTCGAGCACAAATGCCTTAAACAAGTGCTTGCCATGAAGATGAGAACTCATTCAAAGCCAAGTTTGCCAGCTTTGTTTCTTCAACTTTCTCCCCAACTACTACAAGTTGGTCATGACGTTGTGTGACCTTGATCAGGTAACTAGTAATTGAATTTGATTTAGACATCTTTACAGGTCTATGTTTATTTTGCAATATCATCTTCCTGTTAATGTTTTCAATCTGGCAAATACTAACCAGAGCATCAAACATCTCCTTGGCTGTTTTCTTTAATGCTAAATAAGGAACTAAATGATCTTTTACCACATCCTTGATCATATGCTTTGCCTTTATCTCTTTCTTCATGTGAGTTGTCAACTACAGTGCATTGGTGGGTGTAGGCTCCACATCCTTAACTATTTGCCAAAGATAACTTCACAAAATAACTTCTAGATTTAGAATTAATAAACTGCTCAAAAAAATTTGCAACTACCCATATCAGTGCCCTAGTTATTGCTGCAAACCCTAGCCACTGCCATAGCTGCTAGTTTGAACTTTGGTTGAATACTACAGTGTAAAGCTTTGCAAAATACTAGCAATCTAACTTCCTTAGTTGTGGTCTGCTGAACCCTTAGCTATGAATGAATCAAGGCAGAAATTCACCAAAATATATAAAAAAACTGACATGGATCTTTTTAAAAAACTATGATTTTAACTCGAAAAATTCTTACGATTTCTTAACAAGAAAGTTGTGATTTTACGTAAAACCTCACCCTAGATTTTCATACAAAACTTGCATGATTTTCCATGGAAAGCCCTGCATCATTTTCAATTTATCTAGGCTGTGCTTTTCCTTGAAAAGAAGTCTGTGAATTTGCATAAAAAAATGGCTTGTGATTTTTCATAAAAATAATTGCAAGATTTTAAACAGAAAAATCCTCAAAGTTCCTTCTCCTACCTATGTGATTTTTCTCTTGCATTTATTTGCTCTGATACCATGTAAAGTTTTCAACAAGGTGACTAAAGACCTAATGTTAAATAAATCAAATTTATTTTCTTAACATTTGATCAATTACATAACGGCTGAAACTTCAAAATGCAGAAGCATAAAACAAATACACATTTACACCTTCAAATCAGCTTTTCATTCCTTTGAAAAAATTACAAGAAAACCTCTAAAGTTTGTTCAATACTCAGCAGGATGGTAATCTACAACATGTATATGTTGTATCAGTATATTACATTCTTTTACCTTGCTCCTATCTCTATACTATTCAACTAAAAAACTAATCTTCTAAAAAGCAACCTTATCTCTTACAAGAGATGAGTTGGAAGACAAGTCTAAATCATTAATGTATATTGACACTTTATTAGACTCAACTGAATAAAAGACTTTCACATTTTACTAGAATTGAATTGTAAAATAGAGTTACTTGAATTGCTTGAATCATTTCCAACATGTCCACATTTTATCCTATACAACCTAAAAACTCAATAATAGTTTGGAGCCCACTACTCATAGTTTGCTGTAACTCGACCCTTGTATAGAAGGCTGTAGCTCTACCTTTATTCTAGAAGGCAATGACTTCTCCTTTGGCTCAAAATCATCATTTCCTATGATGTCATCCAATCCAACAACCATTGCTTTTGTTGAAGTCTCCTTTTCCTTTCTCTCAAATAACATTCTTGTCTTTTGTAAACATAGTGGTACCCTCATTTTGTGTGTTATAGTTGCTATATAGATTAATTTCATCTAAGTTAGTCATCTCTTAAGTAGTTGTGTCCACTTTTTTGTGCCAAGGAGAAGGTTGTATTTTATAAAGATGAGGTCATTTAGGTCTTTTGTGTCAATTTGTTGAGTTTTTTTTGTGTGAATGGCCTCAAACAAACTCTAGTTGTGCTCACTTCTAGAAATACTACAAGGTTGAGACAAAATGCAAAGGGCTAGCTTTTGAATATCTGAGGCATTTTGTAATGTCCCCATTTTAGCTCACCATGATTTATGATTAATTTAGCCTAACATTGGCCCTCGTAGGCTAAGTCAGATGGGTAGAAGGTCCCCAGTTGGCAAAAGAGGAGGTTCTTTACCTTTTGGAGGTCAGAAGTGTATAGGATTGCTCTTCGTTTGGGTCAGTTTGGTAAATTACTATTTATAGTAAGTCATTTATCCAACATTTCTATATTTGGCAGGGCACTTGGACTAGCCTTAGTTGTAGTGTTGACCCTTGGCACCATTGATTTGTTCAAGTATTTAGGGATTTATTAATTATAGTAAGTCAATGGTTGTTAGAGAGAGACCCTTATTATTTTTAGTAAGGCAGTCGAATGCTTAGTGGAAACAACGGTTGACCTCCAGGTTCATACGGGACAGAGAGGTAATGAGTATTCAATGAGATTAAATTTATAATGTCATTAATGATATTAATTGTTAATGGTTATATTATAAAGTTATTATTTAACCTTATAAAGCTTATTATAAAGTAATAAAGTGAATGGGGCAAATAACATAACTAATGTGCATTAAATGACTTGTTTTAAAAAGGGTGCCCATTACATGATATATACCACGGTCAATGCCATGTCATAAAGAGCAAATATTTTGATGTGGAAAAGCAAAAGCAAATTGACCAAGGGTGAGAAGAGTATGAAAGGGCCTCAAATACAAATCGACTTTATTATGAATGTGAGCTTTTGACTTGATACTTGGAAGTCTTGGGAATTGAGCATATGAGACGAGGGTTTCTGCACATAAGTCAGCATGGAGGGCGTGTACTCTTCATTGTTTCAGCAATCTGAGGTGGTGAAAGACCCAATGAAGTTGCATTTCAATGATGTCTTCATTTTGGAGTCATATTTGTGCCAAAATGGTGTAGATATAGGGTGTTTGATGAATTGAATAAAGGAGTGTTTGCAGATATTTACATAAGCTGACCAGGAACTGCATTTCATTGCATTTTGTTATCTGAAAATGTTGATTACATGAGCAGCCATCCAGTATTGTAGGCCATGTGAGACCTAAGGCTTTGGTGTTTGATTTCTAGGCTTAATCACCTAGTATGATGTGCTTAATTCCCATCTAAATTTGGGCGTCTAGCTGTTAAGAATCATTGTGTGCAGTTTGAAAGGGGTTTCTAGACAATTCCCAAGGGGTGCGATTCGATCCAGGTTTCTCTATTCTAGCTGCAAACTGATTTTAGCATTTAATAATTGCAATTACTTCCATTGCAATAGTTTATCAATAAGCTGAAAGCAATTCCTGCCTACAATTTGCAAGTATTTAGATTTCATTTCATGTATTGTTCATTATTTTTCAAAAACTCAAAAAAAGCACATATTCTCAAAAACCAAAAAAAAATGCAAACTTTTCAAATAAAACAAAAAGGTTAGCTAGTTGCCGGTTTGGATAGAGGTTGAGTCAGCATGGGTCATCATAGTGATATTAGAGTGGTTTCTTGCCATCCTGCAGGGTTGGGGTTTCTTATGCAGCCACAAAGGTTTAATCCAAACAGGTACTATACATGCAGGGGAAGAACAAAACAGTTTGATTAGTTACAGGATACACCATTGGTAGAAATGGGTGACATGAGAGGTGGTAGTCCACCTAGAAATGCAAAAAATAATGAAGAAAGAGAGGCAATGGATATATTCAGGGGTCTTGCAGCAAGACATCAATAGGTGATGAATGTTTTGTAGCAACTTACCACAACAATACACCAGATGTCTTTTCCTAGAGGGAAAAATCATGACTAGGAAGAGCATGGCAGTGCAGTTGGGACCCCTAGGGCAAGAAGAGCTCCTACAGGCACTTATGACAGGCCTACACATCCTTCTTTCTTGAGGAATGAATCTGGGGTAGGGAGTGTAGAAGAAGGTGTAGCTTTTATTGATGACATCTTGGCCATGCATGATGAGTGGGATGCATTGCCACAAAGAGTTAAAGATCATTTGCCTTTTGACAAATTTATGACCTAGAGGAGAGAGCATAGTAGGCCAAGGCAAGAAAGAAGTCTAAGGAACCAGAATAATGATCTTAAACATGCCACTAGCAAGCACAACTTCCTATGTTTGCTGGTAGTGTAAGGTCACAACTAGAGCTTGGATTAGTGAATTAGATACTTTCTTGACTCTTCGTCCTGTGACAGAAGTTGATGCCATTAAATTTGCAACATTGCATCTGGATGGTGCAACCCACAGTTGGTGGCATCACGGGATGGCTACCTTGCAACATAACCTCATTACTTCCTATAAGGAGTTCTCAAACAGGTTGATTGAGCGCTTCGACAAAAAGGATCTAGAGGTTTATTTTAGAGACCTTGCTAAGCTTAGACAGGTGGGCAGTTTGTATTCTTACATTAGTGAGTTTCAGAGACATGCTGTGATGGTATTTGATGTGACAAAGAGATGTCTGGTTATGTTATTTACTGAAGGTTTTCAGGAGCCTTTGAGAGGTTGGCTTAAGGCTTTTCATCTGCCTTTCTTGCATGGGGCCATTAAAAAGGTGAGTATGGAGCTTGTAGCTCCTAAGAGGCAATTTCAGCCTAAATCTATCACTTTGCCTTCTAAGGAGGATCATTCACCAGTTCTAGACCGAAAGAAAAAATCAGCAGCAAAATATAATCATGCAACTCTTGAGAACCTAAGGAAGAAACAACTATGTTATTGGTGCAAAAAACTCTATGATCATGACCATACTTGTCCATTGAGGCCGAAGGGAAAAGCTAACCGTTCTATGTGGATTTTTTATGATGATGATGAGTCTGAAATTTTAGACCAGCCAACTGTTTTTGATGATTATGAGGCTCAGAAAGTCTCTCTAGAGTTCGGACTCGATGCCAAACTATCCCCATTGGCATTATCTACCACTGTACCTTATGCATTTGCTTTCAGGATTAGGGGATTAGTGGATGGACAGTGATGCGTTGCCATGCTTGACACTAGGGCTACACATAATTTCATTGATGAGGGATTTGTCAATAGGTGTAGAATTCATCCAGAAGACTTTGTTGGATTTTGTGTCATAGTGGTAGATGATTATACCCTTGCTTTCACTGGACGTATATGTAATCTCACTCTTTCATTTGATGACTATGAGTTAGAGGCTGACTTCTATGTAGTCAACTTGGGTGAGTTAGACATAGTGAAAAATATGCAGTGGCTTCAGGACATTGGAGAGTTCACCCTCAACTTGCCTATGATGGAGATGAGATTTGAGTTCCAGGGCAGGAGTTACATGTTGAGGGGAATTACAGAGGGGAGTTTGTGCTCTATTTCTCTTGTTAGAGGGAAGGACAAGATGATCGAGGAGGAGCATGATATGATTCGGGGGGAGTGTGACACTTTTCATGACTTCGACAGTTTAGAGATATAATTCAGATTAGCACAGTGGTGAGGTTCACTTTGTGAACAATCCTTTCTTTGAGATGGATGTTGCATTGTCCTATGACAATCCGCTATTTGAGGCAGATGTTGATCACTCTTTTGAGATGAGCGTGCATGATGTTTGGGATCCTACCAGTGCATCAGAATTCTAGCGGGTCTCGCAGAGGAGTTTTTGAGGGTGTACATGGTAAGGAGTGCATACAGTTTTTCATTTGATCCTCATGTACATGATATTTATTAGATGCACAGTTCAATGGCACATGAGCTAGTTGATATGTATGAGAGTTTACCTAGCCTAGTGTTTGGGGGCAAGTCTTGTTAGTCTACAAAGTTGCTCTCGCATGACGTTTCCGTTTTTGCGACAGTGGTTGTTGAGATTGTTTTAGTTTGGCAAACTTTGCTGGTTGCGTTAATGATGTCATTGCAGGAATTGGTTAGTGATGATAGGGACATTACATAGTTCTACTTGTGGGATCTTGGTGGAGCTGTGATTTCTCTTCAGGGTGAGTATAGTGAGCTTTCTGATGAGAGATTGCTTAGGGACAAGCGATTTCAGGGAGGGTGGACTATAATGTCCCCTTTTTATCTCACCATGATTTATGATCTGTTTAGCTTATCATTGGCCCTCGAAGGCTAAATCAGATGGGTAGATGGTCCCCAGTTGGTAGAATTGGAGGTTCTTGCCCTTCCACAGGTTAGAAGTGTTCAGGATTGCTCTTCCTTTGGGTCAGTTTGGTACACTTACTATTTATAGTTAGTCATTTATTCAACATTTCTATATTTGGCAGGGCACCTAGACCGGCCTCAATTGCAGTGTTGACCCTTGGCACCATTGATTTGTTTAGGTATTCAGGGATTTACTAATTATAGTAAGTCAATGGTTGTTAGAGAGAGACTTACTATTTTTAGTAAGGTAGTTGGATGCTCAGTGGAAACAATGGTTGACCTCTAGGTTCAGACGAGATATAGAGATAATGAGTATTCAATGAGATATTAAATTTATAATGCCATTAATGATATTAATTGTTAATGGTTATATTATAAAGTTATTATTTAACTTTATAAAACTTATTATAAAGTAATAATGTGAACGGGGCTAAGTGAATTAATGTGCATTAAATGACCTGTTTTAAAAAGGGCGCCCATTAAATGATATATACCATGGTCAATGCCATGTCATAAAAAGCAAATATTTTAATGTGGAAAAGCAAATGCAAATTGACCAAGGGTGAGAAGAGTATAAAAGGGCTTCAAATACAAATCAACTTCATTATGAATGTGAGCTTTTGACTTGATACTTGGGAGTCTTGGGAATTGAGCGTATGAGACAAGGGTTTCTGCTCAAAAGTCAGCATGGAGGGCATGCACTCTTCATTGTTTCAGCAATCTGAGGTGGTGAAAGACCAAGTGAAGTTGCATTTCAGTGATGGCTTCATTCTGGAGTCATATTTGTGCCAAAATGGTGTAGATTTAGGGTGTTTGATGAATTGAATAAAGGAGTGTTTGCAGATATTTACTAAGGCCGACCAGGAACTGCATTTCATTGCATTTTGTTAACTGAAAATGTTGATTACATGAGCAGCTGTCCAGTATTGCAGGCCACATGAGACGTAAGGCTTTGTTGTTTGATTTCTAGGCTTAATCGCCTAGTAGTATGTGCTTAATTCCCATCCAAATTTGGGCGCCCAGATGTTATGAATCATTTTGTGCAGTTTGAAAGGGGTTTCTAGATAATTCCAAATGGTTGCGATTCAATCCAGGTTTCTCTATTCTAGCTGCAAACTGATTTTAGCATTTAATAATTGCAATTACTTGTATTGTAATAGTTTTATCAATAAATTGAAAGCAATTCGTGCCTGCAATTTACAAATATTTAGATTTCATTTCATGTATTGTTCATTATTTTTCAAAAACTCAAAAAAAGCAGATATTCTCAAAAACCGAAAAAAAATACAAACTTCTCAAATAAAACAGAGAAGTTAGTCAGTTGCTAGTTTGGATAGAGGTTGAGCCAGCATGGCTCATCACACATTTCCATTCCAATCTTCCCACCAATCAACTACATCGAAAACTTTCAAAAGCTGGTTAATAAGCAATAGCTGTAAGTTACAAGTGAAGACTTGTTTTTTTGTTGCTTGGTGCTTGGGTGGTTCTCCCTCAGATAGCTAATGGTGAACAAAAAGTTTTTCTCCAATCTACTTGTACTTGTGGCTTTCAATAATTAGATCCCTTGTAAAAAGCTCAAGTGTCATATCCTTTATGTAGAGAGGCCCTCCATAACCTCTCCATTGATATTTGTAAACTGTAAAGTCCTCTTAAAAAAGTTGGGTTTAAGGTGTTATCTTGCTGCATGAATGAGTTTATGGAATTGATTGTTCCACCTCCAATCAATGATCTCCCAAATGGATTCAAATTTAGTTGTCTCCTTTATAGTAGTTTTGGATGGCCTATTTGGCATTGTCAATGATCTCATAAATGTAATCTAGTAGATTTTGCTCCACATCCACTAAGCACAAAACCCTCACTAGAGTCTCTGTTCTCTACAAATTAAAGTTATGATTAAAATAATTAGATTTAAAGAATAAAAATTAAAGGCTACAATTATAAATTTAAATTCATGTTTGAAGTTACCTTGATTATCTTCTTAGCTGTCTTCCCATAGGTATCATAAAAAATACCTCTCTGCTCTTTTTCTCATGAATCTTTTTTGAATATGTAATAACCCTCCCAAGAAGGTATTCAATGATAGCCTATTATATGCTATCCACCACCCAAAAGAAACAATAATTCAATAAAACCATTTTGTATCTACATGAAACAAAGGTTATAAGGTGTGTCTAAAGGAAGGATTCGCTAAGGAAGTTATTCAACCAAGGAAGATTATTTAATTCAATTCTTGAAGGTTTGCTGAGTCTGGGAATCTTATCCATTTCGGTGGTATGCATAAGGACCACCCTGATTTAGAATAGGGCACATGGGTGAAATGACCTTATACAGAAAATGTGTGCAAATTCAAATAAGACAATCCACTACTTATATTCTGATACTTATGCATTCAAAGGAGTCATTCCCCACATATTAATGCACATTAGTGATAGTACATTAATAATGATTGGTGAATTTAGGACGCATGCAATAAGATTATCACTGTCTAGGAGAAAGGCAATCAGTTTGATCAAAGAATTAATCAGTTATTTAATGGTATTGTTAATGAACAAGGAATAAATCTGATTAGGGAAATGATTAATTAAGCTGTTTGAAAGAGACATGGTTGAGGAGATACAACTCCTCACATCATGCCCACTCAATAGCTATTAGAGGAGGTTCGTGGTTCATCAAAGAGGAATGGAAGACTTGTATTTGTTAATCATTCAAACTCAGATCCGGAGTGCTCAAGGAGCCTATGATCTGCTAAATATTTGGAAGGTTCATTACCACCAACTACATGGCTTTGGAGTTTGGACACATGAACAAAGAAACTATCAATCAGAAACAGCATCAAAGAAATCACATGATTTCAAAAGAGGTACCCCACATGTTTTTGCACCTAATGCCTTGACCTTCTCTTGGAGAGCATAGAAAAAATTGATTGGGTTCTAAGCTTTATTAAAGAGCACACACAGAGGAAAAAGCGAGTCAGAGCAAGTGTGACACAATTTGCAACTAATTTCCTCACCTTGCAAAGAATTTGTACTTTACTGACATCTATGAAGCAGATGTTTGTGAGCCAAGAAGAGTTTGATTCATCTTATTCTGTAATGGCCCTTGTGGGCTCTCTAAAGAATTTTATCTATTGTTGGTTAAGCAATGCTATCAAGAGGCAATTATGATATTGTACCAAGAACTTGATTGGAATGATAGGATTAAGAACAAGTCAGAGAATTTCTATCTAGCAATGATCCTTCTTGAATGTGTGAATAACGTATTATATGTTATTTATCAAAGCATAAAGCTGCTAAGGATTATCATTTTGATGTATAAATGTTTTAATTCTATCTTAATATGAATATGTCTGAGTTCTGATGTGCAGAGTAATTACACAATGAAAGAGTCGTAGATTTTGTTATCTATGTGAAGAAATAGAGGACCCGATCCTAGTAATGACATGATTGTCGTTTCTGATTTACTTTCTTATGATCATGTGAATGAATGGATCTGAGCGGTGTATGAAAGAATGGGGTCCTGAAACTGATCGCTCCTCCAGTATAACTGCTTTGTAGTAGTCTCGTTGCGACAACATATGTTGTTTCATTTTTGATGACAACTTGCATTACATTTTAATGTCCACCACTAACACAGTCTCCTCCAACATTATACCCATGTTCTTCGCATTGTTTACCTTATTTGAGAGGTTCGTGGATTTCATTCGATGAAGGTGTGGTTCCTTTCATTTTGTCCACTCATACATAAGTATGGTGTAATCCACACTTGCATCACTACTTGCTGTGGTCCTTTTATTTTTTGGATTTGTGATTACCTTCTGGAGTAGTGACCCACTTACGTCATATGTGCAGTGCACCCTTTATTTTTTCTTGCAACTATCAACACTATGACTAAATTGTTCCAACTGAGCTCTTTGCCATGTTGAAAGGAAGGTTCTTGTAGAACAAAAAATTAGCACAAGTCATGTTTACTTCCTTGTGCTTCTCTTTGTTCCATGATGTACCCTCAAGTGAAGGTTGTGATCCAAGTGGGTTTCATGGAACAAAAAATCCTGTGATTGGTGAAGCAAATGTGTTGTGAATAGAGGGACCATGATTGAAGCCCACAATCTTTGTCATACCCACCTTTGCTTACTATTCTTTGTCATACCCACCTTTGCTTACACCATGTGAGGATTCATGATTACTACTATTGCTTTCTACGCTAGTCCTATCCAATTTCATTTGGTCCAACAATAGAAGGGCCACTTTCATCTCATGTTCTACTAACACAGTTAAGGACAGATAATCCCCAAAGGAGATGTCAAATCCTTGCAGCAATAAACACCACAACGAAATTCCCAAACAAAATATGAAAATAACCACAAAAGGTAGAAGAGATCCTATATACTATCATCAAGTTGGCCTGCAAATGCAGTTTATTACATCACCATTGTCAATATACCAACTTCAATCAAATCAGGTATGTTTGTTGTTCACACAACCAAGCTCGCAAGCAAGGCACAACTGATCATCCCTCAGAACTACAAAGATACAATAGACAGATCGAACCACAAACACCAGCAACATTAGATCCTAAACTCTCAGATCTTTGATGCCTTCTAAGTTTCTCTCTCCCCTCTCCTAAACAAGAACTACAAGACCTACTTAAATACGAGATCGCCAACCACAAGTTGGCTTATCCGATCACAATCCCCAAGATAAAGAAAATGGTTTACAAACATATAGGTCAGGACCTAAATCCATAAGAACACCCTCAAATAATTACACCATGATGTGCGAACACACAAGGAGGTTGGTCACATGTATAAGAACATAGAACAAAGCGCCACGAAGCTTCGCATGATGTGAAACTCCATCGCAAGCTGAATCTCGCCACCCTGGCCGTTAGAATAGGAAAACGAAATTAGGACCGGACTAATCATTAAATATCTTCATCTGGAAACATCGAAATGAGCTGTGAAGCTAGACATAAGACCTCTAGGATGTCTAGAACACCACATAAGGATCGCATAAGAAAACAAGCCAACTTGATCGATCGCTACCTAAAACACTAGAAACTACCCAACTGGAACAATAAATAGACAAATTGAAAGGAAATATTTTTGGGTGTTCCATATGGACTTATGAACATCTGATAGGATTCAAAACATAAATTCCATGCCCATTCTTAACCAACATATCTTCTCCATCAAAAGGAAAATTGTTGCTTCGACTCTACACATGCCTATCCACACCTTTGTAGATGCAAGTGTTCAACCCCAACCTACCAACAATTGTCTCAGCATCCGGTACCACTTTGTTACTATTGCTACTTCCACAATCACTGCTCGGATTCTTCAATTCCTTCCAATTGCTTCTGACTTTGTCGCTCCTATAGTCAATCTTTAATGTCTGCTTCCTTTTTTGTTGCTTGATTTCACTCCTAACGTCATCCATTGAATTTTCAACCTCCATCACTGATCTACTCAAGTGAGTATGTTGTTCATTTGATACCATTTTTCCAATACTCTGTTGTAACATCATCCGGTCGTCACTAGCCTTCAAGTCCACCGGTTCAGATTCTTTCATCAGATTCACCAACAACTACAACACCTCAAACACCTTCTCAACTACCTGTTGCAAATCCTATACTTTTACATCCGAAGCAGTCTGATCTCCCAAGGTGTAAGTTCTCATTACACTTAGGTTTTTAGCATTTCTTCCTTCCTCCTTCAAAGGAATCAAAGTAAACTTTCAGCCATCCTTCACTATAGACACAACATTCCTTCGGCAATCATGTATAGCACCAACTCAAATTGCCAAGGTCTTCCCAACAAGAGATGACAAGCACTCATATTCACCACCTCACATAATACCTCATCATAGTATGGACCAATATTAAACTTAACCCAACATTGTTCTTTCACTTCCGCCATATGTTCATCCTAAAACCAACTTATCCCATAATGGCAAGGATGTTTAAGTCTTTGCAATCCCAACTTCAATACCATTTCCTTTGACAAAGGTTTTCAGTACTTCCACTATCCATAATCACCTTACAACAATTACCTCCTGATTTACAAACAATTCGGAACAACTGCCTCCTCTGCACCAGATTCGATTCCTTCTTGCTCAACATCACTCTCCTGAACATCAAAGATTCTCCCATTTCAAGTACAACTTCCTTCTCAGCAATGTCTTCATTCGCTTGTTCCTCATGTGCTATCAAATTTTGTTTTCCCCTGCTTGAACCAACCGAACATTTATAAGTCCTATGACCAACATTACCACATTTGAAACAAGTGCCCTTGAATTTTCTGTTGCTACTACCCCTACCATAAATCTTCTAATCAAGCCCCTCTTCAATCACAAGTTTATCTTTGCCCTTGTCACCAACTGGTTTATCCTTAACTGTAGGTGTAATTTGTTTTCTTTTCAACTTATCTTCTGCCTTCAGAGCATACTGATAAGCATCTTCAATTGTACTGAGCCTCAACATAGTTAACTCATCCTGAATATTGAGTCTCAGAACATTAACATACCTAGCAACCTTTTCTGTAGACGCCTCTTGGTGTCCAGATCTGATAGACATTTTGTAAAACTCTTCGGTATACTCCTTCACTGTCAAGTCCTTTTGCTTCAAGTTCTGCAACTTTTTAAACAATTCCAATTCATAATCCTCTAGTATGAACTTGGATTTAAGTCTAGATATCATAACTCTCCACCTAGTAATCTTAGGTTCTCCATTATCTTCTGTATCTTTCTGCAATTCTTTCCACCATAAGGCAACATGACCTTTTAACTTAGTCTATGCCAACCTAACCCTCTATGGATCCTTAATATCTTCAAGCTCAAAGTAATCTTCTAATTCACTAATCCAATCTATCAATTCCTCAGGATGCAATGAACCGACAAATAGAAACATCAAATCTATGTCTCTTACCCATTTGTGCCATAGCTTTCAACAATCTTCCTCTTCGGCATGAATCTCAACTTCAACAATCTCAAGATCCTCAACAGCTTCTTCAAATTCATCTTTAGTCTCAGGGTTTCTCCTAGCTCCAGTTAAAGCATTTCGGATTTAAGATCTTATCTCATTTCTGAATTCCTCCATATCTACTCTAACCTTCTAGGGTTCATCCTTCTAGGCGACATGTTCACAAGGATGCCAATCTTCACTCCTCAGGTTCGTCGATCTGATCACAAGTGTTGATTGCCCAATCAGATCCAGCAATCTACCAACACCAACAATTTGCCTCAAGCAACTAGGTCTATTCAATACTCAAAAAACTTATCAAATTATCCACTGACTGATCTCCTTGTGCAACCTCTGCAATTGTAGGTTAGATTAGCTATTCTGCCACCCCACAACTAGGTTCATAAGTTGCGATATTTCTCCAAGCCTTACACTTTCAGCAACTAGTCCTTCTACCACCTTGCTCTAACCTTCGGTTGATGTAGATTAGATCCTCTGCTTTGCCACTCCACACCAACTAGGTCTGCATGCTAGAACTCAAAACAAGGTCAACCTCAAGAATCAAACCAGCTCTAATACCATCTGACGCAGTCAAGGACAAAGAATCCCCAAAGGAGATGTCAAATCCTTGCAACAATAAACACCATAGCGGAATTCCCAAACAAGATATGAAAATAACCACAAAAGGCAGGAAAGATCATATATACTATCATCAAGTTGGCATGCAAATGCAGTTTATTACATCACCATTGTCAATATACAACTTCAATCAAATCAGGTATGTTCGTTGTTCGCACAACCAAGCTCGCAAGCAAGGCATAGCTAATCATCCCTCAAAACTACAAAGATTCAACAGACAGACTGAACCACAGACACCAGCAACTTTAGATCCTAAACTCTCAGATCTTCGATGCCTTCTAAGTTTCTCTCTCCCCTCTCCTAAACAAGAACTACAAGACCTACTTAAATACAAGATCGCCAACCACAAGTCGGCTTATTTGATCACAATCCCCAAGATAAAGAAAACGGTTTATAAACATATAGGTTAGGACCTAAATCCATAAGATCACCCTCAAATAATTACACCATGACGTGCAAACACACAAGGAGGTCGGCCACATGTACAAGAACATAGAATAAAGCGCCACGAAGCTTTGCATGATGTGAAACTCCATCGCAAGCCGAATCTCGCCACCCTGGCCGTTAGAACAGGAAAACGAAATTAGAACCAAACCAATCATTAAAATATCTTCATCTGGAAACATCGAAATGAGCTGTGAAACTAGAGATAAGATCTCTAGGATGTCTAGAAAACAACGTAAGGGCATAAGAAAACAAGCCAACTAGATCGATCGCTACCTAAAACACCAGAAACTGCCCAAATGGAATAGTAAACAGATAAATTGTAAGGAAATATTTTTGGGTGATGCATTATTGCCGATGACCCAAGGATGCTCCTCCATCATCTACATTTGGTGCTAGGTTGGGACATAGTTTGATATTGTGGCCAACATAACATGTGAGGTGGTACTTGAGGCAATCAATGTCTCAACTCATCTTTAAGCTTCAATAGTTGCAAATAATACTCCTCATGGTTGGTTGTATTATGCTATGCTTCCAAGTAGTGTCATTTCCTCCAAAGGGTCAAGTTCCACTTCTCAATGCCATTGTGTGTTAAATTCAAATCTAACATCCATAGTATTAGATAAAAATATTTTAATCTAGGATATTTAATGCAGAAAAAGCAACATTTGAAATTAAAAAAAGATGCTTTAAACCCTGAGCAATAGCATCAACACAAATCAATTTGAACATTAAGTAAATCATATTAAAATTGAAGCAAAACAACATTTTTTGATTCCATAAATTGATTAAAGCCTAAACTGGTAAAAAAAAGCTTTTTTGCCCAAAAAAAAATTAAAAAAAGAAAAGGTTTTATTCAATCATAAAAATATTTTACAGTAACTACAAGAGATACATTAGAAGGAAAAAATTAGACCGGTCCTTGGAGAGGTTCAGCATAGCCAAGAGATGCTGAAAATTGTCAGATGTGACTGTCAAGTGTCAACCCTTAAAGGAGGCTTAACTGGATATCTTCATTGGCTTTCTTGTGAGCTAGATAGTTCAATTTTCTTGGAATCTGCTTAACTTCTATGGTCAAAAATTTCAAGGATCTTTGAAACCTGGGTAAGCAAAGATGAAACTGAAAAGAATTGATTGCCTGGTTACCTGAGAGGCATTGAATTATCAGCTTAGAATCCTAATAAATCATTAGATTCTGAAGGTTTTCTTTGATTGTGAGAAGGCGGGCAAACTTTCAGCCCTTAAGCTCAACAACATTATTTAAACCATTGAACACTACATACAGTGGCAGTATAAGGCTGGATTTTGAGGTTTCATTAAAGAAGAGCAGGATATCTCAAGCATATTTGCAGAGGGTGGCAGCCAACTGAAGAGTTGCTTATATAAACAGAAACCACAAGCTTTTAATTTTTGGGAAATTGAAGTTCTGCTCTAGATAGCTCGTTAGTGTTTTTTTTTTGAAATGGACAAAATAATAAATACAAATAACATTCAACAACATGAAAATTGATTTGAATTTTTTGCAAACATGTAAATGCAGCCTTTAAGAATGAAATAAAATGCTGGAAATGCTTGGGAAGAAAGAAAAGAAAAACTAATCCGGAACTTAAAAAATTGCAGGATTTCACTCCTTGAATCACCGTCACACTTTTTTAATTGCTTAGTAAATGCAGTGTGAGGAGGGTTAAATAAATTTTTGAAGAGCAAAGACTCCATTTTTTCCTTCTTTTTTGCAATGTTTTTCAACATTTGTGTTTGACAACTCTGTGGCGACAATTAACTGATTTCTTGTGATGAGTTGCCATAGTAGACTCACCAAAGTCAGGTTGCTCATGTGTCTGAGTTTCTTGTTTGTCAGATTGACTGAGTACGTGGCGAGTTCTTCTACCGTGCAAAAGACGGGCATAATTTCTCAAAAGAAGGATGATTCCTTAGGAGCAACTCAATTTTGGTTGTGAGTCGCACAGTAAACTAAAGTCAATCAGCAGGTTACACTATCCAATTGGAGTGGTTCTAAACCCATCGTAGCTTCAACTACAGACCACTAACACATACAAAATCACCTCCAACTTGGTCTGCCCATGCACACTTATTGACTGACTAGATCTGAGTTTTATTGAGTTTCACCTTTAAGTAGTTGATTTAGATAATTAATTCTCTACTCACTAGATTATTATCAGTTACTAACACTAAATCTTAATTGAGTCGCATAATGCAGTGTTAAGGCTAGATTAACTCTCTTAAAATTTAGAAATCGCTTTGAAAAATAGGAACCCTAAAACATCACTGAAAATGGTAGTTTCATAAACTAAATAATATAGACTAAGCTCTAAGGTATCTATAACACTATAATTCTGCACTTATCAACAATGTCGGATTCATTTGGTTGTCAGAAAGAGTTAGGTGCTATGTATCTAGAAGACTTGGTTTAAATGGACAGCATTTGATGTAAATTGTCAGATATTTTCTTGTAAGTAGATTTAGTTGAAGCTGATGGTGTGTGTCAGATTCTAATTCATATAGGTTTATGTAGACTGCTATTGGTCCCCAATTAAGAAAAATGAAGTTTCTAAGAAACATTCTCTTTGTTACATGATTTGAGTTTGTTGGTTGCATTTTCTATTTGTTACTTGATTTAAGTTTGTTTGATGTTTGAAATGATCTGAAGTTTGCCTTAGACAGTAATGTAGTCATAAAGCCACCAACTCAAACTCTTTCTGCCACCTAAATTGTTTACTGAATATGTCTCATGCATAGGCAGGCTTGGCTTCTGGACCAATTTGGAGTCCTTCATGATGGGCAGAGACCTTACCCAGGAGCTGTTGCAACTTGTATGTTCATCCTACTTGAATTGAGGATGTTTGACTCTTTGTTGTAGTTGAACTCCATTCCATTAGTTCACCAGCATATTTCAAATAAATTATGACTATGAGTTCACTGACAGATGATATTTTTAAGGTTTATAATCACTTAGGTGAATTGATTTGCATTGTATTAATGAAATATATATTCAAAATTAAGATAGAACCTCTTTACAAACCTTATATCCACTCTAGTGAATTGATTGGACAGTGGAAGAGCTGGCACATTCTGGTGCACAGATGGTCATCGTGAGTAATTCTTCAAGACGCTCATGGGTAACAATGGAGAAGATGAAAAAACTAGGATTTGATCCCTCTCTCTTTGTTGGTGCAATAACCAGTGGGGAGTTGACACATCAGTTTCTTCTGAGGTAGTGCCCTGACTGTTCTGTCTAATTAACGTGGACGAAAATTACTTTATTCTTCCAAGTAAAAAGTATATTGTTTGTTCTAAATTGCCAAAAAGGTAGCATATGGTACCCAGTTGATATTTATATGCAAGAAAAGTTAAGGTCCACCATGAACTGCGCATAATGTCTTATTCAAACTGATTTTAAAGAAGTATAACAACTTTTGAACTTAAGAGGTATAATATTGATTGTGTATTGTTGCTATTTAAGGCATTAATTATGGGACGGAACATTATTATTAACGCTTCATACTTCCCATGAATCCAACAATTTGGCTGTATAAAAGTGATCAGGGTGGTCTTGTAATAGTTTTGAGAGAATATAAATGCTTCCCCTTTTCTTGGAAAATAAATGATTTGATAATGATTGTAGCAAATCTGTCTCAGGAAAGTGAAGTTCTCCAAAGGAGCCTCAGGACCATGGAAGCTTTGTGTGCTAAAGCCTAAAACAAAAGTGAAGAAAGCATATTAAAAATATATATTTATTGGGAAGAAAATATCATAGCATTTGCTTTGATATCTCATTAGCGGTATTCTCCTTAATTGTATATCCTGATTTAGTCTAACTCCACACTTTCTGTTTGATATAATTTTCCTCTAATTTGCCAAACAAAAGCAGATAATATGAGGCTTGAGCATTCTAAGTGCTTAAAAATGGTCATATTTTTTTGGTTGCAAGTTGCAACTGATTTGGTAGCCTTGTACAAATGTTCATTTCATTGGAAATGCCATGTCATACTTAGATATGCTTTTCATTCTGCAAATTATTCACACTTGAAAGACACAATGGTAGTATTTTCACTTATTAACTTCAGAAACCACTACCTTTATGATATTCTCTTTGGTAATCAAGACATTAGTATAGTTGTTACATACTATGTGAGATTGTTGTGGGGATTATGACATGGGCAGTATGCTTAAATTAGGCAATACCAGTTAGCTTCTCAGAATGATGTCCAAACAAGTCCAGTCCGAGTTGAATTTCATGATGCTTCTCTAGTACTTTGATTTCCCTATATTAGTGTACCATGATTATCTACTAACTATGCCTTGAAATGAATTAAAAATTCTTCTAATACCAATGCTCTATTTTGTAACAATAGGAGGAATGACCCTTGGTTTGCAGCACTGGGCCGACATTGCATTCATATGACATGGAGCGATCGAGGTGCAATATCCCTTGAGGTCTGTCTGTGTTCATTGTCTTTGGAGAATCTTATTTCAAGGTAGATGCTTAGTCAACAGAATTTGTGAGTATGATTGAAAATAATTTCTGACGAATAAACATAATGGTATTATTAATTTTCTAGTGAAAAACAACTGAAACATGGTAATCTAATAATTATTGTGTTAGAAAAAGATAAGTAAATATCAAGAAGATTGTGCCTCTTATATGCAAAATAGGTTGAACCAATGTAATAATCCTTTAAGTTAAAGTAAATATAATCACTCATATTGAGATGAAATAGAAATGACAATTTGTTGGAGATTTGTTTTAATTTGTCGTTTGGGTCAATACAAAGTGGAACAGCATGTGAGGTAAAACCTTTCTTCAAACTAGAAGGAGAAGCTCTCTTGTCAGATAAAGGATTAAATAAAAACCCTTAAACACTAAACTATGGACAAGACCTATACTTCGTTACAACATGCAAAAGTTTTTTCACTGGGATTTTAAATATGCAATGCAAATAAGCTTTAGCTGCACCAGAAATCCTTCTGGTTCCCAGGTATCAACACAAGCCTGAAATAGATCAACTGCTTACAAACTAAATACTTCTTTATGACCTAAAAAAGACAACTAACCTAATGTGTATATACAATCTCTGGCTAGATATTCAGAGACCAAAAGTTATAGATAACCATGATTGAACAGAAGCCTTGGAATTGAACATTAAACATGATTCTATGAATCAAATCAAACAATTGAACACAAATATTCTTTCCATCAGTATTCTAATTAACAGTAATCACAATACAAAGCTTGCAGTCATCATTAACTTGCATTCAATTCATAAAACCAGTCACAAATAATGCAACCTAAACTCACATGAATAATAAACTCGTGTATATTATAACAACGTTATTCTCATATTGAACTCTGAGAGTCTGAACAATAATTTCAGCAGCTATTGTAGCAGAAGCTCACCATTAGAAATCATGTGCCAATAGTGCTCATTTATAAGTATTTACAAACTTTGCCTGTTCATGCAATCAATTAGTTAACATATTTTTCATGGCAGTGCAATTTATTGAAGATAATTACAAAAATAAGTTAACTAAACTTTTGTCAAAAATAAGTTGCTTGAAAGCAATCAATCTCTAAATATCAAAAACATAAAAAATAAATTGTTTCAAAATAAGAAATCTAGTAATAGATTTCTCCCAACAAATGCTTCCTGCTATTGATAGCAATAGCTAAAAATTACATTTCTGAAAATTTCTATGGCCTTTTCTTATTCTTTCTGTTCTAGCTCCACAACTAACTCCTCTGAAACTTCAGAAATTTTGAAATTGCATTCTTTACCTCTGATTCTCTTGGCAACACAGCAGAGCTCATCTGGATAACCTGAATTCCTATCACATCTGCAATGCCCCTCTCTGAAACAGTATATAATAGTAAATAATAATAAAATATAATATATAATTTAAGTACAAGTCATTTAAGATTGCTAATCTAATTAGAAATTTTCTCACAATGGTTTGGGCCTCCAATATATCTCAGCCCAGATACATCGGTACTTAAAACAAGTGAGATTAACCAACAAGTATGGAGATGTTATTCGATGTTACCCAATTGACATGAATAGCAATAAATGTCAAACCATCCTCATTGCTAAATACCCTAGGAACCATCGTGGATGCTAAAGATTTGAGAATAAGATCATCGCTATTCAGAAGGAGAGAACATGTGTGATTAACCAATAATCATTAAGCATGGAAGTATGATGAAGGAATGACTGCAAGTAAGTTGACAACAATTAGAATTAGAGGATTGATTTGTATTATTCATGATAAGGTGTGTTACCGCAGGGAATCACATTTGAAGATTGCCACCGCAGTTTTGAGAACTCAATATATATATTCATACAACACATAAGTCATTGCTGGTAGATGGGCAGCTACAGGAAACTCATGGGCGACTAAATTGGCTAGTAGTATTAATGTATTCTGATTTGGGTATTAAGGAAGAGTGCAACTCCTTGGAAATTATGAGACTGTTTAAGTCAACTCCTTAGGCAGAAGAAGGAAAATGCCTGTATCTTGTTAGATTACCATTGTTTAGAATGGTAAATTCATTAGTTAATAATAATGAAAAGATATGTAACTCCTTATAAAACATTGCATTCCTTCAAGTTATAACTATTGGCAAAAGAGATATAATTCGAGTGGACGATTGTGAAGGGAAGGCATGGGGGAAATAGATAAGAAGAATATGGATCAGAGTTAGAATATCTGATCAGAGCAACACAAGGATAAAAGTAGTAGTAGATACAATGCAGTAAATGTATATTATTAAAGCAGCCATCCTCATTAGGGAATGAAGAAAATTCATGAAGGGGAGAGCTTAACATATGAAAAGGTGTGATTAGCAAAGAGGTATAATCTGGACCCTATTTTGAAAGGTTGTGTCTATCATCATTAAAGAGACATACAAATCGAAGGATCAATATGGAATGGAATTGAAAACTTTTCTCCTCTTTTAATCCATAAGGATGAATATTTAAGAAGAGAGAATAAAGACATTCAATCAATCAGAATAAGAGATAGATATCTGCGTACATGCAGTAGATCAGACTGCTGTAAGGTAAACAACAGATTTATATACTGATATAATTGGTCTCTCATTTGTTAGGAATTAGAATTTTACATATTGTGTTGTGAGGTTTTCACACCATCGCCCCAAAGAATTTGGGGACCCCCCTTTTTTTGAATAGGTGATGGCAATTTTCTCAGTCGGGAGTTTGAAAGTAAGGTTTGAAAGCAATTCAGGTACCTCAACCAAATTTGGAAGGATTCCAGGGTGTCTTGAACTTGATGATTTTTTAACTTGGAACTCGTTTCCAAATGCTTTGCAAGTGAGCTTTTCCCATTCTCACCATACATACACTCTGGTTTTCTTGAAATAAGAATTTTGCCTTGGGCTAGACAGGATATTGAACGAAGATGCTTTATTTTGGATCGAAGTATTTTGTGGGTAAAATCTACAAGTTTTGGACTTTAAAATCTTTGGCTTTGAAAATGATTAGAAATGTAAAATTTGTAGCCTTAGGTTAATTTTGAAAATTTTGTAGAAATTGTCTAACTTGAGAAATTTTCAAAAAAAAAAAAAAAAGAATTTTGGACTTAGATGAATTTTGAAAATTGATGTAATTGAAAAACTTGAACATTTTCAAAATTTAATTGTGAATTTGGATTTTTTTTGGGAAAATCTTGTAAATTTTTGGTGGTGAAAATGGAAATTAAATAAAAATTTAAATTGCAAAATATTTGAATTAAATTGCCAAATGGAAATTAAATTGCAAAATGATTTTTGGATTGCAAAATAATAAAATATTAAATTGCCAAGTGGGATTTTTTGAAATTTTAAATGGTGAAAAAGAGTAAATTGAAATTGGAATTTATTTGAATTTTAATTGGCTTAAAATTTTTGATTTTTGGTGAGGTTGTTGTGATTAAATGCATTAAAATTAATTTTCTTGGGGAAATCCCAAAATTACAACTAGCAGCCCCATCTTATTTTCGAAATTTTCTTGTCATGGGCCTAATTAATTAATTCTTTTTCACCTCCAAGGCAGCCCCAACTCTTTCCCTAGCCCACTTGCGATTTTTTATTAATTAATTGGGTATTTTTTGAAATAAATTTAATATCCCCTAGGGCTGTGCAATTTATTTCATTTAATTCATGTTTTATTTTGGCAATTTAAAATTAATTTTTTTCCTTCCTAAAAAGTCGGCCCTGCTTTTTTGGAGACAAAATTTAGTATAAAGGGAGGGCTTGTCTCCTCATTTTCTCATTCATTTCTCACTTGTCTCTTGGCAGCTAAGGAGTAGCTCTTGGAGCAGCGAAAGAGCGAAACTTTGCAAGGAGGAGTGCATTTGGCAAGGGGTGATTTTCTTCTTTGGAGGAGAATTTGTTGGTGTAGAGGAGGATCTCCATGCTTGAGGGTGAAGGCTGGTCTAAAAGGCAGATTTTCTCCTTGTTCTTGCTTGGTACATTTTCCCTATTTTTTTGCTTGCATCATCCATCCATCACTTCATCATTTCATCTAGGGCTTGAAGTTGGGAGATATAAGTGTAGTTTCCGTTTAGGATTTGGACAAAGGAGATATAAGTGGTAGTCCCACCCCTAGGAACGAAGTTGGGAGATATAAGTGTAGTCCATCTCATAAGTTTTCGACGAGGCATAAATAAGTGGTAGTCCCATACCTAGGCGGAGAGGCAGAGATAAGTGTAGTGTAATAGGAATTGGAGAGGCAGAAATATGCTCGTCCATCCCTAGGATTGGAGGGCAGAGATAAGTGTAGTCCCACCTCACTGTAGAAAGAAGGGGCAGAAATAAGGGCTAGGATGGTGGATGCTAGTGCAAGCAAGAACCCAAAGGGAATGAATACCAAGAAAGACAGGGAAGACATGATGCCCAAGAACACCTTCTTCTCAAAATTGAAGCGAGTCGGTGACACCAACATCGACACCATGGATATGATACAGTTGAAAGATAGGTTGAAAGGAGGCCAGTCCTCTATGGCAAAGAAGATCTACAAGTGTGGAATTGTGCAAGCTGCCGCCTTCCCTCCTACCTTGCCTTGTCTGGAGTTGGTGATGGAGTGTGCATCTAGGCTAGATATTGTGACCAAGTCCATCATCTTTGATGAAGAAGAGAGGGTGTTGGCTAACATCAGTGGGCAGGTGGTAGAAGAAGTGTTCAATATACCCTAGCAGAAGGGCATGATAGTAATGTTGATAGATCAAGCGGCTAGATTCTTTCAAGACAGTCAGGATGCCTACCTTGCTCTACTAAAGTAGAATTGGTTGCACGAAGACAAGAAGGGAGTCACCAAATCATCAAGGCTCACTAGGTCAGATTTCAAATCAGAGTATGGCAATCATATTGTGCTTCTCAACCGAGTCATGGGCTCCGCTCAAGGTATGCAGTTTGAAACTTGGATGTACTATTTTATTGAAGGAATTGAAAATGGAAAAAGAAAGTTTGATTGGGCTAGAATTACAAGTGAAAATTTAGAGTTGCAACTTAGGACAGTGCAAAATCAGAAACAATTCTATATGGGGTCCTACCTTTTCTATTTAATTGCAAGACTGTATGAACATCCTGGACTTAAGGCTAGAGGGGTGATTGGCAATGGGCCCGGACAATGCTTGGTGCATGTGTGCTATCCACAACTTCATTTGCACAACACCAAGGACTACAAGATATTTTATGATGCCTTTGCCATGAAGACAGTAAGGGTATTGCAAGGGACACCCACAAGGAGGCTCTTGCCGGAGGCGGAGACAAAAGTCAAGAAGTTTGGGAGTTGGTTCATCCAGTTTCCACAATTCACTTATATAAGAGTGGATGGATGTACGGCTTGTCCCAAGAGGCTTCCAAGGTACCCACCCGATAGGATAGTTTTGATGGAGTTGGATAGGCAACTTGAGCAATATGACAAAATGATGAAGCTCAAGGGTGAGACAGGGGTTACCTTCTCACTCATGATAGGCAATGATAGTTGTCCCAATCCTGTCGCCTTTGTAGTTGCGGAGAAAGAGTTAGAACAATATCATCTGGCATGGTATGGGGCAAGGCAAGGATTCGATCCTAATGGTCTAATCAAGGCATCTCATGGGGATCCATTCAAACATATTCCTACTTTGGAGGATTTTTGGGCCAATGCACAGGATGACTTTCATGTGAGGAAGTTGGCTTTCTCAAGGTTATCAGTGGGCATGATGAGGGCCATTAGATGGAGAAATCTTGATATTCCGGATCAACTGGAAGAGGATGAAGATGTGCTAAGGGAAGATTACAATACAGTAGAGGGAATGGAGTTGAATCCAGTGGATTGGGATGATCCTCAAGATCTTTCCTTAGATGCAGTAACAAGAACAGTTGAGCTACACACTGAGTGGTGGTACAATAGAAAGTTTAGGCAATTACAGAGTCGGAAGGTACACCTTACCTATGAGAAGATGAAGCCAAAGGAGGAGATTCCAGCGGAGTCAGTCGGACAGCAAGGTGGGGGTAGTAGCCAACAGCAAGCAGTTAAGAGCAAGAAGAGGAGTTTGGAGGTTGAGAAAGATAAGGAACATCAAGAGCCTCCAGCAAAGAAACAAAGTATCATCTAGAGAGAGCATAGTTGAGGCTAGGAGCCAAGAGGTTGGCACAAGTGAGCAAAGGGCAGCGGTAGAGGTGAGCTCTAGTTCAGAATCAAGTGGTTATAGTAACAGTACAGGGTACTCTCCTCTTTCGAAGAACCAAGTTGAGGAGGATATGACAGTCAGTGATGAAGGAAATAAGCCAGTTGACATCGAGGCTCTATCAGCTGAGGAAGGAAGCCAAGCGCCTAAGGCCGTTGGTGATGCTTTGTTAGCTGAACCGAATCCAGATTTGGGGAGATGCACTGCACCACTATGGTTGAGACAAATGCTTATGCCAAGGGGCGAGGTTGTGGCCATTCAGACAGTTGAGGATATTCAAGGGCTAGTGGAAAAGGAAGATGATGCCAGACAGAAACAAATTGCAGGAACAATGGCAACGGTAATTAGGAATGAAGAGGATGGTCACCGGAGGGTTTAGATTGCTATACCAAAGGTTAGCAAGGCAGTAGACAAGATTTTGGCCCAGGATTATGAGATAGTGGAGCATGACATGGGAAAAATCACAGATGACATGGAGTGTGAGGAGGTTCAAGAAGGCATAGCTTCAATTAGAGAAAGGTTGAGAAAGGCGAATGAAAGGATTGCAGAGTTGGAGATTGAAAACAAGTATTAGAGGGATAGCTATCATGAAGTATGTTAGCCTATCCAACAGTTGCCTCAGGTGGCCCTTCCACAGGATAGTGGGAGCAATCTGGAAGAAATATTAGCTCGAGAGCAAGAAACTAAAAATTGGATCAGTAGTACAATTCAAGAAGGGCGAAGGTTCTTGCCTACCTTTATCTCGACATTCAGGTCATTTGTGTCTCTTAGAGACAAATTCAAAGCATTTGAAGGGAAGTGAAAGGATTTCCTTCCAATCTGTGACTTAGCCATTCCCAGGCTACAGGTGGCCATAAAGCTATCAGAGGGATCTTTGGTGAAGGCCAAGTTGGTCAATGAAGGAGGAAGGAGTATTGTTGAGTCTTGGTATGTTGCCTTGACTGCCAGATCAAGGGTACTCGAAGAGATACAGGATGAGATTGCACAATACAGTCCAAGCATTGACACTTTCATTTCAAACATGTTGAGCGATGCGAGGATTGCACTTGATTTTGAAGAAATCAAAGAGGAGAATTTTAATGAGACAGAGTTTGGATTGAGATTGGATGAGTTGGGGAAGGTTGTTGCCACCAGGCAGAAACAGTTGGGCATCCTTGCCTCTCTCAGGGCCCTTATCGAGTTTGCAAGAGATGATGAGAGGGAGAGTGAGAAGACACTGCAAGCAGCAAAGAAAATGATGAACACAACTGAGCTCAGGATGAGGCATACACCTTGCCCTCCCATGGAAGAAGTCAACAACATGTTAGCTAAATTCATTGCGTATGCTAAAAAGATGAAAGAAAAGGGTAGAATTGTATTAGATCATTTGATGTAAGCCCAAGTGGCAAATTCTCCTTTCTTCTTAGGTAGGATTGGTGTCTGATTTTGATTGGCTACCATTTTAGTGCCTTCTCATTGGTTGCCACTTCTTTTTTTCATTGTCCATTGATGAGGTGGCGTCTTCTCATTGGTCGATGGGGTGGCAACCCTAATTAGGGTTTCTAGGATTTAATCTAGATCGTTGATTTTGCCTCTTAATCTCTACCGTTGGTTGTAATTTTGAGCCTCTATATAAGGCCATGTACTCTCATTTGTAAAGGGTTGAAGAATATTGTTGCTAATATGATACCAAAATTGCTTCTCTTGTCATTGTTGTGTCTTGCATGGTGATTAAGAACACTTGGTGTTATTGCATGGTTTCTACTTCCAATTGTTAAAGTTAGATTTCATTGAGTTGTTAAAGTAGATTTCATTTCAAGAAAATTGTTAAAGTAAGAATAGAAGTAGATGGCTAGTTGTATGGTGATATTGGTAAATGTTTGATAGGGATCTATATACTAGGCCACTAGCATCTTAGTGGCTTGTTAAGGAGCCTTGTGTGGTAATCTAGTCTCATTCCCCTTGAATCATTGCATCTATGGAGGTAACGTCGCTGACAAGCTTCCATTAGGTTTGATCCCCGTCCATTTGCCAATCTTTCCATTCCATAGGAGTAGTAGTAAAGCAACAAGTAGTTTAGTAGTTAAAGTTTGAAGACCAAAGTTGGAAGTGATATAAATTTGAGTATACATTGCAAAGCTAGATCTTATCACCATCACAACAAGAATTTGACATCCTTGAGTAAACAACGTAAGCCCGCCTACGTGATTAACCAACAAATCACATTAATATAACTGAGTTAGTATCCACAGGTGTAAGGAACCTTGGAGTTTTCTCATGTTCTTCATGAGTATATACTTTTGAAGAGAGGGTTGAGTGTTTGGTATGCTATATCAAGTATTCAATTGCTATATGTTATGTAGTGGTACAAAACTGACATCAACATATTGCTACTGCTATCTATCTATCTATCTATCTATCTATCTATATATATATATTCAGGAGATATTAATATATTCTAGCCATTCCTTAATCTCTCGCTATAGCCCCTTAAGAGGATAGGTTGGTGTTGTGTAGGGAGAGGCACAGTAAATCCTCACAAGGCAGGTGAATCCCAAGATGGGATATGGATAGGGTCTTGAAGCCTTGAGGGAACCTACTTTTAGATTGGTGTCCAAGCACCTTATGACAAGTAAATCCCCATTCTCCTTAGGGTTGATGTTTAGGAGAGAAGTAAGGAATTGGGGCTTAAGTATTTTTTTTTTATTGGTAATGATTATGATTTTATTAAATTATTCGAGACTAAGCTTGGCCCGGACCAATGGTGGATACATCAGGGAAATCCAACTTCCCAACAGGGCAATATAAAAAGGCCCATTAACAGACCAGAATCAAGAATCACAAGTTTTGCCTCCCTTCGTATGAGAACGGAGAGTGATATTGAAGGATCCCAACTTTTCTTTCCTGCCCTTCTTACCTTTTACAATGCGCCAACCGTCTTCCAATCTAGTGGCTTCATTTTGCCAATCCAAAGAGCAATCCATTGATACCTGGGCCTGATCATCTACACCCCCCTCCTTTTGTTGGGATTGAACTCCAGTAGCCAACTTATCCTCCTAAAATCTCGAGACCCTATTGGAATTCTTTTCTCCCTCCCGACTATAGTAGCAACCCCATTACTTTGCTGAACCTCCCCTTCACAACGCTTAACAACCATACTATCTTTGTTTTTTGTAGGTTGTTTCGCCTTACCCTTAGGTGACACTTGTTTCTGAGCCTCAAACAAAGCTTGAGCAAAACTCTTTTGTTGCTCTCCCTTTTTCTCAACTGTATAGTGCTGGGTAGAAGCATCCTTCCACCATGATGCCGGCTTGCACACTCTACTTTTGTCACACTGAGCCGCCGTATGTTCAGTCTTGAAACATAATCCCAATCTGAAGGGAATCCCTTCATAGTGTAGAGGCTGAATCCATCTACCCTTTGAGGTTTTGATCATAATCTCTGCAAGAAGCCCCTTAGTAGTATCCATTTCCACCAAGATACTAGCAAAGGTGGAGTGTAGCAGATTTGATGAATCTTCATCCACCATCAGAAAGTTCCCTAAAGCATTACCAACTGTTTCAAAACAAGAATCAAACCAAAGATGCAAAGGTAGACTAGGAAGTCTCACCCACAAGGGAAACCTATCAATAACTTCATCAGTAGGGTTGAAATTCGGATGCCATGGTTTTAACATTAGGGAAAATTCGTTCTCTCAACACCATTGATAATCACACAGGATCCTATTTCTATCCTGTACATTTTCAAAAACAACTATGAAGAAACCTTTAGCTGCAGGGTAAATTTGAACACAACCTTCAAAAATTGGTTCCCAATATTCTGAAATCCATTTGTGAAGCTCAATTAGACTAGGCCAAAACCCCCTGAATCGACCGATCAGACCTAGTTCTGAAAAAACTACCACATTGTGGTCAACCTCCTCCAGCTCAACCTCCAATACTACAGAGCAGGTATTGGACGACGGTACTATGGCTGTATATATCTGCCTATTATCTGATTTAGAAGGGCTTCTTCCCTTTTGAAAGTCTCGCACAGAGGATCCACGAGGAACAAAACCCTTACACTTGCATGTGGTTGTTCCAAGCCTACATTCGGATCATTCTTTTGGAAATCCTTCATCTGCATTTTGGGCCCATTTTCTCGACCAGTAAACGCAGCCTTCCCATGTGCCGAAATGGAAGATTGACCCACTTTGAAACCCCCAAAATCTGGTCTTTGCATTCGCCATTTAAGTTGTTCTGCATCACAGTCCGAACAGTTTTGTTAAATTTTGGACCATTTTTCCCATGGCCACACCCTAGATCTCTGTCTAAACTGCCAGCCACCTTAAGACTTCTCAACCAGCCACCATGACCAGTCACGAAAGGACCCTGATGCTGCAAGGAAACTCTAGCGCTGTTGAAGCTTGCGCAATTTCGAAAAGCCTTCATCGTCGGAATTACAAATATTGGGGCTTAAGTATGTTAACTGTCAAATGTATTACGAATCATTAATTGTTTCTTGATTCAATATGATTTAAATGCATAGTAATGTATGTTAATCATTGGAAATTGGTAGCCTTCTAGTAAGGGACATTACAAAGACTGAGTTAAATTTTCATGTGATGTCCTCTTTTTGAAATAGGATTTAATAATAAATAACAATAATCAAATAAGAATATAAAAAAATAAAAATAAATAAACAAATAATAATAAATTATAATTCAATATAATTACAAGGCAACTATCTATGTCAAGACAACTATGTATGTGATTAAGGATTGAAATAAGTTTTTGTGGATCTAATTCAAGAGAAGATTTATAGGTTTTTATGGACAACTGATTTACTACCCCCCTCTCAATTATCTTGTGCATTTAACACATTATTGTCTACTAAAAATTATGGTTTTTCTTAAGTTCTTTTATGATTCCAACCCTAATCAATTTTTCTATATGCAGAAAACCGTGGTATTTAGAAACTCTAACAAGCCTTCAAAAGAGAGATACATTGTCAAGCATTCTTTGTTCTATCTCTGAGACATTTCCTCTATCTATTTAGATTTTCCTATAATTTTGTAAGATTTATCGGTTCACATACCTTGGTCCTAAACTTGATTGATCAATTGCTGATTATCTTTTATGTAGGCAACCTTGATCCAGATGCTTCCAAATTCCAATAGGTGTCACTTTCTTGCTCCAAAAAAAGGGACTATACAGCCTGGTCAATGACGAAGCCCAAATATTGAATCTATCTGAATGGTGTACACTGTATACGTATAGTGTACATTTTCTTGAATGAGCTTCCAACTTGTGTTGACACAATGTGGTTAAGATAGGTATGATGTGTTGTACATGCTCCTCCCAAATCTGGTTCAATTTGATAATATCATTTAAGTAGATCGTGGCAAAGGATTTGGTGAAAGTTTCATATAATGTCATGATTAGGTGCATGAAGGTAGTTGGTGCATTGGTCAAGCTGAAAGGTATAAACAACCTTTCAAACAATCCCTCTGTTTTATCGAAAGCATCTTCCTTATATCTCTAGGATTGATAGGAACCTGAGTACATGACATTGTAATGTACATTGTAGTCCTGTTTGTTCTAAAGACTGATGGAAAAAGTGCCTATGTTTCTAAATTCAATATTTTATATGCTATTTGAGTTTATTTTATGAATTTATGTAATTTTTAAATCTCATGTGTAGATCCAATTCAAAATTTCGGCCTGCCGATTTTATGCAGATTTCTGTTTTTGAACTATAATCTAATAACCTATTTGAAGGATCCCATTTCACTCTTTATTTGTTTGATTTAAACTTTTGGTCATAATCTAATGCATATAAGTTGGCTTCCATCATAGTCATATCATATTATGTATATATGGATTAAAAGTTTTAAAATCTTATAATATATAACAATGAAACTTGTAATTGCCAAAATGACAATGATAATGAAAATACTCATAAGTTCATAATTCAATGATTTGTCAAATGTCAATACACAATGAAAATCACAATCAATATTAATTATTTAATAATCTTCATACCGATCTTCATCAAAATCATCAAAGTCTAACATTTGGTTTAATTTCACTTGAACCACAATGAGTTACAATGCCACTTCCATAGCCATGTAGTGTACAAGCTGCAAGTTGTGCAACAATAACATCTAAGTCAACACAATTAAGAGTTAGATCCAATTCCTCATCACCCTCTCATTGTAATCAAGTTTCTTAAAGCCTTTGAAACGACAAAAACCTTACTGACATGTGCCATTTTCACAATTTTATCACTTAAGGGAAAAATTATGTACGCAGGCAGTTTTTTGTGTATAAAAAATGTTTCAAAAATATAACTTTTCTGATTTTTCTGTTCTTTTGTTGGACAGCCCTTGGTTTCTTCTAGGGTTCTTCCTAGATTCTTTTAGGTCACTCCTAGGCATCCCGGGTTCCTTAGAGGGACCCTAGGTGAACCTGATCTGGACTCGAACCCAAAATGCATAGGGCATGCAAGGGTTTTTAGAGGAACCTGGTAACCTAGTTGGATACCATCTTGAAACAAAGTATGCTTTTGAAAAACAATAACTCCCTTAACAATTTTAGAAAAAAGTAGACCCTTAACAAAATATTTTTTCCTCTTTAAAAACTCCATTTTCAACATTGAATGCTCTTCTAAAATGGAATGTTCTCATTTTAAATTGAATATTCTTTTCTACATTGTAGATCTTATAATAAGACAAAATAATAAAAATGAATTGAAAAAGAGAATATTATAGTACTTAATCAATTGTATGATAACCCATTACATTTGACATTGGGAAAAATTGTTGTGTGCCTTTCTCTTGATGCCCACTCAAGTAACTTTTATCCATGATGTAGGATATTGCAACTGTTGCACGTTCCATTTTTTGGTTCTTCCTTGCTGCATATGGTCTTCTTTTGCTGCTTGGTCCTGTATCCCATTTTATGCATCCTCTGCTATCTTTCTTCCTTTTATTTGTTTTTGTTTTCTGGGCTGCCCTCACTGGCAGTGCCCCTTTCTTTTTCTTTCTGCACCATGTGTTGCATGCTGCCACTCTTGCTCGTGACTTTATGGCTTTGCAGCTTTCCATGTTCATTCTCCTCCATACTCCGACAAAAGTATATTTTGTTTTCTCAATGCAACAATTCTGTAAACATTTGAACAATGGTTATTTCGAATGGGGTCAGCTCATAAATATGTGACTCAAGTTTGTTCTTTGAAAGAAAAAATTCATGCTGGCAACATCTTAAAGAAAGTTCTTAATCGAAAGATTCTTCATCCTCACAATGCCTAGAATTCAATCCAATTGATTTGATGCCACCTGAATTAAACGTAGGTGGTATCTCAACCTCTGGTCAGCAAGATAAATTTTATTGATCAGAAGAGGAAATTAAAGTGGGTGTCCATGGACATTTTAGTAGTTATGAAATTTGAAATTTATACTGCACGAGAATGACAACCCCTGCAAAAAGCCAACCATCATGACCTTTCATATTCCTCTTCCAACTTGAAGTCCTATTTCTCTAATTTTTAGGTATGAGGGAGTCTCAAATGAGGTGAATGTCTCACTTGCAATTATTTAAATGTGCATGAGAATGACAACTTGTAGAAAGCCAACCATCACGACCCTTCATAAATCTTTGCCATTCTAAAGTCTCATTTTTCTTATTACTCTATGTTTGTAATTTCTTAATGTTAAGGAGTCTCAAATGAAGTATATATCTTATTTACAAGTTTTTTTTTTTGATCGGTAATAATAGTTTTTATTAATTAATGGTGAGGAAGGTATTACAAAGTGCCACTTTCTTGGCAGATATAACCCAAACCAAGACTAACCTAGATTCCTCATCACTCCATATTCTTTGCATTAGATACAATAGGATCCGTAAACAGATCACAAAAACAGCAATAACCAAACTATAAAAGTAGCCAAAGAACCTAAACTTTGCCTTGAGCCTTAGTATGTGAACGAAGGGTCATGTCAAAAGATGCATCCTTCAACCTCCGTTCCCTTTTCTTCTTTACAGTATGCCAACCATCTTCCACTTGAGAAGCAATGGACTCCCAACCAACATATTTATTCTCAGTAAAATGCTCTTGCTCATCTGCCTCTGAACCATCGTGTTGTACCTATTCTTTGCTACCCCCATTTGCCTCATGCACTTGGGAGCCCAAAGACTTAAATTTTTCTCTGCCCTCTAGAGTCCCCACGCCCGCACTCTGTTGAAGCTCCCTATCTGTCCCTACCAACAAATAAGGTTGTGTTTCTAGGTGTACCTCTTGCGAGGTGGACCCTATAGCATTTTGCATTGTTTCTCCCATTACAACCTGGGATAAGCTCTTTTGTTTCTCCCCTTTCTTCTCAACCGTATAGTGTTGATCGGTCACATCTTTCCACCATGAAACAACTTTTTGTGATCGCATTTTGTCACATTTCGCTTCCATGTGACTAGTCTGGAAACAAATTCTGCATCTAAAGGATATACCTTCATAATCTAAGGCTTGTACCCAGTATCCTTTAGAGGTTTTTATCTTGATTTTAGTAGGAAGACCATTAGCAATATCCATTTCCACTAATATACGTGCAAAGGTAGAGTGATACAGATTTGAAGAATTTTCGTCCACATCAAAAAATTCCCCAGCGAATCCCCAATTGCCTCAAGACAAGAATCAAATCATAAGTGAAGGGGAAGATCTGGGAGTCTTGCCCAGATAGGAATTTTGTCAAACACTTAAGAGCTTGGGCAGAAATCTAGATGCCAAGGTTTCAGCATTAATGCAAACTTCTCTTCCCAACACCACACCTAGTCACACAAAATCTTATTTTTGTCATGACTCTTTTCAAAAACTACAGTAAAGAAACCCTTTGCAGTGGGGTATATTTGAACCCAACCAGTGAGGATGGGCTCCCAGTTGTCAGAAATCCAAGTATGAAGTTGCTGTAAACTTGGCCAAAAAGCCCTAAAACGTCCGATCAAACCCAACTTAGAGAAGACTGACAGGTAATGAATAACCTCCTTGTTAGCTGCATCATCCAAATTCACAGAAAACTCTTTGGAGGAAATAGATACAGACCTAACCTCAAGTTGGATAGTCTTCTGGAACCCTAACCGCTTCTGGGTTAGTCTTTGTGACTTCAACCCCACAAAAGCAGCCCTATTGTCTCCTGTTATTGTGAACCGAGCCCCATCATGACCTAGGTCATTGCAGTTCGTTTCCATCGACCCCTCAACGTGCTGCTCGACACCGGTAAGGGACCCCGAAATAGGAGGGGCCCCCAAACCCGTAGGCTTTCTTGTAATCGACGCAGGCAACTTGCATGTCACTCTGGGTTCTTCATACTTGCTTGTGGTTGTTCGCGGGCCAAAAACACCGGAGGTCCCTCCAGGTTCAAAGTGAACCTCCCGCTGCTGCAGCCACTCCAGTAGGAAGGAGCCATTCTCCTTCGAACCCCCACCCAGCACGGTTGAGCTTTTTCACACCGTCAGGGGCAGGCGGGAGGCAAGAGATTTGGGGAGGGAAGAAAAACCCTAGCCCCCGCAGCAGCAACATTTGACACATCCCGCAGCACCGCCATTCTCAATTGTTAAAATTATATCTTATTTACAAGTTACTAAATAAGAATTACTCTATTATCTTTTGAATAGCTCACATCACTGGTGTAGGTCCTAGGATTAAGGATAGAGAGCCAATGTTTCTTTGGAAAGGGTGCTAATTCATGCCCTGAGATTATGGTTACAGATTCAATTTTAGTTTGAAAGGGGAACATAATTATTTCCTTTACATATGTTTCTGTACAGAGTTTATCTCAAGTTTGTATAAGGCATTTGTGCAGAATTGTTTTGAATGAATGTAGGAGATTTGATGCTTTGATGAGGCAATCACACTAGCCCCTAAAAATTTATGTTTTTGTGTTAAACAGTAGATGGCCATGGCCATATGGTTTTCATTGGGTGCTCTTGTAAGATATCTACTGTTTATTGATATTCATGTTGGTCAATGATTCAATGGTGGCAGTTACATTAGTAGTGGTAAATTATATGGACCTTGGGTTTGGTGCTCAGTCATGGGAACTTGTACCTCATATATTTTTTAAATGAAAATATGAGTTTCCTTTGAAGTTCAATCATGGTAACCCAGAATTTCTTTTTTGTTTTTAGTCTGGGATACATCATGATCTCTATGCGTCTTGTCAATTTGTATGGTCATTTTATTCTTCTGCATTCCATTTTTATTACAGCACAGAAATAAAGTCTGAACCTAAGAGACATGTTATAACTCCAACAAGAGTATTATGATCAATTTGAAATGGGATATTATTTGTAGTTGCATCGTAAAATCTTTAAAGCTAGCAAAGTTTGTTGTCACAGGGCCTGGATTTACAGATTGTGGAGCATCTTGAAGCTGCTGATTTTATTCTGGCTCATGGTACTGAAGCAATTGGACTTGCAAATGATTGTGGTGTTAAGCCAGTGAAACTGGACGAGTTGGAGGAGATCTTGGAGCATGCTGTGGAAAAGAGAATTCCTATGATAATTGCCAATCCAGATCATGTTACTGTCGAGGCAAGGGCCTTGCATGTTATGCCCGGTACAATAAATAGTAACACATTCTTATTAAAGACACCTGCATTCCAGTTGGTAAAGGCATCATTTATAACAAATTTAAAATTAGAAATCATTCTAGAGAGGCATGCTCCATTTAATCCTATTCAAAAATATACATCTTCTAATGGATGCTTGAGATGAACCTTCCTTGAAAGGGATCTTATATTTGAGGAATGGGATTTTGTTAAATCCTTAGGACACTTTTAAATGATCTGTAATAAAATTGAAAATAATCAACTCTATTTACTTAGATATGTAATGGACCTTGTGTAGTGGCTTATGGGCATGTCTTCATAAACTCAATGACAAAGCTGGCAAAAGACTTCATGTATTTTCTCTGAACTGTTCCCTCACTGATGCATTACTTGGGTGCTGTGTTACTAGAGCAGGCTGATACTGGGAAATTATGAAATCAAATTGCTTAATAGTTACATTAACTTCTATGATTAACATTATGAGATTCCAAGAAAGTAATCTGAAATTGAAAGTGCTATTTTCTATATTTAAAATTTGATTTTGTACTTCTATCAAATATGGCCATCGTTGAAATTAGTTATTTTGCTCTAAGGGTTCAGTCAGTCCATAACATCATGTTGAAATTTTCAGGTCATTTGCTGTGTTCTGTTTCTTTATCCGAGGCTTATACCATTTTATTATTTATTTTAGGGACTTTAGGCTCAAAATATGAAAAAATGGGAGGCCAAGTAAGATGGATGGGAAAGCCAGACCAGGTAAATGGATTTTTAATATAATAAATTTCATCATGCACCAGGAACTAGTGGCTTCTATATTCATTGCATTTGTTTCCACTAGCATATAGTTTCCTTTACGTTTCTTGTAAATAATAACCACTTCTTTAGAAAAAATGTAGGCGTTGTGTAACTATTTATGCATATGAGGTGGTGAAATTTGAATTGGGGCACATTACTTTGTAGGCATCTTACATTTTATGGCATGAATTTAGTGATCATGCTATCATCAAACTCTACCTCCTCTAAAAACAACAATATCCTACAAATGTAACACTCACTTCCCTTCCTTTATGGCACAATTCTGCCGACTGAATTTGTGCCATAGGGGAAGGGAGTGAGTGTTACATTTGTTTGATACTGTTGTTTTTGAAGGAGATAGAATTTGATAATTGCATAATGATTGGGTTGGTAATTTTTAATGAATCAGAGGTCTCCATGAATATAAATTATTTTCTTCTTGCTGCTGCTGTTATGGCTTGTATTCAAAGGTGAATGTTAAATGATAGCATTTAAAATCCTTGAAAATACGAGGTGCAAATTACTTGGAAATATGGAACTAAGACATAACAACCTCAAAAATGTGACAAGAAAAAATTCTTCGCATTAATGAAATATATTACATCAATATGCACAACTATGCAAGTAAAATGAAATAACACAATGAGCAGTAAAATATAATTACTGAGTAGAACAATAATTACAAAATGAAGTATCATTAAATGCAACTCAATTCCTCAATAATACAATGGGTCAAAAACTACAACCCCTCATATTATATACACACGAATATCTTTGGCCACGAGCCGAATATGCCACATCCATGCATGGTCTCACAAATACAATCAAAGTAACAAGTAATAAGAACAAGAACAAGTCTTCTTCTGGAAGCTTCATGTTCTCTCCTAGTCTTTGTTGTGGATTGGGAAAGGTATTGAACCCAACATTAGAGGAAATCCCTTTCATCCCCATCCATTAGTCAAGGCGATAGAGTATCCATTCATAATCCAAGAGTGTGGTACATCACAACACTAGTGATATCTTTTCTTAATTCATTCCTTTAATTAATCCATACCATATGTGTGAATCATAGATCTCAAAACACTAACACATAGCACAGAGTTCAGAACACTCATTTCCAGTGACATTTACATACCAAAGATTCATTCCAATACATACAAGTACTCTCAACACTTTAGAACATATCATTTTAAACACTAAATATGCACATGAACTTGAATACATTAAGATCAACAACATATGACACAGGACCAAACAATGAATGCAGATATAAAGAACACACAAATATAAGAGCATAGACATGTAGTGCACAATCCTCACACGGTCACACCTATCCTAAGTCCCATACAACACTAAGGCACAGATCTCCAAAATGGAAGTTCACCACCTTACAGAATACTGACATAAGTAAGCAGAGTTTGACCAATAGCAATCACAGTGCACCTTTCCACCAAATCTTATTAGGCAAAAAAATGGTTTACCATTTGAGCCACATGTCTTCAGTCAAAGATATCTTGGTTCTAGTGATGCTAACGGAAGTATGATGTACCTCTATACAAGCCTATGAACTCTTTGTGCATGTAGAGCACTTGAACATGGGTGTTCTGAATGTAAGGTGAGATTGGAATCTCAGACAATCTTACTTAAAAAGAGATGGTCTTCAAGTGTGCTGGACAATAGGGTAGAGAAAAGTGGTGTCTAAGGTGATCCGCCTTATCAACACCCGAGTATTTCTCAATCCAATCTATTTTGGTATCTATATAGTAACCAAGTACCTATAGCCTCATTGGAGACCATAGGTGAAGAGAAGCAGGGAATAAACTTCCACTTGTTCATACACATAAAAAACCTTAAACTTAACAGGTATATTCATAAATGAACATAATACATGACCGACGCTCTCTGGGTTTATATGCAATTAGGTTGGACACTCATCCTAACCATCGATACAATAATCACATGCATTGTACTAACTTTATGTGTTTCTTTCTGCTAGAACATTGACAGGCAAACATCCAGGATTAGAATGCAACTTTTAAATTATAATGCATAGTAGCAACAAGTGCCCTTTAGGAGAATCAATGCACGTTCCACGCGCTCAATAGTATACGACTTTAAATACCTAATCATGATTTCATTCAAACTATGATAATTCCACTGAGTACTATCAGAGAATTGTCTATCTAAGTTGATATTAGATGTGTGTGCTAATTTAGTCTTATATTCAATGTACAGTGAAAAGTTTAGTTTGTTTGCATGACCTCTAAGTTTGCATTTGATTACCAAATTAATTAAATTCAAACTTTCCAAGATAAATATAATGTCTTGTTTAAAGGGAAATTATTAGTATTAGTTATGTCTTGCAATGTTGATGCCATCGATACAATTATGAACAAATTCTCCTAGTGTAATCTATCTTGTCATCTAGCCTTACAGATATTGCAACCGTTGTTACATACGATGATCTCCAGCAGAAATTCCCTTCATATGCTAGCCTACAACTTTCCCTCACTCCATACACTAGCCTGCAATTTCCCTTGCACTGTATACTAGCCAAAAGTTCTCCTTCCCTATGTATGTCTGCTTTCAACATCTATACATTCCATATAATTTGCAAAGCTCACTCCACCACACATGTTGAAGAACCCTCCACCATATAAGTTGAGAAATCCTCCACCATACAACTGTTTGATATCCAACCATATGACAAAACAATCAATCGATTGTAGAATATTTATACACTTGTCATTTATAGCTGTAAACTAACTATTCTGTATTGAACAACAGTGTGGGAACATTCAAGGTACATGATCCATAGTTGGCAATGTTGTGTGGGTATTAGTGAAAGATACAACACTTATTTAGTACAAAGCTAAGTTTTGAATGGTCATAGAGTGCAAGTACTAAAAGTGAAGCACAATTGTATCTGTGTAGTCTAGAACAATTAATTGAATTGTACGGGTACTGACATCTTCATGCATTAAATTGTGCTGAAAACCCTAGGTACAATATAGGTAGGGAAATAATTAAGTTCAAATTTTTATTTCTAAAAGAGTGTTTAGAAGAAGTTGCAGAATCAAAGCTGGTGGAGGAAGAAAACCAACTTTTCCAGGGTTTCAGGAAATCTCATAGAATCTAGGGACCAAAACAAGGACTGCAGAGATCAAGCAGCCAGGGTTTCAAGAAGTATTGTATTCTTGAGAGCACTGGTTTTGCTAGTGTGTCGTAGCTGAAAAGGGCAATAATCAGCAAAAAGCCAAAAATGTAGATAGCTATGGACAAAGCATTTGGAAAGTACAATACTGCAAAGGGAGATCGGTTGCTTCCAGCACCTACTCCAGACTCTTCATGAAGAATGATAGAAATTTAGCAATTGTTTTACTCAGCAAATAACAGTATCAAGAAATATCAGAAAATTGGATGTAGCAAGGCAAGGGCAACTCTGCAAGTTTAACAAGTAAATGACAACTATTATGGGCAAACAATCTGGAAGAGCGTGAGTTGAAAGAGGTCCCATGTACAAAGTGGACAAAATATTTCTGATGCCTTGCTTCAATGTATGGGAGTTTGAACCGTACTTGGTTTGAATTAAATTAAGTTACAAAGCCCTCCACATTTTTGAGCAGAGGCATAGGTTGCATTGCATGAAGATGAGGTCACTTAGACACTTTTGTGTCAACTTGGTGTGCTTTTTTTAGTGAATCAAATAAGCTCCAGCTGAGCTCTTATTTAAAAGCTCTACAAAGTTATAGGGCAAAATTCATTTCCTGCCCCCTTTTTAGTAGTGACATGTAGAAGACGTCTAGCCTATCCTCATTTCCTATTACCTAAAGGATAAAACAAGAAAATGGTTAATAACAATATTTTAATTTGTTTGGTAATTTCTAATTTAAGAGGCAACTTAGTAATATCATTACATTAAGAAATGGAAAAGTGTTTCTAAACATTAATATTAAAATGTTTTTTTAAATATTCTTGGAGAAATTTTATTCTTTGGCCCAATTTGGAAAGCTACTTAAAGAGAGACAGATGGATTCATTGAGAATCTTTTTATCATCATTTGGCAAATCTACTTTTAGAGATTCAAGCATCTTCAATTTTTACAACCAAGGACAAACACCCTCAAATGATTGGAGATCTTGGAGGACAAAAACCCTCTTGATTTTTACCACTGGATTTGGAGATGAAAATCATTATCTCCAACATTGGCAATAACATCCAGGAATTGTGAGCTAATTTTGATGATTTCATTTTTTGTTTTGAAGTTGGAGTGATTGGAATTTACAAGCAAATCTTCATTATCGCTGGTTTCCAGAATTTCAGAGTCGGCTGCTACTATTTCATCATCACTTGTTTTAGCTTTTCTCATTGCCAAATTGAGGTGACAACATCTTGGGGATCTATATTGCTTTGGGTCAATTGTACCTCATTTGTACAATATTATTTTCTGTTTGCAAACTAATTTTATTGCTTATATCATTGTTAGATAGTGACTGTATTGGGAAGGTTTATTTGCCACTTTGCAGCCTTCATATGATAGTTTTTAGCTGTTAAACTGCCTTTCCAACCCTGCCAGGACCATATAATTCCCTGTTGTGGGTGTACCATAGTCATCAGGCATACAACATTGTATATGTTGGCATGAACTGGTAAGGATGTAACCAGTATATGGCAAAGTGATGTTGTCATTGATGTCTAAAGCTAACATTGTTCAAACAGGGAACAAGTGACAACTAATAGAAAACAGAAGAGTTGCAGTCAACAGTGAGACAGGTTAGGAAACCGGTGGAAGAAGTACGATGACCGGTGAAGTCACTAAAAGGTGACCGAAGTAGTGACCGGTAAAGTATATGACCGGAACCGAGGAAACCGGTATAGACAAAGAAGGGAAGAGTGGCAGGTGTAGACAAAGCCCTGTACACTACCTAAGGATGTAAACCGATCATCTCTAATTAGTGAGATATCATCGAGATTGATGAACCGGTGAAAGTCACAGTTGACAAACACTTGAGTGACTCTTCAACCAAGATTTGTTGCACAAAACATAGAGGACTTCGTGTTATAGAAAAGATTGGTGCAAGGCACAATTGAAGGATTTAATGCCGAAAATTAAGGCATTAAAACATGATGGAATCTCAAGTTAAGGAAAAGTATGCGGCATGCATCTGTTGTTTCCTTTACAAAGCAGAAAAACATATGGCATGCACTGATGTTTCCTCTTTGAACTAAGACTCAATTGGATGATGGATCCATAGGAGATCTTTGTGGAGGTTGTGCATGCAAAAAATGGGAAGAGCAAGAAGACTATTTATTCTTCAGCCTGTGAAGAATATCATTTGCCTTCATTCTGCCAAGAAGAAAAAGAGTGAACCTGTACGCTAAGAGAAGTTATGGAAAGGTAAAGAAAAGAAGAAGAGAAGAGTGTGCAAGGAAGCACAACAATCTGGAGAGAGCATGCCTATGGTGCCTGGTGATGACTCTCAGTTGATGAACACAACAATCTTATCAGGCTTAGCAAACTCATCTCAAAAAGATCAAACCCTCTATTGCTCTTTGACAATTGCAATAGCAAAATCCCAGTGTTTGGATGGACATTAACATGTCCCTTGTATTAAATCCGTTAATCGGGTGACATTGAGTAGATGTTCTAAAGTCCTCTAACAAGGCAGCCTTATTTCTTAAATCCCTTAACCGGGTCGCATCTAACAATGCGTTTGTAATCCTTTAATAGGGAAGGCTCCTAATAGGGCGCACTTCAGAAGAGTGCAAAATTTGTGAGGTCTACTCACACTGTGGTTTTCTCCCGCTTTGGGTTTCTAAGTGACATATCTAGTGTTCTCTACTGCTTTGATCTTGTGATAATTATTTTTGTGATAGAATCTGTTCTGCATACAATTACTGTTTGATTATATCAGATTGTCTTTAAATTTTAGTGGGTGCTGATTCACCCCTCCCCTCTCAGCACCGGTTGGGACCATCACTTGGTATCAGAGCCAAGTACCTTTTCTGTGCTGCTTAACCACAAGGAAAAGATCAAATGATGAGGAAGGAAGGACCCAAGTTTTCTAAGGAAAACTTCACCTTATGGTGCAGCAGAATGAAGTTGTACATGAAAACTACCGGAGATCAATTTTGGACTCATGTAATCAATGATTACAGTGAACCCACTGGTACCATGACAACTGATCAACTGAAGATCAGAAGTGAACACACAACTGCAATGGATATGATAGCTAGTACGCTCCTTGACCATGTCTATGCAGAAATTGAGCATCTGACTACAACTTCCTGATGTGGGCAAAGCTACAAACTGTGTACAAAGGCGACCCACATGTTCAAAGAGCAAAGGTAGAAAGCCTCAGAGGCAAATATGATGACATGAAGATGAACGAAGGAAAAGACATTGAACACTACAACAATAGAATAAAAGAAGTGATGAACTCTATTAAGGTTTTAGGATCATTGCAAATGTAATAGCACTATTTGATTGTATGTGTTTTCCAAATGCATCAATCTCTTTGTATTTAAACATGACAAGGACAAGAAGAGACATGTCCCTTCATGGGACATGTCTATTCATTAATTTATTTTATCAATTTAACTATTTAGTTATTACGAGAATAAATATAATCTAACTTTATATATATATATATCATTGTATATAGTAATATCAATTATTATATATATATTGATTTATATATGTATATATATAATAAATCATTTCTCATAATAACCATATAGTCAGTATTATTTATCTGACCAATGCTACAAACATCAACAAACTCCATCAAAAGTGTTGGAGGAACACTGAGTGAGCAAGATGTGATAAGCAAGATACTGAGGACGCTAAGGCCACACTATGCTATCAAGATCTCAGCCATCCAGGAGCTCGGATCGGTGAGCACATCTCAAGTCACCCTTGACTCTCTTATCGGTAAGTTGACTGCTTTTGAATTAAACAATTATGATAACAACTTACCCATGTTAGATGCTGCCTTTAAGTCTTTTATGAATATTCCTTCCACCAAGAAAGGAAGAGAGACCAGTAATAATTCTACTAGTAAGTTTGGAAATTTTATTGAAAATCTACTCTCTGAAGAACTAGAGCAAGATGAGTTTGAAGCACTCATCGCAAGGAGATTTCCAAGAAGGAAAAGGGAAGTACAAAGGGAAATTTCCATTGAAGTGCTTTTCTTGCAATAAGATAGGACACATTGCTGCCAGGTGTCCAGAAAATGAAAATAAAGAAAAGTTCAACCGATTCAAGAACAAAGGAAAGGAGTGCTACCTTGCTGAGGAAGGTGTCACAGACAATGAATTTGAGGATTTGGGAGATGATGAAATTGCCTTTGTTGCAATAAAAAAAGAAAGTACAGTGATAAGTGAAATAACACTTACCTCTAGATCTCATCAATGTGACCACTGGATCATTGACAGTAGATGCACTCACCACATGACTGGGGACAATAATAAGTTCATTAGCCTGAAGCTTAATGATGGTGGATCAGTGACATTTGGTAACAATGCTCCCTATGCTATCAAAGGCAAAGGCTCAACAACTCTTGGCAGTGAAGCTGTATGCAAAGATGTGTACTGGGTGGAAGGACTCATGTACAATCTAATGAGTGTAGCTCAACTAAACAACAAAGGATATATGTTGGAGTTTGGGCAAGGTTCTTGTATTGTCAAGAATCAATCAGAAGCTCATGTTGCCACCGGTAGACAGAGCAAAGAGAACCTGTTCTACCTAAACTCAATCGAGGGGGCTTGCCTCATTGCTACTTCAAAAGGGGAGACAGAGAAAATTTGCCTCATGACAAAAGAGGACAATAGCTGGTTGTGGCACAAAAGGCTCTGCCACATAAACTTTGATAGCATTGTTAAAGTAAGTAAGAAGAAGTCAGTCAGAGAGCTTCCTGATATTACAAAGCCTGACAGGGCTATGTGTAAAGAATGTTAGTTAGGCAAACTGACAGGTACAAGCTTCAGCAGCAAGTCTTTTTTTGCTGAAGAAGTGTTGGATCTTGTTCACACAGACTTGTGTGGACCTATGAGGACGAAGAGCTACTATGGAGACAGGTATTTCATGCTCTTTGTAGATGATTTTTCAAGGATGATGTGGACACTCTTCCTTAAGGAAAAATCAGAGGCCTTTCACATGTTCAAAATCTATAAGGCCCGAGTGGAGAAGGAAACCGGTAAAAGCTTGAAGTGTCTAAGGTCAGATAGAGGAGGTAAGTACACCTCTCAAGAGTTCATTCACTACTATGAAGAATAGGGGATAAAAAGGCAGATGTCTGCACCGAGAACCCCTCAACAAAATGGAGTTGCTAAAAGAAGAAATAGGACTCTGATAGACTGTACTAGAACTCTGATGATTCAGAAGGATCTACCCCATCTCTTTTGAAGAGAAGCAATCAACACCTTTGTCTATACACTAAACTGGGTTCAAGTCAAGAAAGGAACCGATAAAACTCCATATGAGTTATGGTTTGGTCATACCCCCAATGTAAGCTATTTTAGAGTTTTTGGTAGCAACTGTTACATCAAAAGAGATATTTACTTTGACAAGTTTGAGTCAAAGAGTGATGTAGGCATATTTTTGGGCTACTCTACCAAAAGTAAAGCCTATCGGTGTTTGAATAAGAGGATAGGAAAGATAGTGGAAAGTGTAAACGTAAAGATTGAGGAGTATTCAGAACAAAGTGAAAAGAACAATCATGATGAATCAGTCAGTCACCAGGATCATGATGTTAATGATCATTTAGAATCCAGTGAAATGATTGCCACTGATGAAAAAGAACAGGTAAACAGACCCTTGGAACATGGTAATATGCCTGAGCCAAGAAGGGATCAAAACATAAGACCGATTGAAGAAGATGAACAGGAAGTTGTTCATGATCTCACTAAAAATATTGCTCAAGCAGAAAATGAAGACTGGGACCACCGACCGGTTCTGCCCAGGTATGTCACATATCATTCCACTGATAACATTATTGGTGACAAACGTGCTAATATTATGACCAGGAGAAAGGCTAGAGAAAGTATCTGTTTTCTTTCCAGTATAGAGCCCAAAACTACCAGAGAAGCTTTGGAGGATGACAACCGGGTTAGCGCAATGAAAGAGGAGCTTGAGCAAATAGAAAAGAATGAAACATGGACTCTTGTTCCCAGACCACATGACAAGAATGTTATAGGCGCCAAGTGGGTGTTCAGAAACAAGCTAAATGAAGAAGGAAAGGTGGTGAGGAACAAGGCAAGGCTAGTCTGCAAAGGATATGCATAGGAAGCATGACTAGATTATGGAGAAACCTTTACACCTGTGGCAAAACTAGGAGTAAGAATTCTACTTTCTTATGCTGCCCATAAAAGGTTCAAAGTATACCAGATGGATGTAAAATTTGCATTTCTGAATGGTATATTGGAGGAGGAAGTGTATATAGAACAGCCAGAGGGCTTCTCATCCACAGAGAAAAATGGTATGGTCTGCAAATCGAAGAAGGCGCTCTATGGGTTGAAACAAGCCCCAAGGGCCTGGTATGAAATGTTACATTCATACCTCTTGACCATAGGATTCACAAGAACAAGAGATAACAACAATATGTATCTCAAGACTGGTAAAGAAGGGAACCTGATTGCTGAAATATTTGTGGATGATATCATCTTTGGAGGAGATGACAAAATGAGTAAAGACTCTGTTGAAGAGATGAAAGAATTTGAAATGTCCATGATTGGAGCTATAAAATTCTTCATTGGTCTGCAAGTCCATCAACTCAAAGAAGGTATTTTTATATCTCAGTCCAAGTATATTAAGGAAATTCTTAAGTCATTTGGGCTAGAAGAATCCTGACCGGTTGGCACACCAATGATAACCAATTGCAAGTTATCAAAGGAGGATGATGCTAAAGAAGTCAATGAGACATTGTACTGATCAATGATTGACAAATTATAGTATGTTGTGCACAGTAGACCTGATATTACACATGCAGTAGGCATTGTGGCCAAATTCTCTGCAAACCCAAAACAGACACATTTAATAGTAGTGAAGAGAATCTTCTGATATCTAAAGGGTACTGAAGAATATGGTCTATGGTTTCCTCACAAAGAAGGTTTTGAGATAAAAGTGTTCACCGATGCAGATTGGGTTGGTAATATTGATGATAGAAAGAGCACAAGTGGAGGTGCATTCTTTCTTGGAGAAAGGATTGTGTCATGGACAAGTAAGTAGCAAAACTGCATTTCACAATCCACAACAAAAGCTGAGTATGTTGCTGCAACAATTAATTGCACAGAGGTAATCTGGATAAAACAGATATTGGAAGGAATCCAAGAACAGGTACCTGAACCGATTGCAATATTCTGTGACAGCATGAGGGCAATCAATATATCCAAAAATCTTCTCATGCACTAAAAAACAAAGCACATTACTATAAAGTATCACTATCTGAGAGAATAGTTACAGAATAAAGAAGTAAAATTGGAATACGTTCCCACAAAAGAACAGGTTGCTGACATATTCACAAAGCCTTTACCAAAGAGTACCTTTGAGTATCTCAGAGGTAAATTAGGGGTAGTTCCTCTTTTTGATCTTCAGTAAAAGGACAGAGGAGATCATCAATCCATCAAGCTTCAACAGAGGAATCAACCTCATCTTAATTGGATTGGTGACAAAGGACTGTTGCTCAAAGGGGGAGCAAACTTTAGAAAAGGTAGTCATTTGACTTGCCTTTGGCATTATTGTCAAAGGGGGAGATTATAACCGGTAGGGAAGATATTTGCCATCAATGCTAAAGGGGGAGATTGTTGGCATGAACCGATAAGGATGTAACCGGTATATGGCAAAGTGATGTTGTCATTGATGTCTAAAGCTAACATTGTTCAAACAGGGAACAAGTGACAATAATAGAAAACAAAATAGTTGCAATCAACAGTGAGATAGGTTAGCAAACCGGTGGAAGAAGTACGATGACCGGTGAAGTCACTAACCGGTAACCGGCGCAATGACCAGTAAAGTATATGATCGGAACCGAGGAAACTGGTATAGACAGAGAAAGGAAGAGTGATAGGTGTAGACAAAGACCTATACACTACCTAAGGATGTAAACCGACCATCTCTGATCAATGAGATATCATCGAGATTGATGAACTGGTGAAAGTCACAGTTGAAAAACACTAGAGTGACTCTTCAACCAAGATTTGTTGCACAAAACACAGAGGACTTCGTGTTACGAAACAGATTGGTGCAAGGCACAATTGAAGGATTTAATGCCGAAAATTAAGGCATTAAAACATGGCGGAATCTCAAGTTAAGGAAAAGTATGTGGCACGCATCTGTTGTTTCCTTTACAAAACAGAAAAAACATATGGCATTCATTAGACATTTCCTCTCTGAACTAAGACTCAACTGGATGATGGATCCAAAGGAGATCTTTGCGGAGGTTGCGCATACATAAAGCAGGAAGAGCAAGAAGACTATTTATTCTTTAGCTTGTGAAGAATATCATTTGCCTTCATTCTACCACGAAGAAAAAGAGTGAACCTGTACGCTAAGAGAAGCTAGAGAAAGGTAAAGAAAAGAAGAAGAGAAGAGTGTGCAAGGAAGCACAACAATCTGGAGAGAGCATATATGTGGTGCCTAGTGACTACTCTCAGTTGATGAACATAGCGATCTTATCAGGCTCAATAAAGCCATCTCAAAATGATCAAACCCTCTATTGCTCTCTGACAATTGCAATAGCAAAATCCCAGTATTTGGGTGGACATTAACAGGTCCCTTGTATTAAATCCCTTAACCGGGTGACATCAAGTAGATGTGCTAAAGGTCTTTAACAAGGCAGGCTTTAACAGGCCTTATTTCTTAAATCCCTTAACCGGGTTGCTTCTAACAATGCGTTTGTAATCCTTTAACAGGGAAGGCTCCTAACAAGGCGCACTTTAGAAGAGTGCAAAATTTGTGAGGTATACTCACACTGTGGTTTTCTCCCGCTTTGGGTTTCCACCTGACATATCTAGTGTTCTCTATTGCTTTGATCTTGTGATAATTTTTTTTGTGATAGAATCTGTTCTGCATACAGTTATTGTTTGATTATATCAGATTGTCTTTAAATTTTAGTGGGTGCTGATTCACCCCTCCCCTCTCAGCACCAGTTGGGACCATCAGTATATAGGGTTAATTTCATCAAGGAGGGGTTGTTAAGTCTAAACCTTGTTCACGTTTGCCCAAATCTGTTAGCCAGACAGTTGTACTAAGTTTATGACTGAAATTAATTTGTGTGCAAATCTGAATTTGTGATTTCAGTGATATTAGTCAAAATGATTGCTCCAACTGTTGAAATCAAATTAAATCAGTTTCATATGGTTTCAAGTTGATGTTTGATTGTTCCAATTCTACCATTTGCAATCAAGGGTTTAATATAGTCATTTTCACTCAATTGTAGATGTGATCAATGTTATTTTCAAGTCCAATTGCTGGTTCAGAAACATGTAATGCCCCCATTTTGGATGCACAATGTGATCAATGTTATTTGTAATGTCCCCATACATTCTCCAATGCTATTTTCAATCATTTGCTTCAAATAAGAAGAATCCAACCATTGCTGGTTCAGAAACATGTAATGTCCCCATTTTGGGACATTTTTTATTTTGCCAAAAAACAGTAATTCCAGCTCAGAGTGATAACTGCATTACATCATAAATATAAATTTCCCTAAAATGATGATTTTTTTAATAATGTTTGGCTTAATAATTCTATGAATTATTCTGAAAAGAGAACTTATCTTGGTTTCCTGCTTTGTCATTACTGATTTTAGAATTCTTCCTTAATATTAACTTGTCTTTCTCTCCCTTGATACTTCCTTATATAGGATCCAAATGGCTAGTCTTTGTATAAGGACTGATGTTTCTTGAGATGACAGCTGCTTGATGGTCTGATTACTTGATCTCCTCCATTGCCTGATCACTGATATCTTCTGAACTTATCTACTCTTTCTGAGCACTGATTACTGATTTGAATTGTTTTCCTTGATTGATTGATCACCTTGAAAAATATTAGACTAACTTCTTCTGTAATATATTCATACTCGGACCTGATTATTCCTTATTCCCTGCTGGATTATCAGTCTGCTGTTTTCTAATTGCAGTTTTTAAAAAAAATAAAAAAATTATATGTTCTAATGCCCTCTACAATGAAATATTTCTCCTTTTTATATCTTTATTTTAGTGGGGCAAAGTCACATCTTTGCACTAGCATTATAGCCTTTATCAAGGGACTCATCTCTTCCTTGTTGATCACCACTTTTGAAAGCCTTAAATGATGGTTATACTTAAGGTCGGCCCTATTAAATGACTACTAATATTTATTGTTTAACCTCTTGGTCGGTCTTTTGAATTTACCATTACTTATGTCACCTAGGGTTATATTTCAGGTCAGCTGGCAAGTAAAATGGCCAACAGTATGGGCATGACTAAATATCTACTTCAGAAGTGTTAGTATACTATAAATGCTTTGCAAGGTGATGAAGTTAGTTCCGAACCATGTGGAACTAGCTTGCACAAGCTCTTTCCCTTAGTGTGATCTCTCATCAAGCTAAGTATTCAATTGTTATTGTACATGTATTTAGTGATGTCCTTGGTGTCTTCCACCATGGATTCCACTCAATCAAGTTTGCCTATGTACTTGACGCAATCAAGGATAGTGGATCCAATTAAGGACAGTCCAACCTTACAGCCAATTACCAACACAGCGGAATAACACAACAAGATATGCTCAAAATCAGATTTTCATTAACATGCCTGGCTTTAAGGCCTTCCGGGTTAGGGCCAATTACAATCAGAAACAGTTTTGCAAGATCAACAAAGATCCAATTCCAACCCTCAGCTAGTCCAGTTCTGAAAACAATCAGCAACTGATGGAAACCCTAAGGCGGATCTGAACTTGAGCTTGCAAGCCACCAAGCAATCTCCTTGTCTCCAAGCAAACAACCACTAGCTCTGCTATTACAACTATCAGAAATCAATCTGACCTTCAAGATCTCGCAGGATCCAGATCTAATCACTCCTCTATCTGATGATCTCCTAAACAACTACCCAAACTCTCCTTAAATACTAATCTTCAGCCACAAGTCGGCTGGATGAAATAATTAACACCTACAAACAAATATAAATGCAACACAAGTCGGCTCACAAATAGCCTTACAATTATTTAATTCTCCATGTCGGCCTCTAGATCTACATAGGAGAATGCAACAAAAAATTCCAACAATAAATGCACCAAGTCGGCCAACCAAATCACCAAGAACTTCAATCGGTAAACCAGAACTACCGAGCGCCAGAGAAATAACTGAGCACCAGTGAAACAACCGACCAAGCCAAGCAACACAAGCATCACTGAGCACAAGTTCCACCGAGCACTAGAGGTTCCACCGAAGTTCCTTCAGCGACTGAGCTTCCTTCAATAACCAAGACCATCAGTTAGAGCTGCAACCGAGTACCACAGAACCAAAACAACAGACCTATATGCAGATTCATTGAGTACCCAAGAATGCCCCTGCATCAGACACCCCAGGTTCGAAAAGATGTTCTCATATGTTGAAAGAACATCTTCCGGGATTCAGCACATAAACCCCGAACTGGTTCTTCACATATAAGTCCTCCAACTTTTCAGCTTGCATACTCTTCCACTTCAATTTCCTCTGTCTTTTTAAGTCTTTCCTTGATAACACACAGGTTTGTCCTCCATACTGATCATCCATACTTTCAAGATACGACAACTCAACTCGGCTACCAATACTCAGACTCCTACCAAGTGTTGTATCCAGCAAAGGCATCAGGGAAAACTTCCTTTCATCCTTCTCAGCAGTAAACACATTCATCACACAATCATACATAGCTCTGCAATCATATTGCCAAGGTCTTCCGAGCAATATATCACAACTATTCATCTCCACAATATCACATAACACAATATCCTTATACTGGCCAATCTAAATATCAACAAAACACTGTTCTCTTACTTCCAGAGCATGATCATCTTGTAACCAGCCAATCCTATAAGGACAAGGATGTTTCATTCTAGTCAAACCAAGTTCTTGAACCATGTCCTCAGCAACAAGGTTATCAGTACTACCACTGTCAACAATTACACCACAAAGTTTACCTCCAGACTTACATTGAGGCCTGAACAAGTTACTCCTCTGACAAGGTTCCTCCTTTGTTCCGAGCAATGTTCGCCGAACCAGCAAGTTCTCAGATTCAGGTTCATTCTAAATTTTCTCATTTACCACAGCAGTTCGTCGGTCACCAAGCTTCTTTTGTGTACACTCAAAAGAACGGTGTCCTTCTTCACCACAGTTATAACAAGTTCCCTTAAAGATAACTCTACCTGTCTTCTTCGGTTCTACAAGTTTCTGTTCATATTCTGCAGTCGGTTTATCCTTCACCGAGTGATCAATCTTTTCCTTTCCTCGAGGATTACTATGTTGTCTCCTTTTCAACTTATCTTCTGCCTTAAGAGCATACTGATAAGCATCTTCAACAGAATCAATCTTCAGCATACCAAGCTCATCCTGAATATTGAATCTCAAACCATTCACATACTGAGCTACCTTTTCCTTACCAAGTTCTCTGTGTCCAGACCAAATAGTAAATTTGTAGAACTCCTTGGTATAATCTTCCACAGTCAAATCTTTTTGCTTCAGATTCTGCAACTTCTTAAACAAGTCAAGCTCATAGTTGGCAGGTATGAACTTAGCTTTCAATTTAGTCACCATCAACCTCCACCGATTGATCTTCATTTCACCTTCATCTTCTCTATCTCTTTGTAATTCTTTCCACCAAAGAGCAACATGTCCTTTCAACTTAGTCTATGCCAATCTCACCCGAAGAGGATCTTCAATTTCTTCTAGCTCAAAGAAATCTTCTAATTCACCAATCCAGTCAATCAGATTCTCATGTTTCAAAGTACCAGAGAAAGTAGAAACTTCCATTTGGTAACTATTACTTAACCGAGCTCCAGATCTAGGCAACCAACCAGTTTTGTCTTCACCAGATTTATCCCTCTGGTCATCACCACTAGATCCAGCAACTTTAAAGTCTTTAGCAACTTCCTCATAAACATCCTCAGTACCAACATTCCGAGGTACACCAACAACAGCTCTCATGATCTCAGCGATCATGTCATTCTTCATCATTTCCATCTCAGATCTAAAATCAGATTTCACCTTATCTGTAATCTTCGATTCCACAGTATCACAGAGATCTGCAATCACCCTAGAGTCCAATCTTCTCGGAGGCATCCTTAAATATAAGAAAACCCTAAGCAACAAAACCCTACACCGACCACCTTGGGACAACCTCCAAGTTGTATGCAAGTCAGATCAACCTACCACCTCGCACAAACAACTAGGCCAAGGTTCCACAAGTTCAGTGCCATGGATCTGCAACTCAAATCATACGATTTATTCCCCAACAAGATCAACTTTGCAAGATCAGCCTTGCTAGGTCAACCTTCGCACAACAAGATCAACTTGGCTCTGATACCACCTGACGCAGTCAAGGATGGTGGATCCAATTAAGGACAGTCCAACCTTGCAGCCAATTACCAACACAGTGGAATAACACAATAAGATATGCTCAAAATCAGATTTTCATTAACATGCTCGGCTTAAGGCCTTCCGGGTTAGGGCCAATTACAATCAGAAATAGTTCTGCAAGATCAACAAAGATCCAATCCCAACCCCTAGCTAGTCTAGTTCTGAAAACAATCAGCAACTGATGGAAACCCTAAGGTAGATCTAAACTTGAGCTCGCAAGCCACCAAGCAATCTCCTTGTCTCCAAGCAAACAACCACTAGCTCTGCTATTACAACTATCAAAAATCAATCTGACCTTCAAAATCTCGCAGGATCCAGATCTAATCACTCCTCTATTTGATGATCTCCTAAACAACTACCCAAACGCTCCTTAAATACTAATCTTCAGCCACAAGTCAGCTGGATGAAATAATTAACTCCTACAAACAAATATTAAATGCAACACAAGTCGGCTCACAAATATCCTTACAATTATTTAATTCTCCATGTCGGCCTCTAGATCTACATAGGAGAATGCAACAAAAGATACCAACAATAAATGCACCAAGTTGGCCAACCAAATCACCAAGAACTCCAGTCGGTAAATCAGAACTATTGAGCGCCAGAGAAACAACCGAGCACCAGTGAAACAACCGACCAAGCCAAGCAACATCGAGCAACACAGGCATCACCGAGCACAAGTTCCACCGAGCACCAGAGGTTCCACCGAAGTTCCTTCAGCAACCGAGCTTCCTTCAATAATTGAGACCATTGGTTAAAGCTGCAACCGAGTACCACAGAACCAAAACAACACACCTCTATGCAGATTCACCGAGTACCCAAGAATGCCCCTACATCAGTACTTTAATATAATATCAAGGCAATAGGCAACAAAAGGGGTTCAAAAGTTGTGTGCCTCCTCTTAAGTAGTCTTCTTGTTACCATATATGCTATTGCATTATCTATCACAACTTGGACCACAATTTCCATACTCTAACACAATCTTATCCAATATTAGGCTCAAATGTTTTACTTAATTTTTTTTGAGGTATCAATGAATCTTATAAATGTTATCTCACCATTTGAAGCCACTAGGAAATCAAGAACTATGTGATTCCTTATACATGTCCACCCATCTGATAATAGCTACATCTATACTTGCACCCTAAGTCATCTCTAGATTTTATCATCGAATTTTGAAATTTGGCAAACATTTTAAAAGTCCTTAAAATTATTGAAATTGCCATTAAATATGGTCTGTATGCATTCATATGCTTTGAAATAGTAAAATTGGTTTGTGGTATCAAAGGTTTTCTACATCTGCAGGCTATAGGAGTGTCAGTGTTGGATCAATAGCAAATTGGGCTTAGTGAGTTAGGTTTTGTTTTTGTATTTGTTTATAAAAATAATGGAATCCACTGGCTATGATGTGGAATTCAATTGAACTTTCTCTCTATCCTTGTCATCGAAAGCCGGGGCAGAATGATGCAGTAGCGGCTGAGTTGTGCTCAGCCTTGGATGTTGTTAAGTGGGCCTTCATTGGGCTGGTGATATATTTGTGTATTGGTGAGCATTTACATGTAGTGGGTGGATGCATTCATGAGCGATGTGACATACTTCATGGTGGATGTTGAAGGATTATGCAAAACAGTAATAAAACTGGAAAATACATAATACACAATACACTATACAGAGAATATATCAATCTTAAAAGTATTACATTGTTTTATTCTCTGCTACATTCTCATCATATATTTCTGCTTATATAGATTTAAGAATATAACCGAAATCTCCAATCACCTATAAACTAATAACTAAATATATTAATCAATGTTTATTTTCTTTCATTCTACCCCATAATGAACATTGATAAGAAATAGTCATTAGTCTATCCTTTCTCTCCCATAATGAATATTTTGAAGAAAATCTCAAAAACATATGCTGCAGAACTATCTTGACTTAGGGACTTTCCTTCGCCATCTCCTAAAAACTGGGAATCTACATCCTCCAATTATCGATGCAATCACATCAGTAGTTACTCTTGTGGTGCTCACTCCAATCATGACCATACATGGCCATCTCTTCTCTATCTGCAATTTCCAAAACTCTAGAACTTGCAATCTCAAAATCTGCATCCCACGAATCTACAATATTGAGGACTAAACAATGTCCAAAGCTATCACCAACAAAACAAATAAACTAGCAATGCCATTGTGTCAATCATCATTGTGAAATTTCCATTGGAATTAATTATACACACGCCAATAAACATCCCCTTTGCAATAACAACTGCATCAACATCATCAAAACAAATTACAAAAATTGCTTCCTCCAACTTCACTTTCTATAGACATCTGGCAAGACAATGATTTCTTTTTCATATAGAAACATTTATGTTTGAATAAATTTTTGACCACACCCTTTATCTTGTGCCAAACCCATCCATAACTCCATCCACAATCCATTTTCATATATCCTGACATAGATACATTGTTCAATTCCTTGTTCCAACATGTCTTTTCATACTGATTGGTCAATCCATGTAAGGTATAGGGTTGTAAATCCAAAAACGTGTCATTTGTATGCCCTTTCTTTTTCCAATGAGAGCATTACATTTTTTGAATTCATTTGTGGAACTTGTAACATTTTTAACATTATTATTTATAACATTTTTTCTTCTATCTGTTACATACCCTAGACCTTCATACTGGTCTCATTGTTAGCTCAGTCATCTCTCTCATTCTCTATTCATGATTTTTTAATCCATGACCTTTGTATCTCATTATTTTCATGATTTTCAAACCAACATTGTCTTCAAAACAACTAGCACCATTTGCATAATCAAATACATTATCGTCAGATCTAAAAAAGATTTGTGAATGAAGCATATTATTGCCTTGCTCACAAACAACTTCAGCAAAATAACACCTACCAAACAAAGAACATAAACCTTCTGTGCCACATGAAATATCATAAGCCAATGGCTTTGATCATAGACATTCATTGCATGCTATTAATTGTTCATTTTTTTCTTTGAATTTTGAGATTTCTTTCATCTGGAGACTTTCCTTTTATAATCTCTTTAACTTTTGTTCCAAATCATTATTCTTTTCCTTGACCTCATCAAATAATTTTATTCTGGCTTCTAACCTTTCATTTTTCTCATTAACCTTTTCTTATTCTCTCTCAAGATTATCAATTTCAACTAAAAATTAACATTTTTCTTTCGTCCTCTCTTTGATAATCGATATCATTTCTGAATTGTATTTTTTAACTTACATTAATTCTCTTTTAAAAACATCCATCTCACAAATAAAATTAAAACAATTCTCTTTAAAAAAAGAGCCAATCTACCTTCACCATTTCCTTCTGAACAACTTCTTTTTATCACAGTTTAGTTTTTTTAATAATTTCTCTAATACCAATAGAGCCATACCAATCTTTAGTGCCTCACAAAACAAACAACTATAAACAGGGATGTCCTCTTGCAAATTTTTATCGACAAATTTCTACTTTTATAAATCCTCTATCATCATAAAATTAACAAATTTCCCTTTTGTTATGATTATTTGATCGAAAATTTTAAAAAATATACTTACATGAAAATTCAGACTCTTTGCTGATCGATGGCTCTACCTTTTAATAAATTGACTGGTTGTACATTTCTACTCTCCTTTCCAAAAAATCGGCTGGCTATTGTAAAAAACATACTTTATTCTTTAAACGATGATCAATTTGAACTTTATTCTGTTCCCTTTTCTCATATCCGCACTCTCAATTTTTCCACGCAACCAACAAATGTCTGTTTTCAATAAATGATTCTGATTTTATCCTAGCGACTCCTATACACAATGCCAAATACAACCTCCTCTCCTCAAGTTGTGCAGTCTTAGCAACAGATCAGTGGCAACAATTTTTTTATTTGTAAACAATAGCCTCTTCTCCCTATGCACCGGGCTGTGGTAAAATTTAACAGCAACTTGTTTTCTTCAAAGACTTTTATTGCTCTCTGGGTCACCCTCTATCTGTCAATCAAAACCCAGCAACTCTCTCATCAATCCTGCAGATGTCATGGAGATTTTATGAATTTTCAAATCCAATCAACTCTTCCATGAATTTCGACATGAATTCCTACCTTCCAGACTTAAACAGCAATTTAATCTTCAATCCTCTATAGTACCTTTCAACCTAAGGCTCTGATACCAAGTGAAGGAATATGAATGAAATAATAAAGCTGAAAAAATTACATAATGTACAAGAGGAGAAATATAACAAATTTTAAAATATTTTATTGCATTCAATCTCCGTTTCATTCTCATAATACATTTCCATATATATAGATACAGGAATATAACTGAAACCTTCTACTACCCATAAACAAATAGCTAATTACATTTATCAATGTTCATTCTGCATATCCATTGGCTATGGTGACAAAATATTGTGCATGACATTTATGAGATGTTTTGCTGTGCGTTTATACTGGTTGTGTTTGGGTTCATTGTCATTTTATTTGTTCTCTGAAGGATATGTCCATAAGGTGGCTGGCTTGCATTAACGCTGAACTCAGAAGGTTTCATTAATAAATTAATGTTAATAAACTAGTTTTACATTTAACCTTAATGGGCTTCCTTGTCAATCCTAAGAGCTTACGTCAACGAAGAGCTATTGTTGGCCAGGAGATGGAGATAAATTGCAGTTATTCAGGGATGGAGCATATTAGAAATTTTAATAGTTGATACCAGAGAAATTAGTTAAGGTTGATGGCTTTTTTCTTTGATTGGGATTGTCAAGAGATCAAATACCACGGGTAACCTACTGAGCATATAATCCAATCATTAAGGTTGTGATGGTTTTACGAAAGTGAATTTAATTTTGTTTAGCATACCATTGGCATTAACTTTGGAACTTCTTTCCTGTGGGTCCTGGTTATTATGTTGGACTTAAGATGTTTGAATTTGTGTATATAAAATGGAAGCTTCAGGCACACATCGATTTAACTCTTCTAAAACTTTAATAATACTGACAGGTCATCTATGAAGCGGCCAAGGAAATGACAGGGGTAGATGCTGCAGAATGTATTGCGGTTGGGGATTCCCTTCATCATGACATCTTGGGAGCAAATAATTCAGGTATGCAATCAGTGTTCGTTGCAGGGGGCATTCATGCCAATGAGCTTGGAATTTCTCAATTTGGAATGGTTCCCGAGATGGCAGCTTTACAAGCTCTTACCCATTCATATGGTGCTTATCCATCATATATAATTCCTTCATTTGCATGGTGACTAGCATTCAATTCTATATTCATATTATTGGAATTTGTGAACTCGCTGAAAGCAGAGAGAGTCTGGTTTCATTCATTCATACAATAATTAAGGTTGTTAAATATTTTACTGACATTGTTAAAGAGATCTATGAAGTGTTGCTAATTTCATTCTATATTAAATTGTATGAATTTCAAATTTTAGTATATGCTAAAAAATATTATCCAATTGTGCATATCCTAAGACTCATCGGCAAATATTTGCTGATTGTTGATGGGTCCCTTGGTTAATAACATTCAACAAACTGTTGGCAAGGAAGTTTTTGCGAACTAGATGCAATATCCTCCATTGTATACTGAAACTCTCCATGGCCAATGTAGAACATCTCATTTATTACTTTTAAGAAGAAATTCATAGCTTGTTTAATACTACAGATTATTTGAACCTTAGTCCAGCTCCTAACATTGTTCTTTCCAACACTCGGAAACTACCTAAGAGTCCTCTTTTCGTCACCTTTTATAGAAATAATACACAGCAGTATCTTGTTAAATATGAGTATATATACAAAACTAGAAATGATGTAGATTGTTCCATATCTCATCTTCAAGGTGTAACCGCGCCTTTTTTCCAACAAATTCACCTCTATGTGAGTGGTTTCAACCTATGTCATAAGGAGGATTGAGTTCATCTTGAATTTTTAAAAATATAAGTAGTAAATTTATATAAGTAAAATAATATCATATTAATTTTGAATACGATGTTATAATATGATATATTTTAAAATCTAATTTAATAATTATTAATTTGTCAATAATAAATTCAAAATATTAAAACTTATATGTTAAATAATAAATATATTTTAATAAAAATATAATTTTAAAATATTAAGTTTTAATACAAGTAAAAATCAAAGTAAATAACAAATTGAACATGGTTATATAATTTTTCTTTGACTTCAAAGCATGTAATCTTTGTGTTGTCCGATGTTTACCCTCCCTACTACCCTACCCCCTAACTCTTTGGTTCATTTATTTCTGGATTGAGTAAAACAAGTTCGTAGTTGAGCTCCATCCATTGGCATAGTTGTCTCTAGCTGCAAAAAAATGTCCCAAAAATATTGTGGTAGTGCTACATTTGGGTACTTTCTTCTTCAATTTGAAAAAATCTCATTTTTAATATATTTTATCAAAAAAATATGCACTTTATCTTAGACAATTTTTTGGCAAATTTCAACAATTATTTTTTCATGTTTTGAAAATTGTCGAATTCCAAACCTCATGGCTGAAATTTGACAAACTTGTAAAATGGTTTTCAAAAACTCACTTAACAAACATATTTATGAAATTCTTACAATTAACAACGAACTTAGCCATAATTTTAAGGAATTTTCATTTCCATATTGTGGACAGAACATATTTGCTTAAGTTTGTGAAATGGCTCCAATGACTCCTTTAGCTGGCTGTGACTTGAATTCTACTCCTCTCGCATGTTCCTCTGAATCGGAAGGTGCACTAGATCAAGGGGCTCCTGCAGTGGAAATCGGAGTGTCTTTGCTCATGAAATCTACTGTTGTCCCTAGTGTGCAGCATGAGGCAACAACTGTGGCCGTTTCTTGCTTAGATCCCTCTACCTTGAGGTTTCCTAGGCTAGGGTTGTTGGGTGCTACCGCACTTTTGGTTGGGGTAATATTCCTAATAATGCTAGGGGTAGGGTTTTTGTTGGAACAATGTCCACTAGGCACTCCTCTTAGAGACCTGGTATTGGGTTTACTGTTGTTGGTGGACGAAGTTTTGCTCATGTTGCCAAATTTGCTCCTTCAAAAGAGAAATCTCAACCTTTTGCCTATGCCAAGACATCCCCTATGGTGGTGTGTGGTTTGGATGTGCTAGAAAATGTGGTTTTCTACCAACGTTGTGGGTTGGTTTGTAGATTCGCTGGATTCTGGCCCTCTCTTCCAGATCTTCATTGTTGGTTGATGGATTTTTGGAGACCTTTAATATCTGGTAATATTGAGATTTTCCCTTGTGCAAAGGGTTTTTTTTTACTCTTCTTACTTCTTTTGAAGAACGAGATTTGGTGCTAAGAAAGTTGTGGGTTTGGGGGACTCACTCTCTCTCGACTAAACCTTGGATAGTCTCTTTTAATCTTCATACTGAACCACTTAGTGTGCGTCTAGTGTAGGTTCATCCCCCCAGTCTTCCCCTTCACTTTTGGGAGAACTCTTGCTTTGAGGCCATCAACAACTCTCTTGGTTGTTTCTTAAAGGTGGATGAAACTACTACAATTATGGGCCTTTCTACCTTTGCATGTATTTTGGTTGACATTGATATCTCCACACCTCTCCCTAGAGACGTGGTTCTCTTGGCTGGGGATAGGATATGGGCTCAAGTAGTGGATTATGAGGGCATCCCATTTTTGTGCCACTTGTGTTTCTATACTGGTCACTTGATAACTGATTGTTCTTTCTTGCAGTATAAAGGCGTTGCCACTTGGTGGAAAGACACTAATGATGAGCATTTGATTGTTCAAGCTTTTGATTCTTCCTTTGATGAAGAATTGCAAATTAATGATGAGGATGATGCTCCTGTTGGAAATTGGGCCCCATTAGTCCCCGCGAATACTACTCCTCTTGCTCCTATTGATGTGGCCCCCTATGGCCGTGATGACCCTTTTTTGCTCATTGCTCATACTCTGCTCCAATCTTCGGTTGACAATTTTCATCTCTCTCAGCACTTTGCCCCTTGTGCTAATAGTTTTTAAAATAGAGTTTCATTAGCTGCTCCCTTTTGTTGTGGGAATCTTAATAATAGCATTGCCTAGATAGTTGTTTGACAATGTAAGAAAAAACATTTTTTAACCTCACATTCTTCTCCACATGTTGTGGGTGGGTTTTCTTCCCACTCTTGAAGTGGGCTACTAGCCTTTTTGCTAGTGTGTTGTTTATATTTTGTAATTGCTTGCACCTTTATTGTTGATCTCTTTTTTTGCCTTTGAGTTGTGGTTGTGTAAGGCTTGACACCCTTGTTATGTTGCTGAACTAAATAAGAAACAAACATATTTATGTCAAATTTATTTTTCGAAGTTAGATTTCTATTTTCCAACACCTCCTTTGAATATCCAATTTGTAAGCATTGTTCCACTTTCAACCACACTATTACATCATAATCTCACTCCTCAGTAGAAATACTAATGATCATCCATTGAATCGGGACAAACCTAGTAGTTCATTGGTACAAAAAGATCATGGACTAGGACAATGCTATGATCCATGACTTTAATGATGTGAACACGAACAAACAAAATTCCTCACATCTCACTGAATTCTCAAGTGAAGCCATGATTTTACATATAATCTTGATAGGGATACACATTCCATCAAACTAACAAAATTGTGAACACACACAACTTTGTTCACAATAGACTAATCATGCTATTGTGAATAGGATACACTTAATCATTCATAAGGACATTTGTGAATAGGGACACTCAACTATTCATGACAATCTTTGTATGTGTAAATAGGGACAAACTCAACTATTTACAGTAACAATAATTTCAACTTCAATAGATGTTGAGCTTGATTGAACAATTACAAAATGACAAAATTGGGATTGGGACCTCGTTGCAATTTGTCTGTGTTTGTTGAGCACCTCACCACATCTTTGTATGCAACTAGAGCATGGTTTGACATCATTGTCACTAATGATCATTATCTGTAGCTTTGTAGTTGCTTTCACTCTAGGTTTTGTTTCTATAGCAAGTAATTAATCTCAAAGTTAGAGACAAATTGAAGAACTACAACCTCTTACATACTCTGTCCTCTTGCTAAATGTTGTACACTCAACTAGATATATTTTCGTGGTCTTTTAGATCACAAGCCATTGCACGATGCACTTTGATGTGTTTGACATTATTTTTCTCAGTTCATGTCTTTTCATGAGAATGGGATTCCTCTCAAATATTTTTTGGGGAGTCTCGTACAATTGACAATGCACTCATGTACAACATAAGTCTTGTGAGATCACTTTTTATGGGAAACAGATGTTTATCTTGAACCTTTTAAATATAACTAGTAGTGTTCTCCAAGGACCAAAAAGATCAAACCCAAAAAAACCTAGAATGCTACAAAGAGTGGTCGCCAACTTGAGCATTAATTGAAAACCAAACCATCACCGAATGCCAAGAAAACCCTATAGTAAGGTCTCCTAGAATGTTGTAACTCTCCTTACTTGCTTGAAAACCTTCAAAAAACCTCAAAACTTGACCAACACTCAAAAAATAACATGGTGTAAAAAATGGGACTTCACAATTGACAATCTTTATAGCTCTTTTGCAAAGACATCATAAAAAATTGTCTTTGTAGTCCTCTCTATCAATGTTCTCTAAATATGAGTCTAGCCATGCTTAAATCACAAATATCCGCTTCAATTATTTTAATAAATTAGAAATGCTTTGCAATATTAGAAAGACAACTTTGCAAACCTTATGACACTTGGTTGCACAAGTTTTCCTCATTGCGTGATATGTTTGTCACATCCTTATAGACTACTTTTTTATTTTTTTCGGTTCCTATCATTCTGATGTAATTTGGATAAAGGCGAAAATATAATGTCTAAATCTCTCCCATGACCCTAGTAGCCATACACACTCGCAAGTGCAAAGAGAAAGGTGGAGAAATGGAACAGAGGCACACAGAGATTAAGGTGATAGTTTGGCGCCAAAGCAGCTTCAAACACTCTCAGAAGATCCTCATTTTCCTTGCATTTCATATTTATTTTGTGGTTACTCATTTGAATTTTCTAGGGTTAGTCATTGAATGTGTTTCCTAAAATATAGAGATTTACTCTACTTAATTTATGTCCATTTGTGTTGATGTATCCCTTTGAGACAATAGTAGTTCAACCTTAATCTCTATTTTCCCAAGGAATTAGAATGTCTTGAGTTCATAAATGATATTCAACATTCTAACCTTATATTTTTAGATTATAGAAGGCTATGATGTGGATGTAGAGTGGAATCTAAAACTCTATAGAAAATGTTATCTGTTGCTTATAAAATGTATTATTAGCATTATTATTTTGGAGAGTCTAGGCATTTTGTTCAGCCTAGAATGGTGTATAAGTAGATTGTATATGTAAATCATTGATTTCCAAAGGCTAAAACTTATAGGTATGTTCAACTACCTTGACAATCTATTGAATGCAAAATATACTTACCAACAAACCATTCTCATATATAATATTAACTTGTTGCTATAACCCTTTTAAAAGTTTTTGAAATTGTGTATCTAGAAAATATAATTGTAAATATTTTTTATTCTATAGGTAATATCTTTAACATATTCCCTTATTGCCATCTCTCATTGAAGGTTCTTAAAACTACGAAGGATCTTTACCCATCTAAGTTAATCCTTTACTAATCGGTACACTACATTTGTATTATGATAGGGGCCTAGATGCCTTGTTTTGAATTGGCATTTCCTTTATATAAACAAATGAAGTTCATCAACAAAACAAAAGAAAACCAAAATAGGGTCCAAGACCATAAAACTACTAAAGATTTTTTAGAACCTTTGCAGCCTCCACATTTTGCAAGAAATTAGAATGTCTTGAGTTCATAAATGCATTCAACATTCTAACCCTATTGTTTTTAGATTATAGAAGGCTATGATGTGGATGTGAGTGGAATCTAGAACCCTATAGAAAATGCTATTTTTTGCTTGTAAAATGCATTACTAGCATTATCATTTTGGAGAGTCTAGACATTTTTTTTGGTCCAAGATGATGTATAAGTAGATTGTATATGTAAATCCTTGCTTGCCAAAGGCTAAAACTTATAGGCATGTTCATCTACCTTGACAATCTATTGAATGCAAAATATACTTACCAACAAACCATTCTCATATATAGTATTAAGTTGTTGGAACAATCATTTGTTTTTCAAATTGTGTATCTAGAATACATAAATGTGAATATTTTTATTCTATAGGTAAGATCTTTAACATCTTCCCTTATTGCCCATCTCTCATTGTAGGTTCTTAAAGCTACGAAGGATATTTACCCATCTACTAAACCTTCAGTAATTGATACACTATATTTGTATTATGATGGGGGCCTAGATACCTTGGTTTGAATTGCCATTTCCTTTATATAAACAAATGAAGTCCAACAAAACAACAGGAAAAGAAAAGAAAACCAAAATAGGGTCCAAAACCCACAAAACTACCAAAAAAAATTTAGGACCTTTGCAACCTCCACTTTTTCCAAGTAATTAGAATGTCTTGAGTTCACAAATGATATTCAACATTTTAACCCTGTTTTTTTAGGTTATAGAAGGCTATGATGCGGATGTATAGTGTAATTTAGAACCCTATACAAAATATTATTTTTTTCTTATAAAATGCATTACTAGCATTATTATTTTGGAGACTCTAAGCATTATATTCAGCCTAGAATGGTGTATAAGTAGATTGTATATGTAAAATCCTTTCTTTCCAAAGGCTAAAACTTATAGGTATGTTCAACTACCATGAAAATCTATTGAATGCAAAATATACTTACCGACAAACCATTTTCATTATAATATTAGGTTGATGCAACAATCCTTTTGTTTTTGAAATTGTGTATCTAGAAAATATAAATGTAAATATTTTTTATTATATAGGTGAGAGCTTTAGCATCTTCCCTTATTGCCCATCTCTCGTTGTAGGTTCTTAAAACTACAAAGGATATTTACCCATATACTAATCCTTCATAATTGATATGCTACATTTGTACTATGATGGGGGCCTAGATACCTTGGTTTGAACTGTCATTTTCTTTAGATAAAAAAATTAAGTCCATCAACAAAATAACATCAAAACAAAAGAAGAACAAAATAGGGTTCAAGACCCACAAAACTTCTAAAGATTTTTTAGGACCTTTGCTAGCTCCACATTTTCCAAGAAATTATAATGTCTTTAGTTAAATGATATTCAACATTCTACCCCTATCTTTTTAGATTATAGAAGGCTATGATGTGGATGTAGAGTGGAATCTAGAACCCTATGCCAAATTCTATTGGTTGCTTATAAAATGCATTACTAACATTATTATTTTGGATAGTCCAAGCATTCTCTTCAACTCAAAATGGTATATAAGTAGATTGTATATGTAAATCCTTGCTTTACAAAGGCTAACACTTATAGGTATGTTCAACTACCTTAACAATTTATTGAATGCAAAATATACTTACCAACAAACCATTCTCATATATAACATTAAGTTGCTGCAACAATAGTTTTTCTTTTGAAACCATGTATCTAGAAAATATAAATATAAATATTTTTTATTCTATAGGTAAGAGACTTAGCATATCCCTTATTTCCCATCTCTCATTGAAGGTTCTTAAAACTATGAAGGATCTTTACCCATCTACTAATCCTTTAGTAATTGATACACTACATTTGTACTATGATGTGGCCTTGGTAGCTTTGAATTGTCATTTCCTTTATAAGATTATATGTGCTATCATATCCTATCATTACCTACCTTAAGACTTGAGAACTACATGCCATTGACCTTCTATCCACAATATTTTAACTTGTAAAAGGAGAAGGAAGCATCAAATCTTCTTGTTACTTTCAGCCCCTTTGACAAGCTTGATTAGAAATTAATAGTGCAAGTGAATTTAAGTTAAATGATATAAAAAATCAGAGAAAAATATTAAATATTTTGAAAATTAGCTTCTCTATCCCAAAATAAGCCCAAGTTGCTACATTCTAATTGAAAGGATTAAAACTCTATGATAACATTGTCTTAGCAACAAAACTCTACTTGGTAAGAAATTAGGAAGATCTATAAGGTAAACAAAAAATATCATTAGTCCAATTCATACAATATGCTAATAGCCATATGAATTAACTATCACTTCAAATAAGTATAAAATAAACCAAACTATTGATGTATGCCTATTCTCAAATACCTAGGGCAACATAAGGTAAATGAAAAAATCTCTTTAGACTAAAGTGGTTGGTAGATTCTACTCTCAATTAATGTATTCCAACTTGGGTATGAAATTCTTAAATACTCTATCCTCCCCTTTCCATTTGGGAAGGCTTTACTGGATGAGTTTATTGTTACTAAAAATGATAGAAAAATTCAAGCTTGAGATGACCCAATAGTGAACCTTTGGGAGCAATGTCAAGCAACCATTGGTTTGTGCTAATGATAAATGGTTGGATTACTACTAGGGTTTAGCCAGCCTTTGCTTAATTCATGGAGGTGAAGATTTGTTGAGAGCTACCTTGGACATGATACAAAACAAATTACATGCGTAGTTATCTTATTGTGTGTGTAGCAGTAACTGAAGCTAATTGTTATGTCAAAGGGTATAGTGGTAGCCACTTAAAGCACAATGGTGATCAACGCCATGTGCTACCTAGGTTGGGAAGAAGATAATTGATTATATCACTAAAGTCATTAGGTGATATATGTTAAAATTCTTCCTAGATGGACAAACTCTTCAATGATGGTAGTTGGAATCCACTGGGTCAGTAAGTAAAAATTATCTTAAGCCCATATAACCCTTAGGTTGGAAGATAGACCCCCAATGTAGTATGGGATACATTGAATCCTCTACCATGTTAACCAATGAATATCAACCCATCTTTGATAGTGTGGGAGATTGAGAAAGGGATGGGACTCACAATGTAGTACACAATACACTAACATTCCTTTTCTATTGGGATGCACTAGAATAGGATGAGAGCGAGTCATCCACTCCCTACATATATATCATGCATGTATCTTGTGCCTAACCCTATTTTGATGAGGATAGACCCATGATCTAGTATGATATGCATTAAAGCCTCTTCGTAGTTAAGCTTTGATCAAGACAATAACCTTTCAAGATAATATCTAAGGTCTTGTAAAGTTTATTCTACATATAGTTATTTGGGTCCTCTTGGATGAGGTGGATGAGGCAGTGGTTCACATAGGTGGGATTGTTTCACCCCGTGAAGATGCAAAAGAGAACCTATAGTTCCCATACATAGAATTCTTTTTTAGTTTTATATTGCCAAACTCTTTTAGGCCACTTTCATGTGTGCGTTGATTATTTTAGCTTTATTATGTGGTTTTGGATGTATGACATTACATGGTGACTTGATATTGGATAGTCATGAGATATCATATGCTTACAATTAGATGATGATGTTGGTTACTTTGATGATGATTATTTATATGTTTAAATGTCATTTATATTCTTGATTTTACTTACTCCATACTTGCATGTGTATGGCTATCATGTGTGTTTTACCTTTCTATTTGATGTGGTTAAGGGACAGAGTCATAGTTACCTACTTGTGGGATCCACACG